>OZ007539.1:330958-692446 GCA_963931895.1 Eupithecia pulchellata
GTATACTGTAAAAATGTACCTGTGTACCACCTATGTTTTGTTCTCTTTCAGTTCAAGAGTTTCTGCTCCGAAGAGACGTTTTTCAAGACCATGGTGGACGTAGTAAAACCAAGAGAGCCTCTAGCTCTCATATGTCACGGAGACTGCTGGACCAACAACTTCTTGTTCCGGTACAAAGATGGCGATATTGCAGAGGTGATGATGTACAGACTATGTATGACAATTTATGCGGGAGATTAATTTATTTTCCCGTATTTTTTTTCAGCACTCTACAAGGAATAATAATACGAAAAGTAGTTTACCGTAAATATTTCACCATTTTCTATAAACCCATAATGAAACCAACTTTGATTAAATTCTATTTTGGAAGCATTCGATAAATTTCATGTTGATTCATAGCCCAAAATCATATATTTTCCAAATGCTCCAAAATCGTCAGTCAATCGAAACTAGGTTTTCCACAAGCGAATACAACATGGTTCACGCTTTGTAATAACTAGGGAACTTACTTTTCTGTTACTGTTCCTTTAAGCAAAAAAATATTAAATCGATGTAATAAAGCGCTTTAAATTTCGAGCCCCTTCAAATGACTAAATCTTCCAGCTGTGTATAGTAGACTACCAGATAGTCCGCTACGCGTCTCCCGCCCTGGACCTGGTGTACCTGTTGTACTTGTGCCTCGACCGCGCGCAGCGGACGGACCACCAGGACTCGCTGCTGGACCTCTACGTGGAAGGCCTGCACGCCAGTCTACTGGACATGAGCGAGGGCGACTCCGTCTTCTATGGCAGACTCGCGAAGGAAGAGCTGAAGCAGATGTGAGTAGCACTCGACGACTGTTTTATTTTTATATATCGACTAAATAGGTAGATACAATATGACCGCTTTATGCGGTGCGGACTAGAGTACCTATAATTTTATTCAGAGCTGTTCAGAACTCATGTCAAGTTATTGGCATTATCATCTACTGGGTAGGATGATTGATGATGACAAGGTACTTTAATCGTAATCATTTATTTGCCAGAATATATGTAAGTACATAGTTCTTAATATTAAGTTTGTCCAAATTACTTTTTAGGTAGGTGTAAGCGTGACCTATATCATACCACCCAATTGTACAAGTTTTATAATTTATTATTATTTAGAAAAAAAAATAACTTAACTCGAAAGTTGAAACTTGCGTTTCCGTTTTTACAACAATTAGGTACCTATCTACATTATCGCCTCCGTACTACTTACTTACATATTGATATTATTGCATTTTATACAGTAATTTACCACCTTTATTCGATTACTATTACTTAATTTTGATTGTAGCTTTACCCTGGGACCCCGTAGGGTTATTTTCCTGTTGTGAACCCTTCCCGGTTCTGAAACGATCAGTGACAGTTCTATGGTTCACAGTGTGTTGGAGGAGTTCAAGTGCTGCTCCCTGTTCGGTCTGGGGGTCGCCCTGGACATGTACCCTATCATGGCCTGCGACAGCGACGAGGCGCCCAACCTCTACCAGTCGAGGGTAAGCACGTACCAGGTTAAACATTACTCTGTGCTAAGTTTACCATTCTAAAACTGCTCTATAAAATTAGGGAAAAAAATGAAAAAACTTAATTTCTCTTCAAAAGTAGAGTGAATTGGTGTTCTAGACCTGCGTGATCCACCGTCGGCCACATCTTCACTTTCCATCAGGTGAAGTCGTGGTCAAACGGAGGTGTATCAGTTATAAAAAAAAAGGACCAAAGAAACCAGAGGAACGGCAATAGCGTACCCCGAAAAATGTACTTTTGATACCTCAACTGCGATTATTTACCAATCCACTTGCCCAGAATTGTCATTGATGACAAAACCCTTTCTTGGGGGAAACACGCTCAGCAATGCTGAGGATTATTGTCTATTTTCTTATTAAAAATAAACTTCCTTGAAGGAGTGTTGACGAACATCTGAGGTGATAAGCAAGCAGGTAGACTCTCATTAAAAAACAAAAAAAAATCTCAGAAAATAAGTACCTAAGTAGGTAGTCGCTCATAAAACAAACATCATGTTAGACCGACTCTCTCTTCAAGGAACAAGAGACAGTGGTGGTGCACGAGTCAGTGCAGCCGGTGTGGACTAGCAACGCAGCCTGCCGGAGGAAGATGACAGACCTAGTGCAAGAGCTGGTGGATGAGGGGCTACTGTGAGAAGACCGTAAGTGCATGCAGATTTTATGATGTAGGAAACAACGATAGCATGAGACAATTATGGCTAATAAGTATAGGAAAGAGTACCTAACAGAGAATGTACAGTTTAGGTCATATCGACAAAGAAGTCGACACGCGGATGTAATTAGTTGTACAGTGATTTAATTACAATATTCATAATATAGCGGTTGTTTCTTTTTTCGAAGTAAGAAATAATAATGAAAAAAATTTAATTATGTTGGGCTTGTGGCGTGGTGTAGCTAGGTACCTAAATATTACAATATGTAATAAAAAACATTTTTAGGTATGTATATTTTTAGTATAATAAACATGTTAGATAAGATATTCGTTGTTAAATCTTACAATTTATTATAAATAAAATATTTATGAATAACAATTTTTTTATTTGTGACTCATTTTCCTAACATCAAGATCTATTGAGTGTAAGTACTTGTACTGTATGCATAAATCAGATCATTATCTGTCTTTGAAAATACTTAATGCTATCTATAAACATACTCCTAGGTGTAAAACTAACTAAAAAGTATATTAGTTTAATAGTCTATCATACAATACAGTAGGTAAGTATTGCAAAAAATGACTTGATTTATTACTGGGATTCAAAGAGGTATTAAAATCTAGACTTTTTGGGTCTAGATTTAGGTTACCCTTAAAGGGTAGGGTAGAGACACTTTAAAATAATTTAGTAGGTGTAGTTTTAGTTCCTTCGTTTTCGTGTGAATTTAATATTTTTAATTCAATTCGTTGAATAGTAATCGATAATGATGAACCATTTTCATTGGTTCCTAACAATATTGATTATCGAAATTCATCGCATACCCAATATGCTATTTCTTTTGTACTTATTCCTATGGAATAGGTATCGTAAGAAATGCAGGGTATTTATACTATCAATTTTTTTCATGGATGGAAAGAAACTGATACGAAAACTAACATTATGTATTGTTAAACAGCCAAATGGAAATAAACATATTATGTACCCAGTCTAGATTTAAAAAACTCAATTCTGTCCTTAACTCTAAGAATTGGTAATTTATAAGATAAATACCCGTACTAAGTCGTGGCACATTAAACTCAAATAATACACATTATCATTCAATAAACAATCATAGTTATATAAATTACGTACGGGTTTACGTAAAATAAAATTATTTTAAAAATATAACAGATCTAATAATAAAATAATCAGTCATTGAAAGCTTCAGATTTTTTGATGAGATTCTAGCGCTTATATAATCTGAAGTTTTCAATAATTTTTTTTGTTTGATATTACTAAATTTAATAGTGATTGTCGTGATGTAGATAAGGCACGTTTCTAGCTCCCAAAGTAATTTAAATAACTCTTCGTCACGTCCTTAATTAAAAATAATCAATAAAAAATATCGACTATTGGACTACAAAAAGTGTTTTGAATAGCAACCTCGATAAAACCTAACCAACGTTTCTTTCTCCATTAACTAGAAAATTATTTTAAACTAGCCCTCAAAGTCGGCTGGGTCGTGGTTCCACCTCTACCTTTAGACGCCTGAGTGGGTCTCATAAACCCAGACGTACCTTTTTGCGGCACACCTGCCTTCATCGGAGGCCTGGCCGCTCCGACGGAACTGCCACTAGACGAAGACCTGGACGCCGGCATTCTGACCACCGGCTTCTGAACCGGTTTTGGAACCGGTTTGACTGGTGCCGGGGCTTTTCTGACCGTGGCTACAGACGTAGAACTGTTCAGTGAGCTACGAGAACTTCTCAATGATGCTCTGGACGTTGACCTTTCTACCCGTAATGAGCTGGCACGTTTCGGAGTGATGGTTCTTTTTGGGTCGAGTGGTGTCCTCGGAGGAGTTCGTGTTTCTTTGGTAGAGATTTTCTTTGGGACTACAGGGGACTTCGACTTGGGGATCGGAGAGTCACATTCAACGTTGCAACCCGACGACGCTCCCTGTGACGCGCTTTCAGAGTTCAGACTCTGCGTTTCTTCAAACCCTTCATCGTTAAGTTCATGCTCGCTTTTGACTTTCGGGATTCTAGGGGAGGTTGTTCTTTCTGGTACTTTCTCTCTGAGACTTGCTCCAGTTGATTTTCTATAAGCGTTCCTAGACCAGACTCCTGTTGGGTTTTCCGTTGGCGATTTCAGTTCTCGTATCGCTTTCTGCACGTCTTCCTGGTTGATGGAAGTTTGCCGTCTCATTCTCAAATAAGGTTTGGGCTCTTTGGTAGTCTTGTCTACGCTTTGGTTCTTGAGTCGCGCTTGCCAGGTCTTTAGTCTGTTTTCCTTTTCGTCCTTTATCACGGCAGGTTTGGCTGGCTCTAAAGTGACTTCTACAGGGTACGATGCTTGGACTTCTAGTTTAGACGGTCTTATTACTTGCGTTTCTGCAACAATTTCGATGGGTTCAGGTTTCTTCTCATCTTCCGGTGAGCTTGAGTCGGTATTCCTTTTGTATCGCCGAGTTCGTCGAGCTGCTGAGAAGCGGTCGAATTGTCCATCTCCTAAGATCTCCTGGCAGAGATCCTTCATTTCTGCTGCAGCCTTTTCGTTGTTTCTTAGTGGGAAGGTTGGTTGGAGTCGTCTGCACGGTTCCTTTTCTGGAGGAGGGTTAAAGAGTTTCCTCTGTGCTGGTGGTGTTTCTATATTATCTGAGTCAATCTCTGCCCTGTCCTGTTTATTCTTGGCGTCTGTTTCTAAAGAAACGTGGATATCAGGCAGTTTCCGCTTGTCTTCCTCAGTGATGGAGACTAGTGGGACTGGTTCTATCTGCTGCCGCGAACGCTGCCTTCTAAGTCGCAGTCTCATTTCTTCGTTTTCTTCAGTCTTCCTCCATGGGACCCTGGTGTCTTTTTTGGGTGGTTGGACATCTGGAGAATGACAATTATTTAAATGACCATAACGTATCATATGAGAGAACATCTGCTAGACGATCATGGCACCTTCATGACCGAACAAAGAAGTGCAAAAGAGAGGTCATGTTAGTACTAACAAGACATGCTAGGTAGTAGTGGTTCTCGGGCTAAACTTATATATTATATGTACCTTCCACAGCCTCAATAGTCCGCACCACCGTGCTGTCAGGCAGCACGGCCGGCCTCCACTCCGCGCGGCCCTCCGCCAGAGGCTCCAGGGTCGTGCTGCGTTCACTCTCTGAAATACATTCCAATTCATATTTAACAAGCGGTCCGCCCCTACCTCACACGGGTATTTAACAAAAATGAAATTGTTCATGCGGCTCCCTAACTTTTTTGAAAATATTCTATACTTAGCCTATGTTTATCAGGGATAATTTAGGATTCGAACGGTGAAAGAATTTTTCAAATCGGTTCTGTTTTAGAGCCTAGTTCAATACAAACAAACATACAAATAAACAAACAATCAAATATTTCCTCTTTATAATATTAGTATAGTACTATAGATGACATTTCAATTTGAAACGAATAACCAACGCCCAAACCACTGGCAGTACTGGAAAATATCAATGAAAAACCCGTAAATGAAATCGAGACCTTATTATCCGGAGGTAAAAGTTTGAAATTGCATTACGCATACCTATCGATTACGGTTTCTATTAGGCAATAACTTTAGTAAGAGGATAAACTGACCGGAGTCGTTTTCCAAGGAGCGCCGGTTAGCTTGCAGCCGTCTCGCTCTCTCCCGTAAGTCAGCGTCTCGTTTCTCTTCTTGACTGTTCGCTCGTAGCCATGATTCGATCTTCTGTCTCCATTCCCTGTAAATCACAAAAGTTATGGCTCATAATAGATCTGCTTCAGAAGCGATTACAGAAAGGATCAGCAGCAGCCTGAGTCATCGCACCTGGGTATGTAGATTATACGGCTCCTTCTATTCTTACAGCAAGAATTGATCTATATGTATGATACCACCACTTGTATGGTCGAGTCTACCGTACTTTATGGTAGCAAGGATTTTTTCAACAGATCTTCGGGAATATAAGATATTCTTACTTAGGCTTGGCCTGGTCCATGGGATCGGAGACGGGTGCGGAGGAGGGTGCGGGCGAGGGCGGCGCGCGGGGGGAGGGCGCGCGCTCCCGCTCTGGTATGTCGAGGCGTGCGCGCGCGCTGCCGCGCCGGGACCACGAGCGATCTGAAACACGTACACTGTTAATGAGGGTACATTCATCTAAAGCTTCGGTTTAACGGCCTGCTGTAACACGAGCCGCACCGCGCCGCACCATCCTTGTAGGCGCGGCTCGACTTAATTCGGATGCAAGCCTGCTCGTTTAAACGACGCGGGGCAGCACGAACCTACGCGAGCCGAGCCGTCTGTGCAGATGCGGCTTGAACACATCGCGCTGTTGAACCGCGCTGTCCGCTTGTTCGATAAAATAGGTCGTCCTTCGTCGCGCGCTCTGTACCATCTGCTAAGACGGGGCGCTTATTAACACAAGCCGAGCCGAAGATGGCGCGCGCGTCTTTGATCCGTGTCGAGAAAGTGATGGATCGTGGGAAATTTGTCGAGCCACGCTGAGCGTTGTTGTTTAAATAGCGCGTGGCGTGCTGAATCACGAGCGGGGCCAGGCTCAGCTCGCGTGTTTGCGCGCCGTTTACTCGCGGCTTAATGAAGACTACCGGTCGACGTGATGTCATGTGATGATTTGTTAGGTAAGGTATGGCGCAGGTAGGTACCGAGGCTGCCCCAGGCGCTGCGCTCGCGCAGGTCGGCGGCTTGCGGCGAGGCGTGGCGCAGGAACTCCAGCAGGCCCTCCTCGTCGCCGGCGCCGGCGCGGCTGCGGCGCCGCAGGCTGCCCGTCGGAGTCACGTCTGTAAATAAATACACGTATCACGAAAACATCATATTGAAGTCACTTAGAATTTGGAATAGAGTTCTGAGCTTGAAGGCCGTCGGAGTCACGTCTGATAAATTATAAGTAGGTATCACGGAAAACATCATGACGAATTCACGTAGAATAGAGTTCCGAGCGTGAAAGCTAGAAAGCGTAGATGACGTTGTAAATCTCATTAAAAAATCATAAAATAGTTCCTTAAATTTGGGTATACATCGCACTTTGCCAACATATTACGAAGAAAGTAAGTAAAATCATATCATAATGATTACTTTTTCGAGATTATTCACATAATATGTACCATGCCGACATCTCGATATCCCTTTCAACATACTTTTGCCCCACGGAATACACAGGTCCTTACCAATAATACCCCATGGTCAGATTTTTTTTAGATCTTGAATTGTGATGCGGTTTTTTTAATAGATAAAGTGATTCAAATTACATGCATCATCAGTATCAGCATTGCACTCGTGCGCAGCTAACGCGGATCAAGTTCCACAAAGTGGAATCCTATGACGTTGTATACAGATACTCAAGAATAGTAGTGCAAGTGCTCACCGGGCGAGGGCGTGGGGTCGTGCGCGCGGCGCAGCGAGCGGCGGCCGAGCCCGTTGCGGATGTCCAGCAGCAGCGACTCCATCAGCGACTCGCACTCCGACACCGGCGTGCTGCACGCGCTGCTGCCACCGGCTACCAACAATCATGAACTTGGACCAGCAGCCTTATTGTCTAACTTGAAATCCATTACCAGTGAACTTCAAACCGATTACCAGTTGTAGACCCAGTCAGAATGTTGTCGGTACTGTCTAAGGTATTCAACTGGTCTTCGGTTTCAGCTATTTACACAATACGGAAGTGACAATCGAAGTCCAGGCTAGGTTGAAATGTCAACTGAAGCCGATTACCAGTTGAGTTAGTTAGACAATAGAGCCGCAGATTCAATAACTTAATTTTTTTAGGCTTGCAAAATAAACACCGAGACCTAAGCACTAGTACACGCACTTACGCATACGCACTTAGTACCATTGCAGACGATGCAGATTCTGAACGATTCTGCCGTGTGGTGTGGCGCCGGTAAATTTCACCACCCCAACTCTTCCCGTGGGTATCGTAAGAGGCGACTAAGGGACACACCTAGGGCGGACAGCAGCGCCCTCTGCAGAACTACTCCAACGAACTGTGATCTACAACCCGCTTTGCCCAGCGTGGGGATTATGGGCAAAAACTCCCAAATGATGAATATATGCAATCTATGGGGCGCTCATTAGGGGAGGCCTATGTCCAGCAGTGGACTGTTATAGGCTGGTGATGAAAGAATGAAGGAAGTCTTTACCCGTAGTCTTGATCTTGCTGGCGGCGAGGTCGCGTGCGCGGCGGCGCGCGGCCGCCTGCTCCTCGTTGGCGCGCCGCCGCGCGTTCTCCGCCACCGCCGAACGGAACTTAGCGCAGAACTGGACAAACGTCTGCAAATAAACGCAAAATTTGTTGTACAGAATATATAAATAATTCACACCATTATCTAGATAGATAGATAGATAACACATTTATTTGACAACTGCAGCACATGTTACAAAGCTCACAATAGAAAAAGCACATCATAAAATAACACAGATAAAATATAGGTATATAAATAAAAATATAAAAAAAAACCAAAATGATAACTAGGTATTCGTCCCGCAATGAGGTTCAAAGACAGAACTTTTATTTAGATACCAGTGGTCATCCTGAAGCTTAGTAAAGTTCATACAGCAGTGACTATGATACCTACGGACATTTTTATATGAACAAGTTTCGAAAAAGAATACAAAAGAAGTAAGAACAAGATCTTTTCTTTTTTACATAATAAGAACAGCATACCTTGAAGCACTCTTCAAGTTTAAAGGACACGGGATCCTCACAGAAGAACTCAGCTAGATGTTTCCTGATGCTCTCAACCTCTTCCATGTCTTTGTTCAATGCTGACACTTCTTGCTCTGCCACCTGGGAGAGGAAACACAAACAATCAATAAGATAATTAATATAATTCAAGGTTCCGTGATCATGGCACTTGAAACTGCGTCGAAATAGTGGAAATTTCAAAATTCTAATCATGGCAAGTATACATACGTATAACAATTATTTTAACAATAAGCATGATAGTTTAATTTTTTATCAAAAACAATCAAACCAGCCCAAACCAAAAATAAGATTACTTATTCTTTATTTTGCTCTTCCTTTTGTCAACTACATATTTTCTCTGACTAGACCTAACTAGGAGTTACTCCTTTAACTTGTAGCTACTGTCAGTTGTAGTTTGCACAAATACTTATACGTGGTGGAACAGACCCTAGCTTTCACGGGTCTGGACTTCTTCCACTAGCGGACAAAAAAAATTAAGTGAAAAGAAATCAATACATAACAAATGATTTTTTTTTATAATAATTATCTGTATGAAATTTGACTTGTCATAGTGCTTATTTTGTAAGGCTAAAGAAATAAAGTAATTGAATCTGAATGTGACCTGTAGAAAGTCTCCCATCTGCTCCCTAATGTCCGGCGGCGCGTTCGGAGCCTGCGTCTCTTTCTTCAACCCTCGTATCCGCTGCTCCAGGGTCCTGATCTCATTCGTCAGCTGCTCCACTGATGCTTTAGCAGCCTCCTCGAGTACGCGCGTGTCGTCCGCAAAGTGGACTAGCTCTTTGTTCTTGCGTTCTGCTTGCTGTGGTAAATAATAGATGCATTTACTAATTGATTGCAAGCGTAGTCGTGTATGTAGCTACTTGTAGGTGATCGAATAAAACGCTTTTTCACATCACAACAGACGAAATTGGGATGCAGGCAGCTGAACAAAGTAATGTTTCGAAAAACAACGTTTATCCACGGAGCGACATCGAGTTTCCGATCGTTTGCTCACAGTTCCAACAAACCACTTGATTTTATGAAAATAATATTATACAAAGTACTGCGTCTACCCGCAACGTCATCCCATTATTCATGTTTATATACATCCATATAATATATCTAGGTACCTACTTATATTAAGTCTTCAACGTGTGTCGTCTACACTACTGTTACAGTAGATACTAAGAAATCAACACGCAGATTCATTATTTTCTTATCGTGAAGTCTATTTCGTAGATATTGATGCCGCGTTCGCTAATTCCAATGATTGTTATCATATACTTAGTTAGTTATCCCCTATAAACCTATCAGGATAGTATAGTTCAATCATATTGCCATATCAAAGAAGTCAAGTCAAGTATAAGTAGTTTATTATCGTGTTATATCCTATTATTTAAAGCATACCTATACCAATAAACCGATTTGGTTAGTTATATCAATTTAGTTAATTATCCCGATAAACCTATTAATAAAATCACATTTATCAAAGAACTGAATGGTTAAATATGAAAACATGATATTGAGAGAATGATCCGCCATTTTTACCAGTTTTGACCATCTGGAACAAAATCAGTGGAAAGAGTTGAAACCGTATAAAGTTTTTTCTTACCAAAGCGACATAGTGCATAAGGTTCATCCCGGGTTTGTTCGCTCGGATGTCTGGCAGCTTCTGCAGAGAAGATAGCTTGACGCCCGCGGCTCCGCCCGCGTACCCGCCCGCGTTCAGGAAGTTGCCCGCTATCAACGCTATGTATAGGACTTCCTACAAGGAAAATAACAAACCACTCGTCAGTTATACGACATAGGTAAAGGCCTATGTCCTATAGCCAACAATTTTGTAAAAAGTATCTTTAAGACCTTTTTTTTGACTTATTCTATGTTATTTTGTTAGGTCACTAAACTACAGTAATTATATAATTAAAAATACCTACCATAAAGTAAAATAATTATCATAAAGTACCTACCTTGGTATTTCGCTATGCTGTTATTATTATATTATCAAAAATTAAAAATATATATGTACTACATAAATTACCATAATTTCTGTATTTTTTTGTTTAAGGTCCATTGAAAGTAATATTGCTTACCTTATTTACGTTTTGACTTGTATCTTGGTGTTATAAATAAAGGTGTTGTATTTGTACGTACGAATTTGGTTAGTAATCGCCTGACTTACCTGATACAACCTTATAACAAAATGTTCTAGGACAAAATGCAAGACCGCTGATCATTAATACTCCTACAACGTTCTAATTTGATGGTAAGGCAGGTCATCCCCCAACCCATGTCTAAATGATATGTCTATGTGTATGTCCATGTTCACCTGCAAGGCACTGGAGGACATGAGGTCATCCGCGGCCACCAGCACCGCGTTGATGGCGCTCTCCAGGTACCCAGCAGTCGAGGGCCACTCTTCTTTCAGCAGCATCAGTTCGATGCGCAGCTTGTAGCTGGAACATAACAATACCAAAGTGCTTTACTTCCTTTAGACCTTACAGGACTCTTGAACACGTCACAATTACAAGTTGCTTATGTACCGAATATAGGTTTTATTACCAAGAATACGAACTTTAGCATTATTACTAAAAATATCGTCATATTCCAGGCAAATAGCCCACATTTTCAAATAGCATCAAATAGCATCTTCAAATAGCTCACACAAAACGAAATTCGTTTCATTGTTCCCGTCTATATGTGTGCCCGTCTGACAGTCACATTAAATTCAATTACAAAATATTCATCATGACTACTTCTATCGTCAATGCAAGCTTTAAATATTAGTATAATTTATCTGACAGTATAATTAGAGACCTACCTTAGAGACTGAAGCTTACGGACAAACCGTATCATGGTTTAAGTTAGCTAATTAATTAAGTACTTACTGTAAAACATAAAAAAATATCTTGATTTCATTCGAAATATCAAGTTTTCAAGCTATAATACTCACTTGGGTAGTTGAATCAACTGCAGCAGAAATTTCTCAGCGTTACCCAGTTTAGTGACGTCACCGGAGAACGCTTTCAGCATCTCCGTCTCGTCCATTTCCGGCAGTATCTTCAGCAGCCCCCGCAGCTTCTCTGTGCCGATGTCGTCGTGGGCGCCCTCGCGGATCATTTGGATAATGTCTTCGTTTGAACTGAAACATGGAGTTCCAACATTGAGAAAACACACTCGACTCTGCCATCCTTAGAGAAGAAGATTGTTATCCGCTTGTTAAAAGAGTGCATAGTCAGGTTTTTAAAGATAGAGCAAAAGAGTATATTGACTTTAAAGCATAGCGCTATTGGAGGAATTAAGGATAGAGCTATTGTAATTGAAGTCAAGCAAATATTTTTTGCCGTCGCTATAGTATTGCGTTGATCCTCTGTTGATAATTATGCCCTACCTTCTAAACTGCTTCAAGAAGATGTTAACGTTGAGGCTCCTCTTGCCGTCCAGGAGAGTGATCTCCGAGGATTCCTTCCGGGGCCTGCGCTCCCCCGAGCTGTCGCAGACGGGGCTGCGGCCGAGGCGAGGGGAGGAGCCCGCCGAGCCCGTCGGCTGGATCTGGGGAATTATTATAAAAATTATAAATAAATAATGCCGGACAATCCACAGTCCCAAGCTAAGCAGAGCTTGTGTTATGGGTACTAGGTGACTGATATACATAATACAATATTATTACATAGATCGATATTTTTTTTATTATACATAGAAAACGACCAGAACACCCTGATGAAATATCTGCAGATCGTATAAATAGTTGTCCTTTGAGGCGGGAATCGCACCCGCAACCTCCTGCGTCGCCGGCGGACCTTCGCCCACCGCGCAATTAAGGTCGTCTAAATAAATACATATGTCTAAACGTCGAATAAATTATTGCAATTAAGATGAAATGAGTAAAGTTGCTGAATTTTCAATCAGATTATGGAAAGGAAGATTGAGTAGGTAATGAAAACTATTAGTAGTGCGGTTTTGCACTCTTGAGGATGTTTTTACTGATATAAATGATATCTTAATCTAAATAAAAGATATTTCTGATAATCGACAGACTTTAAAATCCAAGAGTAAACTGTCATAGCTTATAAAAAGTAAAAGAAAAAAAAAATTCTGAAAAAGTGAACATTAACTTATTAACTTATTTACCAACATTAATTCAGATTATTTGAAAATAGAAATCGTACCTGTTGGCAGAAGAGTCCTTCGATCTCTGTCCAGTCGAGCTCAGTTTTCGGAGAGTGCTTGTGACTCGACGCCACCAGTGACCAGATGTTATTCTGACCGACGACCTGCAATGGATCATGTTTATATTTGTAACGCACCAACTTTACTTATACCTCTTGCTGTGCATACATTGTGGATTCATTATATTAACCTGAAACATCAGTTTGAATGGGCCGTGTGGTGACGGCATAATATAGAATTTCACCACCCCAACTCTTCCCGTGGGTGTCGTAAGAGGCGACTAAGGGAAACACACCGGGGGGCGGGCAGCAGCGCCCTCTGCAGAACTACTCCACTAAACTGCGATCCCCAACCCGCATGCCCAGCGTGGGGATTATGGGCAATACCCCCCCAATGACAAGAACCGCCACAAAATGGCCCCCAGTTCCCGGCCGCCTCGCTATTCCTGGCCATGGTAGCGGCCACGGTAACGGCGGGGCAGGGGGTGCTAGGAATCTCCGGGCTACATTAGGCTACCACACCCCACACACACTGACCCTGGCAACGTTTAACGGACGCACTCTGAGGCTTGATCACCATCTAGCGCAGTTGGAAGTGGAGCTAGAGAACATTAAATGGCATGTTCTAGGGTTATGTGAAGTCCGTAGAGAGGGGGAGGACACTGTAACCTTAGACTCAGGCCATCTTCTCTACTTTCGCGAGGGTGATAAAACATCCCAGGGTGGCGTAGGTTTCCTCGTCAATAAGGCCCTCTCTAACAACGTCGAAGAAATCTCCAGTGTGTCGACCAGGGTAGCCTACCTGATCCTTCGGCTGTCTAAGCGCTACAGCTTGAAGGTCATTCAGGTCTACGCACCGACCTCGGCACACTCGGATGATGAAGTGGAGGATATGTACGAAGACATATCCAAAGCCTTACATCACACCACCAAGGCTCACTTCAACGTTGTTATGGGGGACTTTAACGGCAAGGTGGGAACCCAGACTGGCAGTGAATCCCGAATAGGCCCACATGGTTTTGGAGTTCGAAATCACAGGGGACAAATGCTCGTCAACTTCCTGGAGAAAGAGGCTGTTCTTAATGAACTCTTTCTTTAAGAAACAGCCCCAAAGGAAGTGGACATGGCGGAGTCCCGATTCTGTGACTAAAAATGAGATCGACTTCATCATGACGGATAGCAAGCATATATTCAGAGATGTCTCAGTGATCAACAGGTTCAATACCGGATCTGATCACCGACTCCTTCGAGGCTCTCTGAATATAAATTTGAAGCTTGAAAGAAACCGTCTGATGAAGTCCACGCTCCGACCGAACCCAATCCAAATCATGGCGGGCACCGAGAAGTTTCAGCAGCTTCTCGGGGATAGATTCGCTGCCTTAGAACCCACTGATGACGCTGACGAGACCCTACACAATCTGGTAGAAACGCTGAGGGACGAGGGCATCAAGTTTTGCAAAAAGCAGCGTACTGGTAAGAAGTCCAAACTCTCGGATGAGACTCTTGGGCTGATGACGAAAAGACGGGAAACCACCCAAGCGACTTCGTCAGAAAGGTCAGACCTGAACAAGCGAATTGCGAAGATGGTACGGCGCGACCTTCGGAGCTCCAATACACGCCTCATTGAAGAGGCGATAGAGCGAAACCGAGGGTCCAAAGTATTCACTCAGCAGCTTGGAAGGAGCCACCTGACGAAGCTTTCAACGCACGACGGAAGGACCGTATTGTCGAAGCCGGAGATATCGGCCGAGATAGAGGACTTTTATGGCCGTTTATACGCTGCACATGCTCCCCGTTCCCAACGAGACGACCACGATTCTAGAGCCACCTTGATACGCCACTATACCGACGAACTGCCAGACATCAGTCAAGACGAGATCGTGTTAGCTCTGAGGCAGCTTAAAAATGGAAAAGCCCCCGGTGAGGACGGAATAACATCAGAGCTTTTGAAAGCTGGAGGATACCCTGTTATACAGGGGTTACAGAGCCTCTTCAACGCCGTCCTTCACAGTGGGAGAACTCCAAAGGCGTGGAGTGGGAGTTTGGTGGTGCTCTTTTTTAAGAAGGGAGATAAAACCCTTCTTAAAAATTATAGACCCATCTCGCTCCTAAGTCACGTCTATAAGCTTTTCTCACGAGTTATATCGAACCGTCTCGCCAGGAGACTCGACGAGTTTCAGCCACCGGAGCAGGCTGGGTTTCGCGGAGGATATGGTACCATAGACCACATTCACACAGTGAGGCAGATTATACAGAAGTCCGAAGAGTATAATCAGCCCCTGTGTCTGGCTTTTGTGGACTATGAGAAGGCCTTTGACTCCGTTGAAACCTGGGCTGTTCTACAATCCTTACAGCGATGCCATGTAGACTATCGTTATATCGAGGTGCTGAGATGTCTCTACGAAGCCGCTACGATGAGTGTCCGAGTACAGGACCAGCAGACTAAACCGATCCAACTGCGCAGAGGAGTGAGGCAGGGGGATGTCATATCCCCGAAACTGTTCACGAGCGCGTTGGAAGATATGTTTAAGACGCTGGACTGGAAAGACAAGGGCATCAACATAAACGGCGACTACATCTCACACCTGCGATTCGCTGATGACATAGTCTTAATGGCGGAGTCGCTAGAGGAGCTGAACCGGATGCTGGACAGTCTAGCTTCAGCCTCCCGATGTATCGGTCTTGGCATGAATTTGGATAAAACCAAAGTCATGATCAATGCCCACATTGATCCAAGACCGGTGATCGTACATGGCCACCTTCTCGAAATTGTTTCTGAGTACACTTACCTCGGGCAGATTTTGCAGTTGGGTAAAAACAATTTCGAGAAGGAAGCCAAGAGGAGGATCCAGCTAGGCTGGGCAGCGTTCGGAAAACTACGTCGAGTCTTCTCGTCATCCATACCGCAATGTTTGAAAACGAAAGTTTTTAATCAGTGCGTCCTACCAGTTATGACCTACGGAGCTGAGACGTGGACACTCACGATAGGGTTGGTCCACCAGTTCAAAGTCGCTCAGCGCGCTATGGAAAGAGCTATGCTCGGAGTTTCTCTGAAGGATAGGATTCGTAACGAATTCATCCGACAGAGAACTAAAGTCATCGACATAGCTCAGAGAATTAGCCAGCTGAAGTGGCAGTGGGCCGGCCATATTTCGCGAAGAACCGATAACCGCTGGGGTAAACGTGTTCTTGAGTGGAGACCGCGACTCGGTAAACGTAGTGTAGGACGCCCTTCGGCCAGGTGGGATGACGATCTGCGAAAGACTGCTGGCAGATGCTGGATGCGTCAAGCCGAAGACAGGGCGCTATGGCGCTCATTAGGGGAGGCCTATGTCCAACAGTGGACTAACATAGGCTGATGATGATGATGATGATCAGTTTGAATTGGCGCATCTAACAATGTTACGTTTTCGGTCTCAAAATTTTAGCAACCTCGGAAGTCGGAACGCACGTGTGAATTGAAGTCGAGGATTGGAATATTTAGATAATGTATTTAAATGTTTCGATAATTGTAGACTGTGGCTTGTGTCCGGTTGAGGATAGTAAGTAGGTATTTAGACAAAATCGTGACGTCTACTTTTTTCTATGAGATTTGGTTCAGCGTCCATCGTGCAGAAAGAAAACTACGCAAATCCCATCGTATAATGTGATCACAACGTCTCGTACTATCGTCAACCGCACAGGGCTCTGGAATTCCAGTACTAGGTTCCTTTATCGAGAATTGAAACTCACCTTATTGTTAGGAATCTTATTCCAATTGATCGTCTTCATCTTAGTCTTGGGGATGGGCGTCTCCTGCTGCGGTAGCTTCAGTTCCACCAGGGGCGCTGGAGGAGGGGTGGGGGTCGAGAACACGGGCGGGGGCGGGGGGCCCGGCGGCGGGGGGCACAGCGGGGGCGGCGGAGGGGGGATACAAGGGGGCGGGGGCGGTGGGATGCCTGGAACAAACAACTATATCAAAATCTATTCTTAAGGGTTATAAAGGCTGATGATCATTATAAAAAGAAGGGCGGCAGCACACGTCCAAAAACCAGACTAATCATTTCTCGGTCCAGGTCTGGTCTAGGACAAGGGCAATGTCAAAAATTAAAAGGACAGACATTATCTGGACGCACTTACACTTCGCGATAGAAACCAGTGAAGTACAAAATTTCCCACTAGAAGAATATTATCATTACTTAAGAGAAAGCGAGAAAGAGACTCAAAATAACAATGACGATGAAAATATGAACTTACAAGGAGGGGGCGGCGCGGGCGCAGGCGGCGGCGGGGGCGGGGGCGACAGCGCGCGCTGCAGGCTCTGCTTCCTGCCGGCGGACATGTCGCGCTGGCATGTGCAGCCCATCTTAGCCTGCAAGTTAAGTTAAGTACGTAAAGTTTATTTTCCAGAAAAAAGGCTTGTACTAGCTGGTATTTAACAAAAATTGAATTTTTCATACGGAACCCAATTTTTTTTTGTAAATATTCTATAACCTATGTTCATCACGGAAAATTTAGGTTTCTCATGTTGAAAGAAATTTCAAATCGGTCGAGTAGTTTCGGAGCCTATTCAATTCAAACAAACAATCAAATATTTCCTCTCTATAATATTAGTATAGACAAAACATTTTAAACTCAAGTTAAACATTTAGCTAGATTACGAGCGATCAAGCAGAATCAGGGATTGCTGCAGATGGTATCAATTAGTTCTTGGTGTTCGTTTGAATGATATAACTTTTCCAGTACCTACTACGGTAGAATCGAAACCCGTGATTGATTTATTTTATAATAAGAGTCACCAACAAAAACTGTTTCGGGTAAAAAATTGTTCATGCTTTTGTTTTCACGGCGGCCACATGTATCCCTATTTCATGTTTTTACACACGGTATCTAGCAAAGTATCTGCACTGGTACAGTAAAATGCCATCATAATGAGCAAGAGCCAACTAAAGCACCAACAACAAAATTGATTTGATTTAGAGTTTTTAACTCAAGACCAGCGGCTCTATTGTCTAACTTAACTGGTAATCGTAATCGGCTTCAGTTTGGCATTTCAAACCTAGACTGAACTTCGATTGTCACTTTCCTATCGTGTAAATAGCTGAAGCCGAAGACCAGTTGAATACCTTAGACAATACCGACAAAACTGACTGGGTCTACAACTGGTAATCGGTTTGAAGTTCACTGGTAATGGATTTCAAATTACAATAAGGCTGCTGATTGTCCTCTGCAGGCAAGGTGCTACAACCAGCTGGTCACACTACCTGCACACTCGGAGCCCTGAGCAGCTTGGCAGCATCCTCTCTTCAACTCAAGACCTAAGCTGGTTGTAGACAAGACCTAAGCTGGCAAGAGCTGGTTGTAGCGTGTAGATACTCGCTAGATGCTACAACCAGCAGGTCACGCTACCTGCACACTGGGAGCCCTGAGCAGCTTGGCGGCGTCCTCCCTGGTCTCGAGCAGCGTGGCGCGGTGCACCAGCGTCTCCGCCGTGTCCCACACCACGTCGCTCACCGGCTCCTTGGGGTCGATCCGCAGCAGGTGCTGCAAGATGCTGAGGAACGGGATCTCTTGCGGCGTGTCTGACACCTGGGAAATATATGATTTTCAGTTAATTCCCAAGGTTATTATTCGAAGAAGATAACATCAAATTATTGCTTACCGCCCCGGCTGCGCACGGGTATTTAAAAAAATACATTTTTCGTGCGAATCCGTAACTTTTTAGAAAAAAAATCTATAGCCTTTGTTAACAACGCAAAATTCAGGATTCAAATGGTGAAAGAATTTTAGAAATAGGGTCAGTAGCTTCGGAGGTTATTCATTAAAAAAAATAAATAAAATATCAAATCTTTAGAATATTAGTATTTAGAATAGACGGCAATCTTCTCCCTGACAAAATTGAAAAAATTGATTTGATATAAAATATCAAATCTTTAGAATATTAGTATAAATACTAATATTCTAAATTATTCTTATTTTATAAAATAAGAATAGACGACAATCTTCTCCCTGACAAAATTTATATGAAGTCCGTTGCCTGGTTATCTAGACCTCAGCCTATGAAACCTTGTATTGTCTATTATATTATAATCAGTTCCAGTTAAAAACTACTGGTTTGGTAACATGTGGACCTCATCGTCTTATACATGCGGTCATCGTAAATGTCTTTCGAGATGACTTGATCAACACATGCAACTGCCTCGCTCTGTAGTAACTTATGGCAGCAGTATACGTATACGTATTTCAGTATAGTGTAGAAGAGATGCGAGTTGGGGTTGGTGAGTCAGGACCCGCGCCGCTCGAATAGATGAGTGGAGCCTGTGTTCGACACAATCGATCACGTAGGTATAATATTAGCATCATCAGCAGTGACCTAAGTAGGAGTGTCGTGCTGCGCGCGCAAACCGGGCGCCTACGAGGGTCAGTGCATCAGCAACCATACAAACCGCACTCATTAACATCATTAGTCGTAGTTTCATACAATATAGCTTTTGTACCGTAAACTCGACTTTATATAACAGCATCCCGGTAAGAGCTAGCCTCGATTCCTACAGCCTGACCTGTTTGAGTATAGCGTAGAAGACATCGAGATGCGAGTTGAGGTTGATGCCCCCCGGGCCCTGCGCCTCGTCGCTCTCGCGCTGCTCCTCGAACACGTCCAGCTGCACGCCCAGCTCCGGGTGGTTGGCGGCGTCATGTCTGGAACAGAGACTCCGTCATTAATACTCATCACCATTCCTGTATTACCTTTACCACCTTTACTATTTGATTTCCTTGCTATCTTATTGCTTAATCATGTAATAATAATGCTGGACAAGTCACATAGCATTATTTAGCCCCAAGCTAAGCAGAGCTTGTGTTATGGGTGCTAGATAACTGATATACATACATAATAATAAACAAGTACCTACATACTTAGATAGATATTATATTATACATAGAAAACGACAGAACACCCACAACAAATATTTGCAGATCGTACAGGGACTCTACTAAAACCAATAATAATACTCGTAATACTAGGTTCTGCTCCCGTGTTATTTCTATGGAAAGGTTTAAGGTTATTAGTACCTATTACTGTCCCATCTGAACTGATTTATAGGATAAAAGTCTATATTTTATTCCAGGCGTAGAACTACATACATATCTGCAAAATAGCAGCCCGATATGTTCATCAGTTTTGGTGTCACAGAGGAACAAACATCCATCCTATGTGACGACCTCTGTCTGGACTTTACAGGAGGTTGCGGGGCAGAGCCACCACCAGCCAGCAACGGTTATCATCACCACAAGAATATTCCTGCTACCTTTGTGTATTCTATGAAACGGAGATTGATTGCTGCCACTCATTGCTGGCCGACGAGCTACCGATTCTCACAGCAACAACCGCAATATCACGACAGGCTACAGATAGTGAAGGAACAATTCCCCTAACATTGTTACAATCAAGTTTGCGACTGTTTCTATAAGACACTGGTTTACTTGCATATTATCGCTATAAACGTTCAGCGTAATCAATTGATATTAATATCGTTTTGTGTTGCTACCTATCTAGGAACTATAGTAGGTTATTCGAGCCAAGGAGTATATTGATTGATACTCCTTGGCTCGAATAACCGAGCTAGCAGAAGATACGCACTCATGCGGAGGTCTAATTACATGCAAAAACCGGAGCGTATCCTCATAATATTCGTCATACAATAGATTTTAATTAATCTAATCCAAGTCAGTGACCGTTAACAGTGACCCTGACGCTTAAACGTTATCTTTTGACCAATCTATTTTACAATATACATAAACCTAATCCGAGGATTAAGGAGCGTGCTACATTTATCGACGCGTAATCGGTTTATTTTATACCAGTCATCAATAACGGTCCCTTAACAAGCTCTGCTTAGTTTGGGGCCAGATGAGGCTGTACCTATATCATACAGCTGATAATAATCCAGTATTATAAAAAAGTTATAATTCTTTAGACCAGCTTAAAACGGTTATATTTTTCATCGGTAGCTTTTCAGTGATGGTAAATGTTTCGCGCTATGACGTTTTTTAACCCTAGAAAATGTTTTTGGTTACACTTGATGACATCTCGCCATCTTTTCTATTGGTGTATCTACTACACACATGTGAGAAATTGCGAAACCATTTTGTGTCAAAAGATGTAGCGTGACCCTTACTCGGCATTATTCGGCGGGCAGTTAATGGCCAGGTTTTTGCCGCGACTCGTTAGTTAGTATTATTGGCAGGATCGATCGGCGCCTTATTTGGACTGCTGCGTGGGCGCCGAGCTTTGGGAGTTAGATCACAGTTTGTTTGTTATGTGTTTTTGCATTTGTTTTCATGAATGTTATGTTTCAGAAACTTAGCACCTACATGAAGAAAGTAAGTGGTAGATAAGGTCCCACTTTATCGCATATCATAAAATTTTATTGTTATAAATAAAACTAAAGATTTTTTGTATCCCATAATCTTACACTGTTTTGCGGTATAGGTATAAAACTGTGTGAAATTTTATGGGACCACCTCGGGATTATTCATTATTTATAGAATAGTGAAATAATTTTTAAAATCAGTCAGTTTAGTGAGAAATCATCGAACATAACATAAAAATAATATGCATAGCTACAGATGAAAATGAAATATACCTACCGCCTTATTTTAAGAAGTCCGTTAAAAATATGTAAAATTTCTGGTATAATTTAAAAACTAATCCCCCGCGCGGTGCGATTGGTGTTTTTGTCCAAATCTGCGGTTATTGGATTACCGTGACAAGTCGAGAGCAAAAACTTGACGATGCGCCGCAAAAACGTACGATTTAGGTTTGACAGCCATATCTGTGGTTTGTGGTTATAAAATTTTAAACTAACATTTATTTTATATTATAAAAAGATCGATGATTTTTATTAGATTTTTTTGTCGTTTTGTGGTTTGGTGTTTTTTTGGTGTCATACTTTGGTTATAATTTCATTCAATTTTATGAAAAACCATTTATTTTTTCTTTTTCACTGAACTGATTTAGCTGAATTATTGCCTGCTCTAGATCTAGGAAAACGTTTGTCAACACACATACACAATGTCCACAAAACCATTTCTAATAATACCTAAGTCCGTCAGTTAAAAAGAATTTTGTAAATTGATAATAATTTATCGCAAAACTGTTTTTGGATAGCCCTATACGAAGTAAAAAAAAGCGAACAATAGATTCAATAGTCTCCGCATTTGGTTTTATTGCGATTTATGAATCCCGCTGCGAAATAATAATAGCGTTTGTATGCGTCGATGATGGGTTAACGCACGTCATCCTTATTATACCTATACTATGGGACTAATCACTGTGGACTCACCTCAAGTTGTTCAGGGTAGGCAGGAGACCAAGTCCTGAAAAAGAAATATTTTGTTAAGTCAACTAGATTTATTAAATAATAATCAATTTGTGAAAGTTATAACACGACCTCTGTCTGTGTGGCGCAGTGGGCGAAGGTCCGCCTGCGATGCAGGAGGTTGCGGGTTCGATTCCCGCCTCGGGACACATTTTTACCATCTGCAGATATTTTTTCGGAGTGTTCTATGTATAATAAAAATATCTATCTATGTAATAATATTGTATTATGTATATCAGTCATCTAGTACCCATAACACAAGCTTTGCTGGACCTTCGCCCACCGCGCCACAGAGATCGTCTAAATAGATTACATAGAAAGGATTAAGTTGAAATGAGTTACCAATGAACTCGTTCCGCACGCGGGTCCGGTCGGGCAGCCGCGGCGCCGAGATGATGAGACAGTTGACGAAGGCCAGCAGCGCCGTCTTGTAGTCCGTGGTGGCTGCATTCTTCAGCTCCTCTACCACTACGTTGAGGCGGTACCGCTCGTTTTTCAGGGTCTGGAAAAAAACGTTTTCAAGTTGGCAATTTGGTCATAGTAAGAACCGTACTAGTAGTTTTCAAAGCATAGAACGATTTCAAACCCAAATCAATTTTACTCAAAAATCTAATAAGCTGTTTTTAAATACTGGCATAACATAACATAATTATATGTAACTATGCTGTAAATAAAGCATAGTTGCAAAATTATTAGTACTATTTTAAAGGGTATTTATAGCGTTTATTTACCTATTTTTCCCGACGTTTCAACAGGTTTACTTACACACCGTCGTCGGGGTCACGGGATGAATGGAGACGTCGGGTAAAATAGATAAATAAACGCGATAAATACCCGTTAAAATAGTACCTCCTAATAATTATGTTATGTGTTAAGATCGCATAAGTTTAAAAATATTTATGCAAAAGTCAAAGACACCTTCGTTCCACCACGTTCTACCGAGGTTGGCTGAATAGAGAATAGTTAAATAAATGCCTAACTACTTTGTAGCTATACCTACCAACACAAATTTTTCAAGGCTCTTTCAAAGCTTATGAAATGCCTCTACGTAGTATAGTAAAAAAATTAAAGTATTTTAAAGCATTTTGCGTACCTATTGATTAACATCAGAAAAAAAGAGTAATTCGTTACAAAAACATCTTCGATAACCAATTAGGTACCTGTAGAAAATTTCCCCTAATACTTACCTACGTTTTTTCTCTTCACACCTTTATCTGATTATACCCTGGTGGTACAGGTAGCCATGAATTCTGGTATAATTTTGTGATCGTTACTTTAATTTCGTGGTCGTTTACTCCTCCAAAACAGGTTCCATGAACTTCGCACACATAAACTTGCAATTTATCGAAATGTTGATTCTGTTGACCGTGAAACAGGTTTTAGAAATGGCCGACAAACATCCTTGGGTTTAATGATTTGGAATTTTGCAGGTGTATCTTCTTGCTTGTTAATTTCTAGTTTATTGGTGTTCTGGCTTTAAAATTAGCATAAAAGTAGCGGTTTCGTCACCTCTTCGTTTCGTTTTACCTTATTTGGTGAATTCTGAATAAATGAATAGATGATTGGCCCGCTCCGTAGCAACTGGACGAATTCGCAGCTGGACGGATTCTCAACTGGACGGATTCTCAGCTGGACGGCTTAGCAACTGGACAGAACGTGTACAGTCCGTGACATAATTAATAGCATGTAGTGTTAATTTATTTGCATCCTATTCAAACACAAAGGCAGACTGTTCGGGCTTCAGAGTCTTAACTTTTTGTAGGAACTACTGATACAAAACCTTAGCCTACCACAAGTAAAGTTAGCTTTACCTGAAGGTAGATCGGGATGGTCTAAGTGACAGTGCGAGTCACTGCTTATGTCAAAATTGACAGCTACTGTCCAAAGTGACAGCAACGGTCAAAAAGAGCGCAAATGTCAAAATATACATGTATGACAGAATTTATAAAAAATTACAGGAAATATCTAGATGTAGTAGGTACATGTAGGTATGTCTTTAAGTACCAAGTTTTCGTCAAGTAAGTATATTAGATGCGCTTTAGATAAATTTTGAGGACGGTGGGAGATATTCTTTCATGTAACTATATAGCATTAACAAAGGGCATCAATCACACCACACACACATCAATCCACCGTCCTATTTTATTCTTATAACATTGTAAGGACTGTTCGCTTTATAGGGTAGGTACCTCTTAGATTAGACAATTTAACGCGGGTCCCTACACCTACATTGTGCTGTGAAAGGAAATAAATGCAATCTGCGAAACAACTAAAGACCCAAAAAAATCACATGTGCCTAAAATTATGTGGGAATAGTGATAATTCCATTATTTTCAGATTGTTTGAAAACAGAACTAGTGATTAAATAAAAACGTCAGTACCTAGTTAAAGTTAGTTTTAAAAATATTGACGACTGTACTCTGTCCGGCTGCTAATCTGTCCAGCTGAGAATCCGTCCAGCTGAGAAACCGTCCAGTTGCGAATCTGTCCAGTTGCTACGGAGCGGATTGGCCGTCTCATTTAGTTTGGACGTGATTTTTATTCGTCGAACACTAGTTGCCTTCAGCCCCTTGATCTTTCATTCCTGTCAACCTACACATTTCTTGGAGATCTTGCTCAATATTGTCGCTTTAGCACGATACCTATCTCGGCGAGGGGCTTTTGTCCACGTTAGACGACCCACGTGCGTTCTGCTGCTGGATTCTCATTTGGACTAGGTACATGCCCAATTGCCCAAGCCATCGAGTTATATAGTCTCCTACCGGTTAGGCTTTGTTAGATTAAGACGTAGATAGTTCGTATCGCCGTGTGGTGCCGGCATATAGAATTTCACCACCCCAACTCGTCCCGTCGGTGTCGTAAGAGGCGACTAAGGGAAACAAACCGGGTGATGGGCAGCAGCGCGCTCTGCAGACAACTTCCCCGAATTGCGATCCCCAACCCGCATGCTCAGCGTGATAAAACCATCTATGAAGCTCATTAGGGGAGGCCTATGTCCAGCAGTGGACTGATATAGGCTGAGGATGACGATGAAGTTCGTTAATGACATACCTTATAGCGGTCAAGAGTGTCAACCGCCCGCGCGTACCCGTCAGCGTTGTACACGCACAGCGCTGACAGAAGCTCGAACACCTGCGAACAATCAGAGTCGTCACTTTTTTGTTTCAATCACAAAACAATAACCCAAAAGGCAACAACAAAAGTGTGGTAAGGGCGAATTATGGGCGAATTAAAAAAAACAACAGTTCTTCTTTTGAAAACGACCGTTCTCAATGAGATAATCGTAAGTGCGCCGCGCTCGATATTTTTTCAAAAGTTGGTCGTCAAAACGTGTTGGTCTGCCCCAATGGTCGTCGGAAAATTCATCTACCGACGACCATCGTAAAAGCACTCATTTCTTGAAGATGACCCGGTATTACCTGTCCATACGATTAAATATAAATAATTCAATGACCTTGAAACCTTTACATAGTCATTTATGTAAAATTTTAATAAGAATAACCCCCTGACCGCCGCGTGAAGTAGGCAATTACATGTTAATATAACCTACTGCAGTATCGTGACCTAAAGGCTCGACCTGGCGGAAAACTGGTCTAAATAGCCTATACTACTGCCTTGTTGGCATTTTATAATGGACATTATGCCAAAAAACAAGATAATTAAGTAACTGATAGTAATGGAGTCAATGTGTAAGCTGTGGAGATTTGTGCTGATTACTCTTAAATATATTATAGCTTACGACAGATCGATACGATAAGATCTTTTTTTCAAAGTTTAGTCTTGCGCCTGTGTTATAATTATAATATTCCTCCACCTATAGGGAGCGGGGAGATTGAGTAGATATTTTCAATTAGGGTCTATCTTATAAAGAACTAGAAATAAACTGAGGCTTTCTTCTAGTATATGTGTAGTCTGATTTTTTTTGGTTAGAGTGTAGTATCCCCACACATTACACAAGCCTCTCTCGTCGCCTCTCTTGCACGGATTACCTACTGGTCAGTATTTTAGAACCTAGGTATGATTTATTAATTAGGCTTACTCTGTACATGATATTTTGTTTTACCTTATTGGTTTTGTTATATTTATTGTTAAGTATTTATTTTATATTATTAACTAATGGAACATTCAAAATGTTATTGCTTGGTGTTGGTGTTATAATGAACATTGTTATAATGTAGCGTTATATCTATCGCAGGTATATAGCTCTTTAGGTAAGTTTTTTTCAGGTGCCCATTTTAGATTCATGGTAATGAAGAAGTTAGGAATTGGGAGAATTATTAAAAGTCACTTACAGAACTACGTGCTCAATATAAAAAAAATCTGATATAACAAAACAAAGATTTTTTTAGGTTTTCTGTAAATGTAAGTTTAAAAAATATTTTTTTTTTGGTTCCTCGGTTGGTAATCAATAAATAAATGTACGACGACTATGTGCCCGCAGTTGTTGGACTAGCTATACATATAGTTACATAATGCTGAGTCGATGACATTTTGTAGCTTTTAGGATTTTTTTAGGTAAGTACCTACATATCTTAAAAGTGATTTTGTTATAGGTATAGTTTCTAATAAGTTGATAATTTTAGTAGGTACATTAATGTTAAAGTTTTCAGCTACAAACAAATTAAGTACTACATCTTATATGTATTATCTAGGAGTGACCGATGTGGGTAAACATTCGACTAGGAGGACAGCTACATCACAGTGTTGTACAAGTTGGGTAGGTGGGTACCTGCTTCTTGACCGGCTTGGCAGGCGAGGTGAGCGCCGCCGCGAGCTTGCCTGCGTACTCCGCATGCTCGACGATGTAATCCAGACCCACGCGGCTTTCCATGCCGGCTCTGAAACTAAATTTACTATGTTCATACGGTATAATTATTAAATAATTAAGTATACATAGGGCGACGATGGCGCGTTTGTGATGTTTAATTATTAGTTTATACTACAACTAACACCTGCTTGGAAAATGGTTTATTCTTGTTGGAAACATGAGACAGAAAGTACGTGATTGCTCTCGGGATGTCGTATGAATGTGCATATGCGGAAAGAATGACTATGAATATCATATAAAAATTCATTTCTAACGTAAGGTGAGTAGGAGAAAAAACGGTATGGAAACCCATTTCTAACATGTCATTATTTGTGAATTAAAATTTTGTGTTCAGGCGGTTGCCGATGAATCCTTGTTCATTTGGCGGAGTGTAGTTAAAACTTTTTGTCTGTTGTGGGAACGTTTTTTAAAACAACTACAACATTCGTTTTTTAAAACAACTACCTATTTGAAAAAAGAACAATGTGACAAAGTCTTTAAGACGTCGTCTTCGGGTTTGTCTCAGACAGTATTAGTTAATGCCATGTTAATGCTTTTAAAATATAATTTTTTTATTATTTGGATATGGCAAATACTTATCTTTTACGATAATATTTCGACAACAGAATATATTAAAATCATTTATTCACAGAAATAATGTTGTATTATTATGTATCAGTCCTAACAATGCAATATTACGATTAGATAATAATTCAACAATATACCTATATTTTATTATTCAATATAATTTACTTTTAAATAAAAAATAATATATTTGCCCTACCTCAGAGAAAAGATCACTTGCCTTTTATGCCTTACGCATACAAACAGACATGCTTCATGATAATCCGAATGTTTATGCAATCGCTAATCGCGAGTTCTTCTCGGAAAGCTATCAGTTCGGATGAATCGCATCAATCCGTGCTCAGCATGCCAATCGACACCTGCGCGCTGATTTAGCGATAACTGCGTGTTTGTCTCTAGGAATGGATTCTATAACACCTTATTTGCTCACAATAAGACATTCTATTTGGGTTATCTTGAGCCAATAGTTGGATAAAACATCTAATTAATATCCATTCCAAGTGATATTAACATGCAAAGTCACAAGAATTTCTTAATATCGGGATTTAGAACTCAATCTCAGGCATTCTTAAGTCACTCAGCCTGATTTATCATGCTGATTATCTTGATCAATACAAATAATTTGCAACAAGTAGTTATTAGCGGCAGTAAATCTGTCCAGCGGACAGTGCTGCCGCGAAATAACTTGCTCCGGACAGAAAGTACACTCGCAACAAATAATTCAGTAATTATCTGACACTTTATCCAGCTTCAATACCTGCAAATGATAAGGTTTTATTTTCACAGCATCGATGCAACGTCGTTTACGCAATTAAGCTATGAGAGGTGAAATATTCCGTCATCATTTTTCGATTTACTATATATATTTTTTAGAATGCATGTGGACAAAAAACAGCATGAGGCCTAACTCTATTTTATCCATCAAATATCGACGAACATTCTTGTACATTATGTACATACATTTCCTCGGATACACGCTTTGCGAAGATAACATCTATGTTGGTTGTATAATTATGAAGGTTTTGCAGTTTCTGTCGGGTCGTTATAAACACCTGCTTTTACCATATAAGAATTGCGAATTTATTAATTATTATTTTTCGATTATTAAAAGTTGATAGGAACTCTGAAGTTAATTAATAATGCACTATATCATGTTTTAATTTTTCTTGAAAGATGCCTGTTTTCGCTGTTAGTGGCGGCAATAACCGAATGTTTCTTCTTGTAACAGCTTATAATGAGGGTTAAGTTGAATGTCACAATTAATTTTTTATACCAATCTCAAATCTTCATCATAAATTTTACGGTATCAGTAAGTCAAGGCTGTGTAGGGTCCATAATTTAGTTTTATTTAGTGGTTTTTTTAGGGGCGTGTAAATCAAATAGTTTTAAGGTTGTGTCAGTAAAGGCTTATACGAATATATTAAGATCAGTTGTTTCATGAAGGTACAACTCGTGGTTGATATAGTATGGTATAGTGTTGCAGACAAGTGGAGACAACAAGACAGGCACCGCGGAGGAGGTGCGTGGGCGCACGCCGCAGGTTGGGGCTGGACCAAGTCAGGTGATTCATCTAGTTGTAACTTGTAGAATTCGAAGTGGTTTCCGGAGGTTTACTCTAGCTTCATTAATTTATATTCAAAGTACACTTTAGGGTTCGCAAACAAGTCGAATAGGCTTTATGTTACAGTCAGAGTTATACGCGGGGGATACCTAGGTGTTGAGGTCATTCCACAAATACTTAGGAGGAGGAAAATAGATTCTTGGTCTATGACCTCTTTGGACCTCTTGCGAATTACAAAACAATAGAATCATGGACCTCTGGGAATAAGCCATACTTGTGAATGCTGATTTCCAGGGTGTCAATCTCTATATACATAGGTTCCATTTGACTACATTCAACTCGTTAATGACCTTTATAATTAAAAAAAGTTGCATAAATTCTACCAAATTAAATTTATCTATAAGTTTGTGTAGGCTGGTAGCCTGCTCGATCAAACTCTTGGAAGAACTTTTTCGTTTCTTTTAGGATTTCTATAAATTTTTATATGAGGGTGGCAAATACCTATAGTTTTCGATAATATTTCGATGCCTTAAAATAATAGAATAATTTATTCAGAGAATTAATGTGCCTTTTATGGAGTCTATTTTTAAACAATGTCATTGGCAAGTCCTTAAATTCCTTTGGTAGCTTATCAAATATCTTAATTGCCGTGCAAAACTATTAAGCAAGCTTACAATAGTGATTTGGTATATAAAACCTGAATATCATTTTCTAGTTTATGCAATTTTAAAAACTTTATGTCTAGCCTGGATTAAAATTATTCTTCTTTTCTCCGAAAATCCTGTCAATTGGATGGATACAATACAACCAAAGCACACTTCAAAATGTATGAAGTGCTTTATTATTAACTAGCGGTGCGCCCCGGGTTCGCACGGGTGCTTAAAATGTTTTTTTTTCATGCGGAACCCTAACTTTTTTGAAAATATTCCATAGCCTATGTTCATCAGGAAAAATTTAGGATTCTTATGGTGAAAGAGTTTTTGAAACCGGTCCAATAGTTTCGGAGCCTATTAAAATCAAACAAACAAACAATCAAGTCTTCCCTCTTTATAATATTTGTATAGACGTGATTTATCCCACTACTGCTGAGCAATGGCCCCCCACAAGCGATGCGGTCACGCGCGATCGCCCCCAATCTCTGAGGAAGGCGTCAAGCTTTAAATTTTCCACTAGTTTTCAATAATAAACTTTTGCCCTTAAGAACCCTGGCAGACCTTGGCGCGAGGTCCGCCGCATTTGGTCAGGACGGCTCCTGGTGCCCTTACGCATGACATTGACGAGTAATGTTGACTGCGGAAATAACTTCAGTTATGTATGTTATGATTGTGGTAAACGTTGATAAAAATAAAAACTGCCTGTAGATATAATAACGAACGACATATTTCAAGTAAACTTTTACTAAACCAAGTAAATACAATGCTTGGCTTGATGCATAAGGGTAGCCAATTTGATTATCATCATCATCAGCCTATGTTAGTCCACTGCTGGATATAGGCCTCCCCTAATGAGCGCCAAAATATGAAAGACGATATAATCAAATTATATCGTCTTTGATATTTTATTTTTTAAATACCTTTTCCTTCTTACCACGAGAACCTTTTAAGCCAAACACATAAATATCCTAGGCTATAAAGCAAAACCCTAGTTTTCCTCAGCCGTAAGAAACCACATTAGGCTGAGCCCTTTATTCCAACGGAACCACGCACGGGTCGCAGGGTCGCTTTCACTGTGCGCCGGCGCAGTTAGTACGCCGATGCTAGACAATGGAGAACAACGCGCATATTTATGAATTATGCCTAAATTGATTTGCATACCAGGCTAATTACTAAAACGTTACCTGTTTTTGTCCATTCCGAATAGGTACTCAATCTATTGCTAAAAGTTTAATACTGATATCACTTACAAATAATATAGTTTTTAAATAAAATAGAAGTCGTTTGTCGATAAAACTCGCGTTTAGCCACTGTGCCACTAGGTGAAGTTGTGGCCTAAAATTGAAAACGCTGTCCCAGAAGGATTTTGTGTGTCAAAATTCTACTCTTGGTAGTGAAAAACAAGAATAATTTTGGATACTGAGAAGGTCCTTCCGTAGATAAATAAAGTTTTCGTAGACATTTCGTAGCATTAGGTGCGCGTTGAAGTCTTTTGTGAGAAATTCGATTCGCATAAAGACGTTGTGATTTGTAAAACCGGCCGTATCGTGTTCAATAAATCTATGTGCAGCTCGTAAAGCTATCTGCTTACCTACTTATCAGAGTTACAAGCTTCCTTTGTCAAGTCCGACATCTACACTTTATTCCGTCATAAAAAACGAATCTGGGCTCATCAGGTATATAAACAAACAGTTTTTGTTTAGGTAACTCAATATGTATAAATCCGACCGCAAGACGCAGGGATGGACAGTCAGACAGTCGGATTGTGTGTCGGTCGTTGCTCTTAGGAAGCAGCTTGTTGAGATAAGTCTCAGAGACAAGATATAATTTCAAGATTATTATTTGTAGGACTGATTCTCCTGTGACTAATGTAGACAATAGTCTCATCATCACATTCGCACTGGTATTCTACCCACTGCTGGATCAAGACAACAATTTTTGGTGCTTTTCACCACGGCCATATGTTTTAAATTTTTTACATTTTGAATAAATTACGGGTCACCTTGGGATTTGTGTAAAAAGTTCTGAAATATGAAGAGTATTTAAAGATCCAAGACCTCTGATTTGAGAGAATAATTAAATAAGACGTAGACAATAAACACAATGATAATTCAAAAAAGGTTGAAATAATTTAATCAAATTAATTGCACAGCTGCGGAATCCTAAAAAAGATAAATCGAGCCAATAAAAGCTACAGAACCAGGGCTCAGTAGAGCCCTGCTTGTTTGCGGATCGACAGAGACCTTGAAAGCCGGTTTATTATGCAACGTATTTATAATCGAGCTGGCTGCGCGCGCGCGCATGGTATAGGCATCCTCTCGTACCTACCAATGAATAAGTTGTAAGGTTTAACCCACAGATATCAGAAACAAAGATAGATCTCTATGGTTTAACCTTAACAAAGGGTTTATCTAGTTTGTTTATGTATTTTTAGGGTTCCGTTTCATTCTCAGATGAAAAACGTGGTCTCGTTTCGATTATGAACCAAAGTGATCACTTCATTTCCCATTTTATTAATTAAGTAACTTGTATTTTGTGACGTGATCCTGAAGAAGAGTGAAGAGTCCTGTAGGGTCTTAAGGAAATAAAGCACTTTGATTTTGATTCTGAGATTAGAATGGGTGGTATCACGTTCTTAATAAGTACTTCATTTGTGACGTCGTGTCCTGTAAGGTCTAAAGGAAATAAAGGACTTTAATTTTTGATCTTAATTACGAAATATTATTTATTTATTTTATTTACATTCTCCTCGTTTCAAAAATCTAACTTGCACTTTGCACTTTATATTTAGCGATTTCAAAAAGTTCTTAGCCAGAAAATAATTTATTGATAACTAATAGAGAAAAGAGAGAGAAGATAATAATAAGTTAGGTAACGTTTGTTCAAAAGTTTTCTTTATGAAATGACGATGGAGATTGGGTGCCAAAGAAAAGAATCACTTTATTTCCGATATAAATGGTAGGGTTGGTGACATTACCGCGGTAACGGCCGCTGAGCCCATCTCTGGTGGAAAGGTAACCATATAGTACGAACTTCAACAATGACGCAGCGTCGGTCACTTATTTGGCAGGTCACGACGTGGCACGACCAGCCGTTTAATGACAAAGGGCGCGCCATAATGATATTACAACGACCTATTGTTTTTCTTGTCTACTATAGGGCTGTCGCATGATCGCGCTAATTGACACCACAAACTAAAATCTATGCAGGAAGCTGTCAACGGGCAAATGCGTATCGTGGGACGTTGTTGGCTTGACGCGCACTAGTAATATTTAGATTTTAACGGTCTACCGAAACTTTTGTGTCACCCGAGTGGCTCATTTCTCATTGTTGCGGTCCGCGCAGGCCGGCAGGACCAGGGCCAAGGGGAGGTGCAATTGTACTAGTTAAGCTAAACTTTAATCCTGTATCTGTAAATTCACTATACTTTTCAATTCAACCCGAAAAGCCTAGACAATTTTTGTTACTATTAAGTAATTATTGGTATATCGTATTAACGACATACCAATTAAATGGGGTAGGAAGAAGATAGCTGCTATTGATATGTATCAGTAATTTTTTTTGCAGGACTTGAATCACCAAGTGTAACTTTACATAATATATACCTAGAACATTGAATTCGTTTGTCTGTTATCATAAGCCCCTGGTTTTCCTTTATTTCCTGGTTTTCAAATAAATATAAGATATAAAGAGTTTCGGATCGAGTGGCAACCCTAGTCGACAGGAAGTGAGCACTTGCGTCCGAGTGCGCTACCAACATGTTCAATGAACTGCATTCTGATTTGTGAAGTCATCTGACTATCTATTGTTTAGCTATCCCATCATCATCAGCTACTGAACTGATGGAATAAAGTTATTTGTTTGTTTTGAGGGTTTTGTTTTGATCCTGCGTAAAGTGAATGGTCCTTGTAGTATTATAAAGGAAAATGTTGGAGTTGTGACTTTGTATGGTGCAAAAATAATTCCAAAATAATCGAATAATACTGAATTATTGCGTAGATATAGTTCTGGATTTATATGTATTATTATAAAAGTAATTTTTATCTCAAAAAGTCGGGTAGTTTTCTCTTGTTAAGATTTCCGGATTAAAGTTGCCGGAGAAGAGAGCATCTCTACATTTTACTTACAGTGGTTGGTACCCAAAGTACCTAATAAAATAAATAATTAATCCCATGAATGCAGTCCAAATAACCCTGAGCACGTGAGCAATATGGTCAAAACAAATAAGTAGGACCTTAATGGTCAAGTTTCATTCAAACCAACTAGGAAGCAAACCCTTATTTGGACATGTTCATAAATGGCTTGGGCTTAAATGGCCATGTGGCATAGAGCTGGTTAATGTGTTTAACCTTGGTTTAGTCTGAGTTTAAAATAACCAGTGAATGGGAGCTTTATAGGGATCCGCAAGGATCATAAAATTATTTTCACAATTTAGTAGGTACGTTCTAAACCCCTTTGTTTACATGTTTATGCTATAGCATAGCAGACTGCTCTTAGCAGATTATTATGAATTAGGGGGTAACCGGTTTACTTTCAAATACCGATTTTTTTTCTTCGAAATAAAAATAAAGCCTTCCATTTGCAAAAGTAACGAAACCCTCTAAAATTCTAGTAAGTGTTAAGTACAATAGAGTAGGTACTTACAATTATTACCCGCAGCACAACATTAGGATATCTGAAAAGAGACAACAACAGTTATTAATATAAAAATTAAGCATCTACCTCACTCACTCACTGAAAAGCACCTTTATGTAAAAGTATTTGATCGCGTGGTGTAGGTAGGTACACCTCAAACGTTGCGGAATCGATTCCCATAGGATCTTTAAGTATTTGGTTTTTGTGACTAAAATCAGACTAGGTATTGACGAAATAAAAACATAAAGCTGTTATTTAGAATACGAAAGTCATAAAATGGCTTCTGCCTCAGCATGAGTTGTTTGCTAGCAACGGTACCTAATCTTCCATTTCGTTAACGTTGCGGAGAATCTGCAGTTTCAAATAACAAATATAAAAATATAACTTCTGTTACTTGATTATGTACTGTTTCCCATATCAAGCTTAGGCATACGTTGCAGCTAGATTACGTGTGAAATATCCAGCTAAAGAAAACTAGTGTGGTATTTAGTAGCAAATTGCCGCCACATTTAGCGACAAATTAGCGACATTTATGCAGCTGAACGCGGTTTTCTCTACTTATAAGCGCCAAGATTTATCAGAAGCGGCTCAAAGGCGGCTCCCTAAGCAGTCTCAACGTGTGCGCACGCGCATAACTGCACAGTTATTACCGGTAGTCTTACAGTGGCGATCGTTATGTAAAGATGAGCGCTGATCTTAATCTGAAGTTCTTACACTAATCATGATGTCCTCCTGCCGATTCTACGGGCAAGGGGCGGCCAGTCTCAACGGCAGCCAGGTACGCAGAACATATTGTGTGCGCAAATATATCTGCACTTTATATTCCCTGACTATGTCATAATCTGATGGAAAGGCACAACAACACGACCGGGTAGAAGTCAGGCGCAGGACGAACGGCTTAACCCTTTTCGAGTATTTGCAGTGTGTAACAACACCAATAGGGGGATACTGTTTTTTTTCTTTTTTTATAGAAAATCCGATGCAAATGGGATGCGTGGAGAAGTCTTGTGTCAGAGACTAAAATCCACTTTAAGTCACTGAGCTCAGGGTGTTATGGCTCAGGCTAGGAACCAGATAGCGATACCTACGTCCAGATGAATTCAGAGAGGATTTGATGTTTAATTGTTTGGATTGAATAGCCTCCGAAACTTATAGACTTGTACGGTTTGCATACCACACAGCGCTGCATGTTTCCGTGGGTCAGCGGTTTACATGGTGACGTGTTTCCGCGGCCAATTACGGCCAGTCGCAAACTACTGTCTTTATGACAATACGCCAATATGACAATACGGTGTAACCTCGCGACCGAGCACCTAACTACTTATATTAAACTGTGAAACTTACAAACGTCTACAAGCTCTACCAACGGCAACACATGGGATTGTGGGGGGCACACTACGCACCCTACATTTGTTTTGAAACATTCTCCTTGATGAAAACAGGCTGTAGAATATTTTCAAAAAAGTTTGGGATTCATATGAAAACTTTAATAATGTAACCCAATGTGTATGTGTTTGTGTCTTTATAAATTAATAATTGAAATATTTGTTAAATTCCCGTGGGAAGCCGGGGCGGACCGCTAGTTTATTATAAAGTTTGATTCACTGAAGACTATACAACAACTTCTTTCTGATGTTTCTTATCTCATTTTAAGGTATTATTATTATTATAAAAAAAATATGATTAGGATAATCAACAACACCAATAAATAACAGTACCAACTGGTATTGTTATTGACGAAGATCATTGACTCATCCTTGTGGAGTACGATTTCTGTTAGGTTACAATGAGTTGACCTTTAGGAGCCCAGCTTCTTTTGTGTAACCTTGATATTTGCCTAAACTAGTTTTAATTGGGAATCAATTGACAGTTTCGTGCGTTTTAACTATAGCGCTAATACCAGAGGTTGTTACCTCCTACCAATTGCAAACAAATACTTTGGTCAAGTTCTGTACTCCGCCTACACTTCACCTGTTTGGTCTTTATTTTTTAGGAGATAAGGTTCATATTATAGTTATAGGCCTAAACAAACCTATTGCCCTCATTTTCCTTCCAAATTTGTGAAAAAGAAACTGTAAATGATTATTACGAGTTGATATGTGTTTCCATGTGAATCTTTGTTTTGTATTCGTTTTGTTTTAATGATGCGAAAAACTGAATAAAGTATTATATGGACCCAGTTACTTTTATAAATATACTAGCTACAAAGTAACGTCACTTTTATAAATGACTCGCGATTTCTTTTGCGTGGACTGTAAGGTAAAACATTAAACATTTTGTATTATAAGGTATATTTTAGGCTTTTATATAACAATCGGAGTCACATGAAACATCGCGAACCCCTGAAACATATTTTTTAAGGTTAAGTTATTGTTCATACCGATATATAGATCAACAACATTTTAATAAACTAAAAAGTTACAGCTATTTTAATGTCAGATTTCAAAAGCTTTGTTTCTTCAGGCCTAAAAAATGGGCACTAAGACAATTCCGAGCCCATTAAAAAATTTCATATCATCTTCACCAATCCTTGAATACTTTGTTTCCCAGATGTTTACAACTTTTTCATTAGGTAATAAAATTGACTGTCAACTGTCATAAATAATCGAATTGTAAATAGTTCGAACATTATAGTGTGTTGTGATATTGTTACGTAACTTATGTAATGTAGGTAATGGTAGATCGGAATAACAAAACGGTAAGAAGTAACATTGAGGTGAATTACTGAGGCACGATAAGCAAGCGCCGAACGCCTTGCTGCCGTGAGGTCACCAAACAACGCCAAGGATGGGTTTCCGTGTTCACGATCTCTACCGTTTTACTTGCGTTTTATTTGCTTAGTTCTGTATTCTCGTGTAGTAATCTAGGGTTGAAAAGAGTATTTTTTATTCTATTTTAGTATTCCAGATTCAAAACTAGGTATATAAATCTATCCTAAATTACAATTCAAACAGTTTAGTTGTTTTGGCATTTGACTAATAAGGAAAAGAATACACACAAAAGACGAAAAGATTTCTGAATAGGCGCAGGCGGTGGGATTTCGTTCATGTCAAAATAATGAAATAGGTAGACAGTTTAAATTTGTCTTTCATTTTTAGAAATACATTTCCTTGCAAAGAATCGAAAGACAGAATATTGGATAAATAATACAGATATCTTTTTTGAAAAATTTAAGGGATTGTTTCCCTCAAAAGTAAAAAAAATATAAATATTTTATTGTTTTCTTATAAATCGAATTTTCTTAGAAAGCATGATTCCTATTACCACTTTTCTGTGACTCTCATGGTTTACGACTTGGCCTTCACCATCATTCTTAAAATACCACCCCATATACTAATAAATGAGTGTATACTTTATTACATACATATAATGTAGATAGAATGTTTTCTTTATCAATTAAAACACCCTAGCATAATATCTGCAGATCGTATAAATATTTCCCCCGGGCGCTTTCACGCGATTTCAATTCAATCAGAACCTTCTGCGTCGCGGGAGAAATACCTCAATACAGAGATCGTCATAAGGATGCAATAATATCGACATTTCAATAAGAATGCGAGGCAGTGAACCACGAACTTGGAGTTGAAGACATTTGCCATTGAGGCTTTGATCATAAATTCATAAATCTTCTTTCATAACAAACTGTGACCGCATTGTGTCGACCGGTTATCAAACCTGCTATCTTTCATATCTACCATAAAAACGGTCATTGACTTGTGACGACATGCGGAAGCTCATTTTTAATCTTACAAATCTTACCTTCTTATCTTCACAACTTAGTAGAGGAAATACAAACTTGTGCAGTCGTCATTTAGGTTTTAGATACACACGGCATAATACACTCGAGAGCAAAGAATCCGGGTCACTCAAAGAATCCAAAAAATCTCGGAAAGTAAGAATGCTAGGTTAATGCAATAAATTGTTCTCCGACGAATCAAAATTTATGCTCTACAAGCACGATGGAAGACACAGAGTGTATAGAAGACCAGGGGAAAGATTCAAGCAAGCATGCATCGAAGAAAAAGTAGCCTACGGTGGTGGGTCTGTACTTGTGTGGGCCGGAATTTCCTCTGAAAGTCGCACAGAGCTGGTGATCATAGAAAACGGCTCTTTAACTAGCGTAAGATATGTGGAAGAAATCCTCAACGAACACGTTGGTCCATTTATGGTCAATTTGGGTGAGGATGCTATATTTATGCATGACAATGCCCGACCTCATACAGGTAGGATTGTGAATGACTACCTTCAAGAGATGAACATTACTTGTATGGAGTGGCCAGCGCGCAGCCCGGATATCAACCCGATCGAGCATGCTTGGGACGAGCTAGGGAGATGCGTAAAACAACGAAACCCTCCCCCAATCACGCTTCCTGAGCTCAAAATTGCTCTCACAGAGGAATGGGAGAATATTCCCCAAAATCGTATAAGGAACTTGGTGTACAGCATGCCAAACCGCGTAAACGCAGTAATGGAAGCACGAGGAGGAATACAAAGTATTGAAATTCAAGAAAATCGTCATAAAGTTCAAAAATTTCATGTTTCCTATTTTTGTTTTAAGGAGAGATCAGCAGTTTTTTTTTTCTTTATGTAATTTTGTGTAAATAAAATGTATGGTGACTCATATTTTTTTAACTTTCATTTAAGGAGTATTAAATTGTCTATTAAATACAATTTATTGCATTAACCTAGCATTCTTACTTTCCGAGATTTTTTGGATTCTTTGAGTGACCCGGATTCATTGCTCTCGAGTGTATTACCTGCGCACGACCTACCTAACTACTTCAAACGTTTTCTATTATCAATTAAAGCTAAATAAATAAATAAAGCTGGACCATCCACATATCATCATCTAGCCCCAAGCTAAGCAGAGCTTGTGTTATGGTATGGGTACTGGATGACTATCTATTACAATTAATTAAATATAGATTTAGGAATAAGAGCTTAATAGATAAAACACACTACACAAACATCCACCAAAGGCATATTCAATTAAACAGCGCTCCTAGAGATAATGTAAGGATTTCATACTCATCTTGCCTTTTTTACGTCAAGTGCTGTTTTAATTCGTTTATTTTAGTGTGAGGTATAAAACGCAAACTCAGCGTTACGCCTCTCAGGCGTCGAATTCTTACAGAATCTCTGTCTGTGTTTAATTCATTAAATGAGTGATCTAATTAAGATATACCACCCACAGCCTCCATGTCGAAACCTCGTTAACTACACAAATAAAATTAGCAAACAATGAACTTCTACATGGGTTTTGACACCCTTAATATTTTGCATATATACTTTTTATACATTGTACGTCGCAGTTTTTTTGCTCATACTATAATTGCGTATATTAAATCAATTAAATTGATTAAAAAAACACCATGAATAGGAATGATTCTCAACATGACAATTGATGATTGATTCTCAACAAAAAGCTAAGCACATCTAAGTTAACATAACAGCTAAGTTGCTTGCAAAGCTAATTAAGTTGATTTTAATATGAACAAAACATGTCTGTTTTTGCGCTCGACAGGATGTTGTAATGTAAGTGCGTTTGTTTTGCTGATTAACAAGTCATTAGATTAATGGAAACAAGGCATTATTAATAAAAATCTGGCTAACCTGGTTTAACAATAATACAGTTTAACAAGATTCATTATTATTTTTGCAAATATTCGTAACCCTCATGGAAAAGTCTCAATCTTGAACAGTAATAACGTTAAACTAGACGGATTTTCTTCAAACAATCAAACCAAACATTATATGTATATAACTCAATCTAAATTCCATTTAGGACTTACGTTACGATGCAACAGACAGACAGATAAACAAGTTAAATTGATGCCCTTTTTTGTGGAGGCCTTATAAAAGAATACCACGCCAATGCGAGGATAAAAAAATTACACAAAGGAAAATCAATGCATCTCAGGTAAAATCTAAGATATAAATGGATGTCGAAGGAGCTAACTTAGGGGACTATCTGAGAAACTACTCTGGTTTCCCTTGTTCGGCTCTTACGACAGCAGTCAAGCCTTCCTAGCGTAGTTATTATGCTTATAGGAGACCCTTGTTTATGAGAGAGACGAGCAGTAGACATAATAATGTTGATGAGAAAAATATCCAGCCAAGACTTCAAAGTTCCCTTTAAAAGACAGAAAGTAGGTCAATTTAAAGAACTAGTAGCAAGTATCTTCAGGGTGCCTTCCGTACCATAGGTAAAAGTACCACCATCGACGCAAGGCCCGATGACTCGCACAATAGTGTAACCACACCTTAACGTAACTACTCCTTATTCAACGGCCACCATTGTCCTGCTTTCTATGACTTAATGCGACTATGGATGTAATTGTAACATGACGTAATCTATACTAATGAAAGTTCAATCTTCATTTAATCATGATCAACAACCGACGATTATTTAGATAGAAAATTACGAGTATTATTGCACACTTAACAAAACAATCAAAAACGAAATAAAAATTACAAGAAATATGATTATTGGGTCTAACCTTAAATCTTTTATTGGCCGTAAGTTGGATAATTAAGGTTTGAATTCAAATTTTGTTGAAACAATAAATAAATAAAGCTTCAGAGAAACTGAAGAGCTGAAGTGACAATTACTTTATAAACTTAAAATCGTAGTTAGAAGAATAAGCAACTTATAATATAAACTCCTAGAATAAAAAGAAACCAGACGCTCGAAATGCGACAAAAAAGGTATCAATTCAAAAGTTGTCTCGATATTATCAACAATGTGTACTTTGGATGTGCCCAAAGTTTTCCTGTCGGGCCATCCCACATGAAGTGACCATAGAGTGTCGCTGTGAAAGTGAGCGTTTGTTTGTTCTCTATGACATTGAGACCTCCTGACCTCTCCCATGTTTGTTCTGCGGGAAACTTAGGCGAGAGCTAACACATCAACAAACAAAAAAAGAAAAGCTTTGATACTTCTTTGTTTCTCTTACTTTCCAGGTGCTGTTGTTATAGCCAAAGAGTAAGAACTATACAATCAACACAAGCTCAGTTTAGTTATGGTGATGTGTGAATAGTCCTATATTATTTATTTTCAAAAGAATAACATATGTTAATTGAATTTATAGAGAAGATAGAGTATAAACGGGAAGGAAAAGTAAAACGAGAAATGATTACCTATAGAATCCCTATCTGACTAGTATTGATGACAGTTGAGCTACCTGTAGTCTCTTTGCAACAGTCTGCAGTTAGTTCAATTGTATATACTACTTCTAATTTGTCCCCTGTAACATTGTGCTTATTTATTTAGTATTTCTTTTGTGTCTAGTTATTGTATGTATTATCAATACTTACTCTTCTGCGTTCCCTGTTTTTTTTGGCACCTGAATTATTGGGTGTTACTGTGTTTCAAATTAAATTCTTTTCTTTTTCTTTTCTAATTTATATGGTTATATAATCTAACCTATGCAATTATGGTATCTAATGGTCCAGTTAGATAATGAAAGTCATGGCGAGCTGGTCCAGACTGTCAAACAATGTCATTGATGGTTAATGAGAAATGACGATTAATGAAAACAGAATAATAAACATTGATGAATCTTTAAAGTTATTTAGAACTGTATCTTAGGAAAAAACATTTGATCTAAGTCATACACACACACACACACACAAACACTCACAGCGAACATTTCATAAATATTCCAAAGCATTTCCCGATACATTAAACAAATGTAACAATGTTACCAAAAGTTACACAACAGTAGGTACTTGTAAGTTTTAAGCACATTATTATCTATATTTTTCATCATCACTTTCGCTTTAACTCTGTCACAAGAAACATACTTAAAACTGCAACTGGCGGTACTTAACTGACATTAAGTAGGTTTCGACGGAATACGGTGAAAAGTAGTACATACACTTGACGCCCACTGGCGTCGACGTGGACACGGACATCGATCGTGAGAAAAGTATGGAATTACTTGCAAGCATTATAATTTTGAAAAAAAAATATAGAACGTTTATTGATAAAATAAACATTCTAGTGACACCACAAACACCCAAATTTGTTTATAAATTTAAAACTCATCATAATATTGTCTTCAGCAGTCCTCTAGGAAGCTTAGCATAGGATTAGTATGTCGCTTGCCATAACAAAGCACTTTAATAATGCTGAATGCTCACATATACCATCGTGGAATTTCAAATCTGGATAAATTACTCAACTCCTCAATCCCTTTTATCTTTTCCGCATTCGAACCTTCACCACCAGCGCCTCCCCACACCGGATATCCACCCAGGGCACCAGGTTTTCTGTTGTGTTACGGTACTAATAATATTCTATGACTACATACACACGCACACAAACACACTGAAAGTGACGTGGTATATAGTCACTGAAATTTACTTATGAAATTCGTGACCTGTTTATTTTTTACCAATTACCTTTTTGATTTGATTACGATTTTTATATATTTTTTTTTAATTTTCTTTTGCTTTTACGAGTTCCGCGCATCTTTGAATATTAGTACTATGTAATCCTTGGTTTTGCATAAGTTGTTTATGCAAAATGTACCGGGTTACTCAATAAGCTTAAATTATTATTTTAATTGCTACCGATTCAACGCATCATAAAACTCACCTGGTTTTCCATGAACACACATCTGTAACAAATTAAAACTTAAAATCAGTTTGATTGAACCAAACATTCTAGGTAACCTACGTTTCTGATTGAACTAATTGAATTGCCTAGAGATACTAGAGCGAGCCCGCGCGGGTCGTCCGCGAAGTATCCAATTTTATTTATAAACTTATTTATTTATAAAACATATTTGATTATTTAAGCCTATGTAAGTGCTCGATGGCTTGGCAAAACAGATTTATCTGCTTCACAAATTCTTCTTTTATTCTTTCTTTCTTATGTTACACGCAATTCATATTATTTTTAAGTTATGCTATTATTAGTTATTCCATTTTTAATTTATCATTAAAATATCAGAGATAAATTACTCTGATATTCTAGTACATGATGGACATGAATGTAACTGATTGATGATCTTAACATTTTTAAAGCTTTATTTGTGTGTGTTGTAATAGAGGGAAACGTCAGTCATATCATCATAAAAGGCGTGTACCATGGTGTAAGAACAGGTGACCAGCCCTGACCTTGGGCAGACATTGACCAATACCCCATATCTATTAGACGATCCTTGTAAGGAAACATGATGTTCTTGGTACACTCAGGGAAGAAAGAGTTGTCGGTCAGGAGAGAAAGAATACACGTTCACTATAGTACCAATGAAAATCAATTAATATTAATACAAAATATTTTCTAAAAGCTTCGGCCAGCAACTTTGCACGTTTCGACGTGCCTTGTAAATATAGATTTAGGCAGTCTCATCCATAAAGATTTAGGTACCCAAGAAACAACAAAGAAAACTAAAGCTTTATATAAAAATAAATTAGTACTTTATAGTATTTACAACTGATGCACATGAATAATAATTGCAAGCTCCCAAAAGACGCTGGCTGTATTGCGTGTTATGTTATGCCATTGCTGATACGCAGTGTCATTTAAATTTCCACGGTATCTTACAGTTTTAAATACAACAACTTGAACTTATTGTCGATATGAATCTCAACGATACACAACACTTTTCAAAGCGATAGTACCCCACGCTACGCTTTAACGACATGGGTTTTAGACACGCTCCTTTTGTGGCGACGAAAGTTCGATAATTATACAAATTGACGGAGTCTTGTGAAATAGATCTGTCATAGGAGAGATATACTAATTATGCTTTTACTTTAGCTCCATCCGGCAGTGTTTTCACTAGCTTTAAGCCGCCTGTGGAGGAAGTAAGATTGTAAGAATTTCCAAAATGTGGTATTCATATTAAGAACCTTAATTTCATGGTGGTGAGTTTATTTTGAAAAATTCTATAAATTTATAAATGCTAAGCTGCCTTTGTCTGTCTGTCTTTTTATTTTCTTCTCGCGCTTTTACCGTATTTTTTTATAATATATATATATATACATAATATTTAAATTATATAATTATGTAAATGTATGTAGGTATTTTGTAATTTACGTAAGTATTTGTATGCACTATAATGATAATTTATTAAAATTTTATAAATAGTATTAAGCGCTCCGATCCCCATATGTATAAATCCATCCGATCCTATCCATGCACAATTGTCTGGTAGAGATCTTTCTTGAGCGATAAAACCGCCAATTGTCTCTCTTGTAATTTTTTTTATTGTTTTGTTATTATGTGCATTAAATAATTTTCTTATATATCCATCGTTGCGTGTTAATTACGTTGTGCTTTTGATATATTATTAATCCAATATTATAAATGCGAAAGCTATACGACGAGAAAACGCGGTCACATTTTATCCAGGAAAAAAATATGCGGCCCGAGTTGCTCTGTCTGCTCGCCCTCAAAAACGGGTAACTCGCCCATCTTTACACAGATGACACTCTAAAACTATGCGCATAATCCATCTGACCATCGTCAATAGACCTGTCTCTATCAATTGCATTCACATCTTAACTGCACTAGCACAAGCTCTACCAAATCTGGCTGCAACAGCCAAAATATACAGAGCCATGGTGTTCCATAAGTGTGTAAGAAGTAGTGTTGTGTTATAAGTACCTAGTGGTGCTGGTCGGTGTTGTATTATGTAATTCGTTTGTAAGACCGTCACGTTCTTGACTGGTTCGCTTCCTGGCGTTGAAGGGATGCCGTGGAGAAGCCATAGCAGTCGTAGAAACGAGTACCGACCGTAACATTTCTTATTTCAAACTGCAGCGCACACCAACTTAGTATCGGCCGCGGCCTGCAAACTTATCGATTGATTTAATCGCGATGTATCCAAGGTAAAACATTTTCACACCGCAATGCAGACAAATGCAATATTTTTATAGCTTTTGCTTAAGACTTTCGAAGGTATTGCTATTGCGACATAGAAAGGTTGCTTAATGGGAAGTAGCTGAAATAAATGACAAAATTAAATTACTTTTATTGTAATCTATAAGATAAACAAACCGAACACACCATTTATCAAAAGCATAATTATATTAAAATAGGTACAGACAGAAGCATTAATTGGTAACCCCCCTAATAGCTAAAGTTTACATTGCAAATCACTGTACGATTTACAAATCTTTTACTCAAATACTAAGAAACAAAAACGTAACACCCAGTGGGAATCGAACCAGACATCCACATCGCTCACGTGACAAGTAATGCACGCACCAACCAACTAAACCAACGAACCAGTTATCAGAGCGTCGAAATTTTATGTTATTAGTGTTCGACAGCGGATTTTTATTTATGAGATCTCTTTACACTGGATAAGAAAAAAAAGAAGTATTTGAGGGTAGATTTAAATATAATCTTGGTGAATAATGAAATGAAAAGGTCACTAGCCATACTCAATTCTAGTCTTGACTTACTGGTTTGAATCATAAATGAATTGAAGAATATTGAAGGAAATTATGCAAATTAAGAATTTTGTGAGAACTAAGATCGCGGTGCTATTCGAACAGCAAATGAGTAATCAGGAGATTGCTCGTTAGCTTTGAATTACGGTAAGTTATCAACTTATTATTCTTGTGTCATAATCATTACGAAACAAATACATATTTTTTTTAGTAAAACCTTGTTATCTTTAACTTCATTTAAGTATTGATTTGTTGTCTTACAGATAAAAACCGTGCGCTTAAGTGTAATGTGGGGATGTGAATGTAAGAAGCAATGGCAGATAAACAACAGGAGTGTATACAAATCAGTGAAGTCGCCACAATAATATTGTTGACATTCACACTAGTTCGCCTTTTGCATCCACTCGTTCTACTGCTCAACAATATTTGATATCAACATCAACAGAAGGCATTTGCATGCAGCTGATATACTTACACAATTATCGAGCAGCAAAAATAGGACTGTCTGCTGAACTCCATCGTAGGGCATGAATAACTTTAGGTAAGTGATAATACTGATAATTCTCAACAAATTCGAACACCTTTATCTATGATTATTTCATCATAATAATGATATTTTTAACAAGTTAGTATTTACACGAACTAAATTAACATTATAACAGTTGACTTTTTTTTCTTTTTAGGTTTTGGAGATGGATATCCTCTATGGGTCCTGGAGAAATAGTAAAAATAACTGGGCGCATGAATGACGAGCTTGAAAGTGTTGAAGGTTACTACGCGGATCGCGTATCCAGAATCCCAAATTTATTTTGTCCATGATAATTGTGCAGTGCATCGTACGCGGATGGTTTCTCAAGGGTTGTTCATCTCTACAAGGCATTACTGTTATTTCTTGGACATCTAAAAGTTCGGACCTAAATCCGATAGAAAATGTGTGGGGTCAAATGGTTTTAAATTGAGATCCGATCCGTTAGCCCTTAAGCTATGAAGCGATAAGTATCACTAAATATAAAGGACGATAAATATCACTACCTACTAAACCCTAATGTAATTTTACCTTTTAACATTGTCAGAAAAACTCCATTTGACCTCATTTATTTTCAAAACTACCTGATTATTTAGTATTCCATGATTTACACGAGATCCAAATTGTTTAATTCATTAGATTAGCAAAGTAAACGAAAATCTAATGAAAACATGTGTATTCTCGAGCACTAAATCGAAAATGGAATATTATTTTTCAGGATAGGAAGCTATTTGTAAGTAGGCTAAATAATCAAATAAAACATTAGTTAAATTTTTTGTGTTGTTGTTTGTGTAGGCAAATTTTTGAAAAAAATAAACGTAATTGTTTACCTGAAATTATTATTATTGTTTTATTTTATCAATTACTTTAAATTCATACTAATAGACAAAAACTTCACTATTACACATAAATAAATGTCATTACATTACTAAAATTAAGTAGTAGTTAAAAAACAAAAACATCGACTGCAAGGATTCGATGACGATCATTACGATGTGCGGTGACAGAATCTCGGTTACACTAACCACTACACCATAGTTACATGTGATACAGGCTCGAAATTTCAGTATCGTTACTCCTGATAAAAGAAATGTAGGTGTTGAAAAAAACATTTGTTTTTTATTTAAACAATTAAACAAACTTTATAAAAAAACAAAAATAAAAAATAATGTAAATTAAAATGAATATATAAATCTTCACGGGTTTGAACCTACATGCTACTGAATGATAACTATGACATATTCTGTGAGGGGGTTACCAATTAATGCTTCTGTCTGTACCCACCTATAACTAATGTCTTGTATATTTTATTCAAAAACAAGGAAATGGAGTATTGGTAAAGATACCAAGATCATACTAAAGATAGCTAATTAGCCATATAAATGCAAATACATTGAAAAGGGTCTTTCTAAGCAGTCATGCGTCGCACTTCCGTTGGAGCTACCCACTGTGCTCTTGATCTAAATAACAACTCTATAGCTTGACATTGCTGGACACGACAATAACAAAGTCTTTACAAATGTAAGGTACTACTCTATTGTAATGAAGGAAAGGTAATGAATGCCATGTTTAAATGAAAAAGGAACAAGGCAGCAGGAAATAACTGGCAGTGATTTTGTCAACACTGGAGTCTTGGATAAAATAATCACGAAAATGAAATTCATTGTTATAAGTATGACATTGGCGTTGCTTAGATAAATATAAATACACGATGCTGTTATTAGGGAAGGTCCAAACCAGCATTTTTATCATCATTTCATTAATCATTATTACCGATCTTCAATCTACCTCTATGATTAATGTTGTTTTTGATAACAGCCACTCAGTACGAAGAAAACAATGCGTCAAGTGTGAAACGAAAACAAAAGTGACTGAGCAATGAAAACAACTAGCCTTACTACTACCGATTATTTTATCAAAATCACACTTGTATAATGTTACAAATGCGAAAGTTTGTACGTAAGAAAGGATGTTTGATACTTTTTCACACAGAAACAAAATACAGTTGAAATTAAAATTAAATCATACAGGTAGTTTTAGGCCTAGAATAAAACCAAAGGCTACTTTTTATAGCATATATCAGTTCCTTGTGAAATATAGAAAACATTAAAACCTTTCCATAGAAAGAACGCGCGCGAAACCGCAGACGTAAATCTAGTCAATTATAAACTATAATAGGTTCGACTGCATTTATATGTACCACTCCTCGAGGAGGCACGCTTTAACCAATCATAATAATCTAAAGTATGACATTACCAAATAATTCTTGTAAATATTATTTTTCTTTGTTTTAATTATTGATGTCTTGAGTTTATGTACCAATTATTTGTTAATTAATTATTCACTTTATTTTATGTGTTAATGACCAATTTTATGGACCTAAAAGTCTGAAATAAAGTTTTTGAATTGAATTGAATTGAATTACCTCTAAACTGATTTACGTCTGAATCATTACGTTGTAGTAAAATCACGTAGGCCACTACTAGCTTTTTCAGGAATCAATAAAACAATAAGATAGCGATTTATTTTGCTCGACCTATAGGAAAATACTTCCACAATAAAATGGCGGCATAATATCAACAGTTAAAGTGGAATATATGGACATCTAAAAGAGTAAAACCAAAGAATGGAGAAAAAGACGTAAGTCACTCTTATGTTAAAGCTATGCTGCACGCAGTCACCGGATATAAACCGACCTTATATACTTACTGATGTACTACCAGTTTTCCATTTATGTTGTCGTTTTGGTAAAGACATTACGCAATCATCACGCTTAAAATTCACTTTACATTAACAAACTAAAATAGTAGCTTCATGACATGATCACATTAAAAAAAACCCGAAACAATATAGACAACATTTTAAACTTCCTTCCTACGCAGTGTCTTACGAAACACTTACTAATCGCTATATAATTATACCAACAAGGTATTCGTCGGAAGGTCGTCTGTTATCAGTCGTTATCACAACGTTGCCCAACGCTTCGTCAGTGATAACATTTGCATTTAGCTTTAGCCTCGTTTTGAGGTAAAACTTTCTTAAATTGCCCAGTTATTGAAAGATATACAGAAGCTTAATAATCGCTGTTCAAGAAAAGCTCGTGATTGAGAGAATTCGTTTCATGAAACGTAGTCATCCAAAATAATGTGGTGTTGTTGAATCCATGCATGGAATCTTAAATGTTACTGTTATACTTATCGTTTCTCATCAGATAACAGTAAAAAATTAAAAAATTAAATTAAGTGTTAATATGTTAAGAGCATACCTACATAAACAGTTTTAATTGAAGAAACTTGTTAGAACGCATAACACTTCACGCCACGACACACGTGCAGAAAATAATACCATCTGTTGAATATAATTGGCACCACTTAAACAGTTAAGGACCTGAGATAAAGCCTTGAAGCTCTTCGTTACAAAACGTCGCCGCGTCGTCGTCGTCGTCGTGACAAAACATTTAGTTGTCTAGAATGTATAGATATATGGACATCTGTATCAAATATCCTACGATGGTTAACTCCATAAAAAATAAAATACCTATATCTGAATCTGAATCTTATGAAGCACTTGTAGGTACGGCCCAATTGCTTCAAAAATAGTTGGGCAAATCATGCGCAACCTAATCGTACGGGTTAATGCACCACATACAGTTACAGAAGAAAGGAGATGAAATAATATTTTTTTATATTTTTGGGTTTTTTTTTAATTTTAAGCTAGTTTTATCTTTGCTGACTGCTATCATCTACTAAATTTGTGGTTTATTTATAACATCCACCATCGTCGTACTCTATAATGTGCAATAACATTACGATATTATGAAAGAGGGTGCAAAACTTTCATTTTACGTATGAACGTACGTGATCAAGTGCCTTATCCATGTTTCCAATTCTAGTAGGGCCACGTTCACTTAACTCAATAGGATTAATTCAATACAATTCGTCATTCATTACGATCTCTATTACTCTTACAATGTTCAACTCTAAAATTAAAGCTTGATGAAATTGTTTCATGTGCACAGATGGTCCAGTTAGTAAAATTTTTCTAATTCATTTACTACTACCAAATTTAACATCAAGATTATCAGAGAAGGTATTTGCTACGTAATGGTTGCATTTTACAAGATTATTTATTACTATTTCAGTCCTCAAAATGAAAAGCCTATAGCTTGATCCTCATTAATCTTCAAGTCTCCCAACCAAAGTCTTGTCTAAGTGCTTATTTTGTAAGCCTAAATAAATCAAGTAATTGACATTTGGAATCTGAAGTCACCATATTACACAGTGTAACTCAACTACAAATTCAGATCTTCCTAGTCTTTTTTGTTGTAGCTACATTTAGTTTCAGCTAACCTACCGATCTGTATGATCCTATCTGCGGGCACCTCATCTCTGATGCATAAGGTGGCTGGCTACACTTCATAACTATATTTAGGCGCGGTGCAGTGAAACGCGGCACCAATTGATTGCCGACTGGAGTGGCCTTAATTCCTGATGTTTTGGCGAGACAATCTCGTTGCATATGAATTTGACTGACTCAATTATTGGCCTGGCCTGTCTGATTCAATTACTTTCTTGCTACTTAAATTCAAAAAGGTAGTAGCCGTTTGAACAATAAGATATCAGTGTGTGAACCATCTGACAATATTTTTGTTTAGTTCAGTAAAGGTATTTTGATTCTGTTTTTCTATTATTTATTTACTAGTATATTTTTTGTACATTAAAAGTCCATCGGGTCGCCTGTATCAAGTTGCTAGATTAAGATTACTTTTATCTAAATTACCGCATTATCAGTAAATTTATGCATGAATCGACATTTTATTACTTAGTCGGCCTCTTTTATTTCCGTTATCTTTTAATTTGATCAAGGGTGATCGTTTTGTTACTACCTGATAATTATTTACTCAGCTACTACACGTTACATATTTTTTGCAAATAAAAGAGTTTTTGTAGACTCAATTTAAATTTATTAGAATCTTATACCCATTAAATACTGCATAGTCAGTTATTAGAAATGATTTATAGTTGGTCCGCGGGACCACGCAGGGATTCGATATTTTAGATGTTGTAATAGCTTTTTAGAGTTCCTTAGATGTGTTTAATATTTACTGCCTTTGAGTTCTACTCTTAATTAAATGTTTCTACAGTCGTTCAGTTTGAGGCACTATACAAACTAACACGTTAATAAATGGTTCGCAGACGGGTTTTTGTTGATGGATGAAGTTGATGGAACAAGGTGGTAAAATGTTTTTGCTAAGTATATCTTTTAGGATCTAGGATCGTCTAAGATGGAAATAAGCCCGTCGGCTATTGAAAATGATGATTATAACAATTCTAACAAACAAAATAAAAGAATATGTTTACAAATAAATAATGAAATCATCACCCCAAGCTAAGCTGAGTTTGTGGTAATGGTGCTGTAAGGGATGAAACGTTGGTGAACTTCCAACACAAACGAGGTTCGTACTTAACCCGCTCACAAGCATTATGTTTTCTTTAAAATAAAATAAAAGTAATAGTAAAAAGGCCCGGAACCTTTCAATAAACCTAATTGACCCATCACATACGACCTTCAATGACCAATTTATCCAAATGTGAGTACACTTAGTAATAGTTATGTTAATGAATGCTGGGAGATTAATGGCTTTCAAATAGAGAATGCAATAATGGTTTTGATAGGTTAATTGGAATTTAGTTTAATTAAAGACCGACCTAGCATTAATGCGTGATGATATTGATGATATGCATGATTATATAATCATGAACGTTAAAACAAACTGTCAGGAAGAAAGGCTAATCCTTCTCTCAAAGTCTATCTCTTATTTATCTTATGATAGTGAAATAATAGAGACTGGCGTATACTCTTTTGTACTATAATAATGTCCTACGCACATGGCTATTGTGACCACATGTGTCCAAATTTGGCTAAGGAGGGCATCATCATCATCATCATCATCAGAGTCTTTTGTCTGTGGCTTAACAATCCTGAAGGGATCTCGGCCCTCAGCCCGAGGTAGGACTGTAGCAAGTGCATAAAATTCATAAAATTCATGCATAAAATTCATGTTACCAAATGTAAGAGATTTCCCTACTAAAATTATGCTAAGGCATGAGATAGTTCCTCTTGTAGACTCTACCATTTTCCTAGGGCTACATATTGATTCCTCTCTGCAATGGAGACCGCAAATTGATGCTCTCGCAGGCAGACTTAGTTCAGCAGCATATGCAGTTCGAACAATTAGATATATTACCGATGAAGATACAGCTAGGTTAGTTTATTTCAGTTACTTCCATAGTATTATGTCGTATAGTATTTTGCTATGGGGACGGGCGGCGGACATACAGACTATATTTGTACTTCAAAAAAGGGCCATCTGTGCGATTTATAAATTAAAGCCACGCGATTCTTTGAGAGAATTATTTAAAGAAATAAATATCTTGACAGTAATATCGCAATACATCTATGAAAATTTAATGTATACGCACAAAAACAGAGACAACTTTTTGAAAAACTTTGATGTTCACGCTAGAAATACAAGAAATAAAAACAAATTAGTCATCCCATCGTACAGATTACATAAGGTAGGGAAGTCATTTATGGGAAATTGCGTGCCCTTCTATAATAAGCTTCCATTCGAAGCAACTGAGCTCCCTATTCGTAAATTTAAACAATACATAAAACAAAACCTTATTAAGAAAGCATTTTACTCGATAGATGATTACGTTAATGATACTAATGCTTGGCCAGATGTCGCTCCATTCCACACCAACAATAGCATGTAAGAAACTGAATGTTGTGCTTAGTTTTTGGTACCAATTTAAATAACTATTGACATGTATCTAAATCACATTAAACTAGATTTAGATAGGCAAAACAAAAATTGTATTAGACACATAAGTTATATATGAATGTACTAGTGGTTTCTTTTTCACTTCTTCCACTAGTGGACAAAAAATTGAAGTGAAGAGAAATCAATAACCAATTATTTCTTATTTTAATAATTGTCTGTTTGAAATTTGACTTGTCTAAGTGCTTATTTTGTAAGCCTAAAGAAATAAAGTTATTGAATCTGAATCTGAATCTGAATCAAGAGAGACTGCTCAGAACACATCTTGGTTCTGAGCAGTCTCTCTTGCTACAGTCCTACTTTAATAAACTAGAATCATAAAAACATAATTTAGATTTAAGTAAAGAAAGTTATTGAATAAAACATCCAAAATTAGGGATAAAAAAATAAACCAAAGCATAAGTGAGCAGACTACCAACTTTACAACAAGACAAATATGTATGACAAGATGGATAGGTAGATTTAGTTATAGATAACGCTTCATTATAACAGCCTTGTAAAACATTCAGTATATTAGTAAACAAGACAAACAGACACACCTACAAACACCTCTGTTTGACTCGAAAGGATCACAAAAGTAAAGCTAGCGAGTGAAGGAGTACCGATGGGAGTGGGAGGCGCCATATTAGTTTAGTTTATTGCCTTTCTCTCCCGTTTAGTCGAATCTTGGGATAATAAGACGTTATTTAAAACGTAGGGTACGACGTACTCTTCACAAATTATATTTTTGTTAAAGATTTCTTCAAAGGTTCTGAGAAAGATCGCTGTTACTGATTGATGTGTTTACATAATGTAAGTAGCAATTATGCGGAAACATATATTAATATTAAATAGTAAAACCTTCATTGACAAAAAAATAACAATTAAATAACCAAATTACAACTATTATTTACAATGGAAACAATTGAGCTAACTGCAGACTGTTAAACGCGCCTCTCGCCAAAAATATGACCCGCATATAGTTCACTGAACCCTCCTCTACCTAACCTAAGATTGATCCTAATCCAGCCATACACACTAGTAATCTATCTATGGCATACTAGTACTAACTGTGAGATGGTCTGTCCGGCTGTAAATCCTCGTATAACTAACAAGTGGCGTATCCTGTCGTACCTGATAGGTCTAGAGTCGATTGGTGATAGGTCGATCACTGTGCAATCGCGTTTATAGAAAAAATGTCTACTTACCTATATCAGTCATCTAGTACGTACCCTACCCAAAATAGTATCCATAATACAAGCTGTACTTAGCTTGGAGCTAGATGGCGCTCTGTGGATTATCCAGCATTATTTATAAAGCCCATACAACGATACGCCCTCAGTTATGCGTACAAATTTTTGTAAAATATTCATTTATTGGTATAGTGATGAATCTGTGTATTATATTAGTATTTTTATTTAATTTAAATTTAAATTAGTATTTTTATTTAATTTAAAATAATTGACACAATAGTGTAGTCAGGCGGATATTTTGAATACATTGATGTCCAAAATTGATAAAGATCTAAGTTACAAAACGCTCCTTAACACGGTTCAATGCCATGACGCGCAGAACTATTGTTTAAGTAAACATTTGGTGTAAGTCTTACACTGCATGTGAATTTGCAAGTGAGTCAAGGTCGTCACACTAGTGCGAATTCAAACATTTCAAGTTAGTTAAATTATAATTGTTTACGAAAGGCAAATAAAATCAAAATGAACAACCGCACAGGCTCACATTAGGCCAATATTTTTTCACGCCACTGTTTGGTCACAGTTTGGTCTTCTGTTATCCTTTTAGTATTGTAAATAGTTGTGCATTGTGGCTAGGCTACCGACGCCGACGGTAAGCCATCTTACAATCACACGACATAGACATATAGAGAGGTTATTTATTTTTTAATTTTCTAAAAATACATACTTTGTTAACAGTGCCCTAGAGCGTACATGTGCTGGTAAATTCAAATTAATTCGTCGATTGTCGCCGTTTTGGTACATTTAGGTAATTGTTTTTCCTCAACACTAAGCAACTCAACAATGCAAGTAAGTGAATTGTCCTGAATTGTTCCGCGGGGATGGACGTCAGTATCATTTTCTTTATGATCATTACAATGCAGACTTATTTATTATACTTATTGTTTCGAAATCTAATCATAATGAACACCTTTTCTATGTATGTTCGTAAGTATCATCTATTTTATTGCATTCTTCTTTTCGCCAGAATCTACCCTGTGCTTCTCGCTTATTTAACGTATGCGTAGCAAAGCCGCGGGTCGGCACTAGTAAACAGGAATCTAGTAATACGAGAATGTATGGGAAAGGGCGCTCTATTAGGCTATATCATTGAGATTTATGTGACGCCAGCAAGTGGATAATGCCGGACCACGCTGCACTCGGATTGTCTTGCAATTTGTGGTAAATATTATTATTTATCTGAGGACTTTGAACAATGACATGGAACTTGTTCAAAGCGCATCAAGATATTGAACTGAATCTGAACTCTCTGCAACTCTTCACAAACATAGCGGTGGAAATAAGAAACGGATAATAACTGAAAGTATGTGGTTTTATTTTCAGCCATTTGATTAATATTCATATTCATTCAATAACAATCACTGACCAAATAAATAAGTACCAGGTAGGTACCAGAAAAAACTGATATTAGTGAATTTATTAAGACTTTAATTTATTAAGTAAAATAGGTACCTACCACTTCAAATTTAAAGTCTATTATATTAATGATCGTTTGAATTTTAAAATGTGTGTTATGTACTGATTATAGAACTAATCATAAAACAAAAGATAGATTCTAAATCCAATTATGAAGTTCAAAACAATTTAACCGCGAAAAATCCCTGCAGACAGGTGCAACTTCGGAAGCACCGACTCGCGCGGTATTCCGCCGACGCTATTTCCGAACGAAAGTTTTCTTTTTTATGACAACTAAACGCCACTCATTCCACCTCGCATTCCCGCCTATCACGAGCGTGACACTTGCACTTTGCTAGAACTCGGCATTTTTATTTTTTTGTCTGGTTTAATGTTTTTAGTTGGGATTAAAGAACTGCAGGATAATAAAAAGTAGGTTCGTGGAAATAGTTGAGTTATTCGCGCACAAAATATGAAGCTATTAACAAACAAGTACGACAAGTGCGAGTGTAACTCGCGCGCCGAGGGTTTTGAACTTTTGTCGTTTAGGTAGGTACGTATATGACATCCTCTTGGCGCGGTGGGCTTACAACGCAGGAGGTGGAGGTTTGATTCCTGCCTCGGGACTAATATTTGTAGGATCTTCAGATTATTTGTTCGGGTGTTCTAGTCCTTTTCAGTACACAAAAATAAATCATCTAATGTGATACTTATACTTTATTAAGTATAACAGCTATCGTAGTAATACCAATAACACAAGCTTTGCTTAGCTTGTGGGTAAATGATACTGTGTGGATTATCTAGGATACATACCTATCTCTTCTCAAAAATTTTGAGAACAACGGTTTTGGTGCGCTGTGGAACTCCTATTACAATTACTACAGAGATTAGTGGGTAGATAAGTGGGTTGGTACCTACAATTTTTTTTCGGCTTTTTTCAACCTATTTCACTAAGTATGAAACTTAGACGATTTTCAAAACCTGTTTTGAATTGTCGAAATCCATACTTTTGATTTGATATTACTCTCAATGAAATAGCCCCCATTGTATGAAAATTAGTTTTTTGACCATATTTCAAAAAGTATTATATTTACAGACTTTTCTATATTTTTCCTGTAAAATATAGATCTATATCTACAAACACTTAGTACATTTTACATCAATCACTCTGCAATCTTCGGAGATAAGGGGGGGGGGGGAATGGTAAATTTTTTGACCTTTTTCAAAATATTTCGAAAAGTATAAAACTTATCGAAATTTCAAAAACTGTATTGAAATGTACAAACCGATACCTTTCATTTGATATACAACTCGGTGGGGTAGTCACCCCTTTAGAAAATTTTCCCGCCCTTTTTTGACCTTATTTCAAAAAGTATTATTTTTACAGACTTCTCTATATTTTTCCTGTAAAATATAGATCGATATCTACAAACACTTGGTACATATCACATCGATCGCTCTGCAATCTTCGGAGATAAGGGGGGGGTACCGGTCAATTTTTCGACCTTTTTCAAAATATATCAAAAAGTGTAAAATCTGTCGAAATTTCAAAAACTGTATTGGAATGTACAAGCCAATACCTTTCATTTGATACCCAACTCGGTGGGGTAGTCAGCCCTTCAGAAATTTTTCCCGCCCTTTTTTGACCATATTTCAAAAACTGTTATTTTTACAGACTTCTCTATATTTTTCCTGTAAAATATAGATCTATATCTACAAACACTTCGTACATATCACGTCGATCGCTCTGCAATCTTCGGAGATAGAGGGGGGGGAACGGTCATTTTTTTGACCTTTTTCAAAATATTTTAAAAAGTATAAAACCTACCAAAATTTCAAAAACTATTTTGAAATCTACAAACGTGTACCTTTCATTTGATACCACTTTTGACTTTGTACGTTCCATTTAAAATTTCGATTTAAAAATTTGTATGGAAAATCTTCATTTTGATTTTTCATTTATTTTCATTTATTTTTCTATAAATATGTGCGGGCGCACAAAATGTATTATTATTTCAAATTTCAAGTCAATAGCTGCAGTAGTTTCTGAGATATTAAGGATTCAAAACACAAAACAGACCCAAAGCGATTTCATAAGGGTTTTGCAACCGATGGCAAAACCCTAAAAAGGGCAAGAAGGCCTTACATAATAAAAAATAATAGAAATAGAATTAATAGAACACAACAAAAACATATATTATGAATGTATTTTTATAAATATTAAGTATAGAAATATCTACTTACCAAGGATATTTCAAGTGTATATTTCAAGTTCGAATGGTAACAAATGAAACGAAAAATGAAACAGTACGTTATTTGCCTAGGTATTGAACGAACAGCTGTACCAACATGACTACGAGACGACAACATTACTTATGAAGAAAACATTCGCCACAAAATGGGTCAAGAGCGCAAAAGAATTCAAAGAATGGTTCACTAATAACTCTTAAAACTAAATACATACAAGGAAAAAATAGAAACGTTAATTTTACAGGATATCTTTACATTGGGCCCTACGTAGACAGTATGTAGATCTACATACATATGTGCATTCTACGTAGGGCCCATATTTAAGCGACAGCAATATACTTGCCCAGACCTTATCTGCGCCCAGACCAAGTTACTTTGATGATTTATTTAAATTTTGAACCTTCTCCCGAAATTATCATCATCTCATTCTTCATTATAAAGATGATCAGTTTCATGTAAGTACATTCTCCGGTTTTCGAAGCGACTTGTGACCCGGGAGATGGTCAGTATCTGGTACAGCGCATCAACATTGCCATACAGAGAGGCAATGCAGCATCTTGGGTAAACTTCCAACTGGTATTGATATCGATCAGTTGAGCTACCTGTTGTTTGTTAACAACAGTCTGCAGTTAGCTCAATTGTAAATACTAGTTCTAATTTGGTTATTTAATTGTAACTCTCTTTGTTAGTAAAGGTAGTAATGTAAATGCAATATTCTTCAGTAGGAAGTCGATATTCTTACATAGGTCACAGGTACCTATTGTTGTAGTCTGGCAATTTATAGTTTCGATTGACTCATGCACCCCGAAGTCCTTGAAACTTATTGACTTTGTTAAATAAATAAATGTCAAATTAACATAATAAGTTATAAAGAAACCGCGCAATCCTGCAGCAGCAGTCTCGACATACATAACGATCCGATCGTAAAGTCATCATCATTATCAGCCCACATTAGTCCACGGCTGGACATAGGCCTCTCCTAATGAGCGCCATAGCGCCCTGTCTTCAGCTTGTCGCATCCAGCATCGTAACCATTCGATAATTATTACCCAAAATATTCGGTGATAGATATATTTAGGATAACTTTACGAGATTTTCCCCTCTAATGCTATTATTTCCATTTTATCACCCGAGGTACCGTTTGACATGTCGTCGACCTCGGTGACTCGGATAGGAATTTGCAAGTCTAGTGGCCATTTTGTTTTCGTAAATTATTCCATGTTTTTAATGTGTCATAAAATTTTACTTCGTTTCGCATTATTCATCTTTATTAGTGGTTTACTCGTGTGATATCAATTTCGCAGTAAAATTACTTACCACCTGTATTTGTATCATCTAGTTTCCATAACACATGCTCTGCTTGCCTTGGGGCTAGGTGATGCTGCGTGGATTTATTATTTATTAGTGGCCCTTTAACCAGTTGGGATGACGACCTGGGAAAGATAGCTGGCAGATGCTGGATGCGACAACCTGGCTGCGGTGATGAGAAGCAGGAATAGAGTTAGTATTCTGTATTCTAAGAGATAAGATAACATTTCCAAGAATCCACAAACAAACACATGTAATATTGTTTTTATATTATGCAAAATCAACTGGTTCGCCTTCACCTCATCATTACATGAATCACATAGCTTTGTTCTTGTTCCTCGTAACCGATACAGCGTGCCTGCTAGTAATAAATTGTTCTACCTACGTTATATCATACCATAGGTATTTTACTCCAGTTGCTAAAAGCTGCCGCTGTGGCGCTTACCAGTACTCTACTTATCCTTTTCGAAGATGATATACTTGGTTCGATCCTTCTTTATTCTCTTTAAAATAAATTATGCTTGACGATATTATATAATAATCTTTATATACTTATCCAAGAAGTTACTCCTTATCTTTTGACTTATCAAGGTTGATTTGATGTAATACAACACTTTTATACTTATGGCTAGTAAGCTCGCCTTTGTGCTTGTACTTTACTATAATTTATTTTATTATCTCATGTTAGAAGGTAGGTTGCATTTATGATTTAAACGGTCTGTAATTCCCAATCAATAATTATTATAATCAAGGCACCAAAACTGATCTATTCGTACCTATTTATCTATAGAACAGAGATGGGGATAGTGTTTTTTCATTGTTTTTTGCTGAGAATTTGCCGATGAGTCCTGCATTTTAAATCAGTTTTTGGCATTAATTGATATTCATTACAGACATTGGTATGGGTAGAGTAAGTCATTCGGATAATTCGATTCCAAGCCAAACAATTGCAAAGATGTAATAAATATACGAACGTAGGTACTTCTTTGTAACACCGGTCGTCCTTGTGATTCCTGGTAGGTGGCGTAATAAATTGGATAACTCTGTTCCTAAGCAAAAAAGTATTCTTGAAAATGAAGGTAAAGCATATACTTTGTATGCTTAAGATTCTATGTATTATAGATATATTCGTTACAAAGACTTATTCCCATAGGTCCATGATACGCATAAAAGTCCAAAATATTCCACCAATTAGTAATTCAACCAATAATTCTTAGGTATTTTCAAAATGGCGAATGTCCCGCCAACTCCCTTCTCACCTGTCAGAACATTCCTTGCAACAAAAAGTCGCATGCGACACTGGCATGTCGAGCGCATTTAACCTGTCGGAGCAAAAAGTCGCATGCGACACTGGCATGTCGCTCACATTTAACCTGTGCCTATTTATGCCATCAATTAATTGTAATAAAGCAGTCTGTGTGATCAACAGGATGCATTGCGTTCCAGGGGGTTAGGGCTGTTTCACTGCATTGAACTGTACCTTATCCAAAGGGAAAATCTTATTTTGGTTTTGTGGTAAACCATAGTACAAATATTTGTATTATGGTTAATAATAAAAATTAGGTTAAATAAAAAAATCCGAAATTAGGTACTTATATACCCAGGATATTAAGAAGTAATTTTTCGATAACTTTAGTTCCAAATAGAATTCAAAATTCATTAGAGTGCATCCGTCAGTAAACCTAATAAAAGTTATCCGTTTTTATTCCTATTATATTGAACTTGGTACATAATTATGTACCTACTTATTATTATTTAATAAGAAGAAAAATTCTAAGATCTGAATCTGTATTGAATAAAGTTTAGCTTAGGTTTCACAGTCAAAATATCGGTCTATAAAACCGATAGAGTCTGCCCTTAGACACGCGTACCAGATTAGTGCAGAGTCGCGCTGCCACTTGACACCTCCCATTCGGAGAAGTGTCAACTCGCACTTATTTTTGTAGCGGTCAGGCACTCCTGCGCACCCGGCTAGGGTTGCCACGCCTCGTAAACGGAGCACTAAAAAAGTCGTAAAATTTGTTTTACTGCATGTATTTGTACAATTACAGACGTAAGCCGTTGAGAAACGAGTCATTACTCTCTTTTGTTTATTGTAAAACGATCTCAATACTTAGATGTATTTTATTGTATTTTGATATCAAAAATCTAAAATTCTATTATAATTATATATTGTTTGAAATAAATATAAATTATAATTATATATTGTTTGAAATTTGACTTGTCTAGGGCTTTTTTTGAAAGCCTAAAGAAATAAAGTTATTGAAATCTGAAAACCTATGGTCGTATATTAATCGTTATTATATTAACGATTAATAAACGACCATCGTTATTTAAAAGTGAACATTTCTGTCCGCCCGCCCTGTACGCTAAGGCATTGTTCCATCCCATCAGAACGCTCTGCTAACGCCACTAATGAATCAACGCTGGCGGATATACAGGACGTGTTCGGAAACCCATAACATATCATAAATAATTTTAATCTTATACTGTGATCGGAATGCTTTTATTTCGGCCAACGAATTAGCATAGAATACATTTGAATTGACCAGGTCGTATAGACCCAGATAATGATAGATACTGTACTTCCGATGACCAGGACTGCGATGATGTTGATGCTGTGGTCGACGCTGAACTTTCCTCCAGCAGCATCTCAGGATGACGACCTGCCAAAGACTGCATGCAGATGCTGGAGTCATCAAACAGCAGATCTGTGCCTAGTGATGATGACGATGACGAAAAACCTTAAACACTTAATTTGTTCCACTGATTTATAAGACAACGTGGAAGCCATTACCGAGATAAAGCCACTTACGATATTATTTATGAAACACTTAATTACAAGAGCAAAACTGCACAATTACAAGAATATACTAATGTATATCTGCGCTGGCGCCGGTCCTGACTCAATCACTGTGTACTGGCCGCAGGTTGGTAAATAATTTCATGTTGGTTTTACAAGAGTTTTACTGATGATAAGAAACGAAGTAATGCAGAGCTACAAGCTCACTAGAAGTGGAATGTTTGCAAACAAAACACGACACAAAAAAAATACATCACTTGCTTGACGGTTTTCAGATTTTTGAAAGATCGCAAATAGCAATTTTTTTTAATGATCTTAAATATATTCTTTAATAATCATAAAGGCAAGTAATTATAATTCTGTATAAAAGACGCGACAACAGAATCAGTTTTAGGTAGAATGGTAATGACAAGTAGTATGAGCGTTTGCTTACAAATATTGAACATCCAATTTGGCTCGAACATAGACCAGGGGTCTATTCTGTAAGCTGTCTTAAAAATATCTGGAACGCACCTAATGTCTAATAACATGTTTCAGTTTTAGTTTGTAGTTTCTATGTAGTACATAAAATGACATTTCCAGTGGTGAGTTAGATTAGAATGTATTACTAGAATGTATTACTACTTGAAATATTTTTGTCTGTTCTATTTCTATATAATATTTAATCGTTCGATTATAACGACAACTTAGGCTTATTTATTCTGACACACACATCCTACTTATAAACTTAAAGATATACCTATTTATGAAAGTAAACGTAATGTTACGACAATTGATTTAAATCAGAGTCTCCTAAATAATCCTAAATGATCGCATTACTTTGTCATATAAATCCTACAGCCATCCATCCTCTTTCCTCCTTTGCATTTTGTTCCCCGTCTCTGTCTAACGCACGTAAATAGAACGATAATCCCGTAATCCTCTTTATAGGAAACAGAAGAGCTTGGGATAGGTCGTGTCGTGTATAAGGATATTTTTATTTGTTGGTCCATGTCTGCCGTCCCAACTGATTATAGTAGTAAGGGAAGAGGGAATGTGCCCTGTGTTTCCGCACACACTTGTGCACTATAACCCGAGCACGAGTACGTAGCTGGTCTCTATCGGGACCCCATACAGAAGGTAATAATGAATTGCCGGCACTTTGCAAAGTAGCTACCAACTGAGTTACTTTTAAATTTTGTTGAGCGATAAAAACGTGAGACAAAGTTGCTTACGTTATAAAACCTTATTGTTTGGTGTTTTAAAAAAATAATAATATTTAACAGAACAAAACAATTACTATCTAAATACGCTTTAATACTTCATACTTAAAGCGTATTTAGATCTTACTCATAGAGTCCACAAGTGATCGAAATGCTGGCTTTTATTTCGATCAACGAATTAGCATCGCCATGCAACGTGGTGCTGCCAGCATTCTGGGAACTCTGCCCTATGGTGACGGCTTGGATTTTTAGCAGATAGATGTTTAAGGAGAATTACATTTATCTAACTAAATAAAAGCTTGTATTTACAATTGAAATAATAATGATGTATAGTGTATACGTAATAATATTAATAAATTTTTCATTATAGAAGAAGGCCTGCTTAGGTACCTATTAATAGGCAACTCATGAATGACTACTGATAAATAATGCCATCTATACGCCCATTAGTAGAGGCCTAGGTCCAGCAGTGGACTATTATAGGCTGATGATGATGATGATAACTAAGCTGAAAAACCAAAAGATTATTGTTAGCCTTTTTTAGAGTTAAGGTATCATAGGAAATACCGACAGATAAATACTTCCGAACACTCATCATAATCATCGAGAATCAGTCATGTTCTCAGAAACACGTATATAGACGGAGTTGGCGTAGGTCGCCTGACTCACTCCCTCAGAGCCTTCGACCGACTGAGCCATATGGTATGGAACTTTACTCAGGGGCGAGGTTTTAGTGACGTGTGGAAAAATCGCAAGGAATAGAACTCACTGCTTCTTCTGTTAACAATAAAAAAATTCATCAGATCCAAATTATTAGGAAACCGATCTACAGAAAAAACTATCTTACCAGATCCATTATGAATCTGGACAATGGGTCTCCTAAGATTGAGGCACATAAATGGGGGTCACAGACAGACTTATGCCCACCAGGTCTCAGAGGTAGCCAGACCATTAAAAATATATCTAGCGCCAAATTCAAAAACCGAAAAACTATACCTAACTTCTTCATTATACAGAAGGATACCAAAAATTACACTTTGGTCGAAGATTTTTTGTGCAATACTTTGAATGTAGTTTTTATTTTAAGGTTAGGCATACGCCAGTCGGGGCGCGGAATGTTTATTATGTTCCCGTGGTTCGGCAAATAATGGCGAGAGAGGGTCACCGGAGAGGTTTTAGTGGATATTACGTCCTTCTCAGGGCGTTGAGCCCCACATAATTCTGGTCCCCCCAGACCAGTTTATTCTTAAATAAATATGCTCGCCGAAAAAAAATGCCATTTGCCTGTCACTGAGCCTCGCCGCCGGTTAGTGACAGAATGACATTACCCGTTATAACTATAGGTCAAGGGCGAGTTCGACCAATTATTAACTGTCATTGTGGTACTTGAGATGATGCATGCCTGTAGGGTGGAATGAGCAACAAGCTTGTTTATAATAAATAATGTTTTAATAAGGTTAATCCTTCATTAACAAAGAAAAAAACAATTTGTATAAATCGAAATAATTGAGCTAACTGCAGTCTGTTGCAATGAAAAAAAGGTAGTTTAACTTTAGATAGCTTAATAATTATTTCGAAAGTAGCTGCTCGTTTTAAATTTGTGTTTATATCACTAATACTGTTTTCAGTGTGATTTTCACCGCTTACATTAAAATAAAAATTAAACCAGTGAACGGCAAAAATCGTATGAGTGTTACACTCACTCATACATACATTCTCATGATATTATCACTATCTCTAGATAGAGGTAACCTTTAGTGCTGGTGAATGCCATTGAACCCCCTTTGTAAACCTCAATAGGAATCTAATTTTCTTTTTCTGCTTTGTTCTAGCATATAAATATTCAAGATAATCAAATGGCAACAACAAAACACCTTTGTTTCCTGTGTAATTATTATTGTGTTTTATATAAACTACATATTTTCAAGCTATATGATCTTTTTGCGCTAAGCCATGTTCGCCAAAAACTACGCCTTAAACCAAAATAACTAAATGTAAAATAAAATTCTGGAAAATTCCCGTTCGACCCCACCGTGGCCAACCGGCACTGAACCCCAAGCCTGGATAAGAGCCACTTCCGGTGGAGTACTTCCACGCAGTAGGCTGTTGGCCTTGCCGTGGCCTCAGAGCATCTGTGCTTGTTTCGCAACACGCTGTATAAGGCGAAACGGGTCATTGCTAGCAGTTCTCGACCTTACCACCACGGTGCAAGTGCGTGTTTTACTTATTTTGTTTTTTGTAAAGGTACCTCTGGCGTACCCTTAATTGAAACCCCTAAACAGATGAGTGACAAGAAATAACAAGTTATAAAAGCGCACCTTATGACTTTTTCTTCTATTCTGTTCCACTGGTCCCGTAAGCAACCGTCGAGGCTTATACCCAAGCCTCCTTATTGCTGTACATGTTTAACTACATACCTTACAGGCTAGGTTTGATCGCATTTTCTCGAGGTAACAAAGGGTTAAATAAACTATCTGTAACTAGGCCTATGACGCTTGACAATGATTGTACAAACCATACTTCCGAAGAGATTTTTATAATACTAGCCGCACTTTAAAATAAATAATGCCTCAGGGGTGTTGCTTGGTGAACATTCTGAAATGTGATTGTTGTGATTAAGGATCAAATCAATAAATCATTAGTCTCCGTCAAACCCGCGACCTTTAGTAACGAGACAGGGCTCCCACTGTGCCACTGCGGGCGAGTGACAGTGCGATTATGAAATTATAAAGACTGATAAACGATTAAAATTCAGTGCTCAGAATTATAAATAACTAGTGCAAATAATGGCTGTTGATACGGCACATAAAGGAAGAAAAGTATTTTGGTTTCATATCCCGATACCGTCATTGTTTATACTTTTTAATTTATTTACTGAGTTTTTTTTATTAATAATGCAATTGCAAGTGTGAATACGAATTGTAATTGTTTTATTACATTAAATAATTGTTATTTTCTTTGTTAATAATTCATCAATAAAAATGGTAACGTAATCAAATGCAAATAATCCTCTAAAAACAACAATGATTTTTCTTTATAATTTCACGCAAACATTGATCATTCCAATAATAGAGCATTTCAATGCACAGTAATGGAATTGTAGAGACTTTGAAGATGATGATTGTAACGCTTATCTGAATAAGCACCTATTTAAATAATTATTTATTAGTGAGTCACCTGAAATATTTTCTTTTTTTAGTAATTGAATTTCCTTTTTATCTTTACTGATTAAGTCTTCGATAACCCCCAAGGCGAAAGTAATTTCTAGGTAATAAATATCATGGTATCTTCTATTTGAGAAAGTGAATTAAAGTGCATTTGCCTATTTTCGAATCAATTTGCCTTTACTTCACTATTTTTGAGACCGGGCTACCCGGAAAAGTTTATGTCTGAAGCCAAAAGCCAGTTTTAGGCCCGTTACTATAAAAACTTGCTTAGGGATGTATACTAATGCCTAATACTATACTTGAGTAAAACTTTTCAACGGAATAAGTTTTACTCAAGCATAGGTCGATTATAGTAAGCTATCATATGCGGGCCCAATTAGCCACTTAGGTCTGCATTGTAAAAATATAAAGTAGGTATTTAAGGTAATGCCATAACCACAGCCGAGAGCTGTGAGTGTGACCGAACTAGTCCACTTTTTAATTGAAGTCGAAGCGCCAGCAGCCCGCTGACGTCTCTCCCAAGGTCGAACCTGTCAAAACTTGACACATCAGCCGGAGGCACTCCATCATCAGGATCAATGTCACCGACCGGTCCGGCGTCAGGCGGATTATTGATTTGCTACCAAGAATGATTTTATAACTCCTTAAAAATAGAACCTGCAATATTTGTTGCTTTTTTTGAGCAAAACAAAAATGTAGATCTAGTTTATATTGCACAATCCCAGGGAATCAACTGTAAGACATGTGCCAACACTGTAGATAGATCAACTAGGTACTTATGTATTATGTACGTAAAGAGTAAACAGACGAAATAGAAACACATACTGAAAGAAGTAAAATATAATTTGATAGTTTTCAATGAACTAAAAACCCACTTGTAATCCCTTACTTATACAGTGTTTTGAACTTTTACGGGATAAGATTACGATCATTTGGGATTAAAATTGTAAAGACCACCTTGGGATTATTTTCTGTACATTATCGTTGTATTTTCAAAATCCGAGACCGATAAATCGACGAATATTAATGTAAGTAAATAAAAAAACGCAAATCCTATTTGGACCGCGGAGTTTTTACTATTATGTTTTTAAAAATACTAATTTGTTGTATTTGTTTTGTTCTTCAGCCTGAGCAACAGAGAGGCAGTCAATTGTATTAATGCTCAGCAATGGTGGTGGTGACTAATTGATTGAAAAAGTGGCTGACCAGACCACCAATGACCGCGAATTGATATGTTGCGACCACTTGTACAGGAAGCTCTACAATTTGTTTTATAGCTTTTAAATGTTTATTGGTAACAGATGAATATTGTTTTTAGATGGTTGTTGTTGCAAAGTGCAAAGCGAATTTGCAAAGCAACGCTATAAACTGGTGGTTTTATATATTCTAATGTTTTTTTTAGTTTCAAGCTGCCTTATAAGGTAACTTAGTAGCCTTATAGGCTAACAGACAAGTATATTTTACAATATTATATTGAGATCCTAAAGCTGAGAATCAGCCTGTTGACAATCTTTAAGTTAAAATCGAAGTTCATAAATTCGATCTTCCTACTTATAAAGTAGTTAAAACATCCGCCACCCACAAAACAGCTTGTACTACAATAATATCTATTCCATATCAACGCATTAAATCGGTAACATAATGTAAGGAATCTGTGTTTTAAGGCCACCATGGGTTTATGGTCTACATTGACACACTTTATATTGTCCCATAGACTTCACGCCACATTGTTTAAGATGTCTTTCGTCTTTGTTTTGACCACAATAGGAATTGGTAATTTGCTTTCTAACATTTATCACTAGTTTGGTTGTAAATGGTGAACCGATTGGTGTCTCAGTAGCCTAAATAACGATAATTTATTGAAATATTGTTGGTTCAATACAAAGTTTCCTAAAATTAAATAAATTTCATATATTTTTGGCATTATGTGTATTATTTTGATTAAATACACCTCCATGCCATAATTTTATAGCTAAATTACCTATTTTAGGACACGAAGATTCTGTATTTTTTTAGTAAACCTTGCTAACACTTTGTTAGCTCAGTAACAAAACAACTTACCAGTTTTTCCACGGCAGCTCTCACATAACACTCGCTGTCACTTTTATTGCAATTGAAACTGTTTTTATTGTTTAAAAATAATTAGTTTCGTGTCACTTGAATAACATTTCAAAGTCGATTCACTAAAAACACTTGGTTACATCCGTGCCCTGCAACAAACAAATACAGGTATTATATATTAAAATTTAAACATTTAAAAAACATTCTATGCCCAACACCATATATATGATATTTTTTTACTTAATAAAAATAAACTACTGGGTTTTATTGGAGTTACTGACTTGACTTCAACATTTTGCTTCGAAACTTAAATAATGTTACCATAAAAATACAAACGATGCCATCTGAAGAAGTTTTAAAACTGTTTCGCAGATGACACGATTTCCGACGAAGGTGAATAATATAATGTAATAAAAAGTGGACACAGTAAGAAAACACAAAATAAGCTACTTGTTTCATCCACATAAAATAAAGATTACAATTTGGTGTTGACAAAAGTTAAACATAAAAATGAACCCAAATGTAACAAATAAAGTATTTTCGGACAGATAAAGCCTAAGTAAGCTATTATTAAAATCGTGTAAGCTGTTAAAAATCAGCTTAATAAGATGGGGAGGTCAAAGAAAACTAATTCTAATCGTAGCCAACAAACCTCGAGGTCAGACGGAAATAACCTAATTAAAGCAGAGCATTCCACGCCCAAAGTCAAATGATAATCCAAGCGGAGCTTTTATCAGTTATCTCGGAGAACAGATAGCTTTGTAGAGCCGCGGCCGCTGATAACGCACGGTTGGAGCACTCGGGAGTAAATCTTGTTGTTTTGGAGCGCTTAGCTTGGAAATGTTAATAGTTTGATTTATGGTAAACGTAAATAATAACAAATAATAATATATGTATATGTCCTATTTTATAAATATTCAGAGATAGATGTAGAGTTAGAGCGCAAAGGATATTTCAACATTCAATCTAAAAGTTTGTTTGTATCTGAAGATCAAGAAAACTGTTATTATCGATTACGATGATGTTCCAAAAATATGAGACGTTTTTGTCAGAGTAGTCTTTTCGATTGCATTTTGTTTGTTTGAATTGTTTTTATTTTTTAATTCGTTTTTAAAAAAGTTCATTAAGAGCAGATTCTAATATTACCGAAAACTTTTTTCTCTTACTGCCGTAACCAAAGTTTACGAGTATGTAAGAAAATTTTATAATATTTTCAATATTACAGTTTCTAATTGATTATTCTGATTATTCTCTTAATTTTAGATTTGACAATGAAAACATTTCTAGTCATAATCAATGATCTGGTGGAATCCTATTTCTCTTATAGACCAGGTACGAAAATGTTTACATTACACAAAACATTTTATATTTCAGATAAGTTTTTAGTTCCGACTTAAAAATTCTTGTTTGTACTTAGTTATGTATCACTTTGGTCGAGCTCTACCACGGCCATTTAAAATTACACGCAGATACCCTTTTATGTAAACCTCATGACACCAGATCAAAAACTCCAGTGATCGAACACAAAGATCAACAGCCACCTATCTTAGTTAAAACGTAAAGTATTCATTAGAGTGAGCAAGCTACCAGTTTGCCCACGCGTGCGCCGCTGGCCTTCGGCTTCCGACCAGCACCGACCCACGGCACCTGTCACAGATCACTATCTAGTTACTAGCTATAGGATACATCAGGGTATTCCAAACTCTTTCATAAAAGTTAATTTAGCTATTAATTTTATTTTATTGTATTATTCTCTTCTTTTTGTTTGATGTTTATGTGTGTGCAGCACGGTCTCCACGGAAAACCAGCGCTATGGCATGATCTGCTCTACCATAGCACATGCTGAGTGGAGTCCGATTCTGTCAGTTTTTTCAGTGTTTTAGTTTAAGGTTTGTAATGATTTTTTTTTTATGTATTTTCTGACTTATTCAAATTCAAATAAATTTTATTTTGACTGTACGGGTTGCCATAAACTATAAAGCGCATTAAATCTCATGTAGCCTATGCAACGTAAAAAAGGCGGTGCATATGTGCACAGTGCTTAATGATTCTGTTTATTATTGTCTCTACGCATTGTTCTATAAAGGTTCTAGGTTCCTGGTTATAGAGGCAGCTTTGACTCTATATTCATAACTGTTACCCAAAGAAAACTCAGTTTACTCAAAGACTTCAATCAGTAAAGTAATTCTTAAAATCGGATTATGATCAAATTGTAAAATATAATAGCTACCTAAACCACTTTATAGTGTAGATAAACTGTAAGTTTTAGTACCTACCTACATTACAACATGCCTTTTCTAAGTTATCTATTTGGAAACTGTTTATATTATTGCAGATGTTGAAAGATTATGATAGGTTTACTTAAGGGTTTCTTCTAGTTAATAATAATAATGGTTTTAAGTAAATAACAGTAAAAAACTGAGGGGAAATTTCCAAAATCGTTAAATTAGTTATTATTATGTAGTCCTGGAAAAACCACACAGCATCATTTAGCCCCAAGCTAAGCAGAGCTTGTGTTAATGGCTACTAGGTAATTGATATAGGTACATAATACAATTATATTACCTGCATAGATAGATATCTTAATACAGGTACATAGAAAACGACCAGAAAATCCGTGACAAATATCTGCAGATCGTACAAACATTTTGTCCCGAGACGAACTTTTGGTTTTCTACTGACAAACTTCCATCGCCATCAAGTAAATCAATCTTAATTTTGCCATTTCCTTCAACAGACCAATCACTTTATAGTTATTAATGATCTAATTCTGTTACATAACTAATTAACTAACCAATCAAACTCACAATAAGTCAAACCAACAATTAAGACGTAGAACCTTGTTATGTTGAGCCGACGAAGTTAAGCCGACGTCGTAAATAAGCCATGTTAACTCAAATTAATATGTTAATGAATAACCAGTTGATTTTCACTTTTTGGGAAGGAAATAAATAAGTTAGGGAAAGTGTATTTGGAAGGTTTTATCAGTTTTAGAAGGCGCCGACGCAACTCGCGGCTACTTCCATCAGTCATCTTTCACTTGTAACGCCCACGGGCGGCGCGGGCGGGGCGGGGCGGGGCGGGCGGGCCATCGCTTCTGGTGTAGGTCGGTAGGGACAGAACTACAACCTTCTATCATGAAAATACATGAAAGAAACATTACAGTTTCAACAATTAGGCCTCAAATTCTTTTATGGCTTAAGCTAAACACAAAATGCTGCATTAAAACAAATTGTCCTTGAATTTATCTAACGTGAAGAAGAACAATAAATAAAACCGTTCAAATACAGGGTGACCATAAAAGCTGTAACTTTATTACATTTCGTGACATAAACTCTATTAGAATCTGCAGAAATATGCAAAGTTCAACACGCGATCTACCTTCAGTGTGGGTAGTTGCCTGAAAACCTTATATTGCATAGTTTATTTTTTTGTGGATTTATAATGAAGACTTCTCATAATTCTTAGTTGGACTGACTATCAATTAGGTAGGCATGCCCTTATGCTGTATCAATCGATGTTTTTTTTCGTGTACTAATGACAATTGATTTTGTTTATAAAGAATTTATACCTAACCTTTTGTACTTTTTCTCATTATTATTTTGAATTACTTAGGTAATTGAATCATATAAAGCGGAATCTGAATATTATTATAAGAAAATAGCATTTTATTTGTTGTTTGATTTGGACATGGTCTACCTGCGACTTTACTCGCGTTTTTCCTTACAAGTAAGACAGATTCAGTTACTTTAGGTGGTAGGTAAACTTGAGATATTTTTCGAGTCGACTAATTATTCCCATCTGTATCTGTCAAAGCGAACTATGTATTTGTATAAAAACCCTTCAATCTGTCATTCACTCACCTGTCAACCATTAGAAAACTTCAGACGTCCGTGAGCCAAATAAGCGAATAAATGAGCGAACGGGTTATAAGGACCCTTTAAAATATCTGACGTTCTTTCATCATCACCATGGTGCTCTTTAATAAAATAGCCTGTCACAATAGACTCAAAACTCATGTCTATAAACGTCAACCTGACATATCAAGCACTGTTGTGTCACCAGCCTTAAATTATGTCAGTTGGCTTCGCCATTGTTCCTGGTAACTTCCTATTGTACCCAATCCATCAAATGTATCTATTTGTCAATCAAACCACGTATCGTATCAATGACAAGCTTCTACTGCTTAACTTATTAATAAACACGCGTATTCTAAACCTTAATGCCTTGGAATTAGGAAACGAAATATTAATTTAATGTTGCAGTTAGTCGAAATTTTAATTGACTTCTATTAAAATGGGTGAAAGATTAAAATCGTACGACAGATACGTGACAGTAAGTGTCGCCATGTTGGATCCAGGAAACGTGTGACAGTTCGAAATTTTAAAATAGAAACAGTTATAGCGCGAAATTGGGTGAATGGATGAGTCAACGGTCACTGCATTTTTTTATTTAAGTAAGTACTTTCTTTTGAAAATAATACTAATTAAATAATTTATAATAAATTTAATTTAATTATTTACAAATAAAATAATACCTTAAGTCTAAATGCACCTCAAAAGTTTAGACCTATCGTTTAAGCCTATACACCACTTTCGTTAAAAATCTTAAAGTGAGATAAACAAACTAGATCAACTTTTATATAATAATTAAAATGAATGTCAATTATAACTAATACATCCATTGAAGTAATATTACAACAGAAGAGATGTCTTCCGTAGGCTCTGAGTCATGAAGAAATTAAAAAGAAATAAGTTGAAGAAAAAGTACTTGCCTTTATCAGTGACATTGGTGGAGTTCCGGCAGAGTACATGTACAGGAATCGAACCGACATCTACCTAATGGTTTAGTTAGTCATTCTGAGGCGGAGACTAATGATGAGAATAACTTTAAAACAAGTTATTTGGCGGCTAAATTACATTGCTATATATAGTCTATATTTATGCGAACTGAACATGATAATCATTAGTATACTACTTTAACGGGTATTTTATTTTTTATTAATTTACAACAATATACAAACCTGTTGAAACGTCGGGAAAAATAGGAATTATATAAAATTATGAACGAAATAAATAAACGTTACTTAGTAAAACATATACTAATTAGTACTTATCATAATATAAACTACTTTGTTATGTAGTCGGTTAGCTACTATACAAATAAATATTAATATAAATGTTCACACTCCATAATTTTAACGAGTGTATAAACATTTTATTTCCTTTTGGGAATATTTATTAATTATTAAAGCTGAACATGCCTAACGGCTACATTTATGATAGAAAAACATGAAAGAAATGTGAAGTTTTACAATCAGTATCTGTCTCTGTAAACACGATGTCCATTCGAAATTCAAACGAACCAACTGCATAACCGCATCGTAAAGGCAATCAATCAGAAAACCGCCGAGACATGAAAACGGCGCCAAAATTACGCAACTCAAAAAAGATAGTTAAATTTTTAGTATCCATATTAACGGTGAAAAATTTTGGTCTTTGATGTCTGATTTAACGAGGCAGCCCTTCGGGGCTCTTCGGACGAATTCGGGATACTTCGGGCTATTTATATTATTTGGTCGCGAAAGATGGACATCCTACGTTAGGATGATTTCCGGCGTTAGTTTTTGGAGACGGAATTTTAACTATTTCCGCGTTTAAAACAAAGTTAGAGACGCAGACTGATACTTAACAAGATTACAAAGTTTATTCAGTAAGTAGTAGCTTTTCATTCATTCATCGTCAGCCTAAACAGTCCGCTGCTGGTAGTAGGAAAACATTATTAAAGTTTGTAAAAAAAAAAAGAAAAACATTAAGTAATATCGACCGTAGCAATTAACATAGTCGTATGTGCAAAATCGATACTTTACAGTACAGCCATTCAAAGTTTCAAATATGAATAAAGTGAACAATAGTCAATGTACCTGAGCCAAATTTGGTATGGCATATTAATATTATTTACCTGACGTAGTAGTATATTCAAATTTATCTAAAACGAATAGGAAATATGAGAAACTGCACATGCCACATTGTTAACCACTTAATCATCCAACTATTTTGTCGGATATGGTAGATCCAACATTATTATCTGAACTACAATTTCTAAATTTGGTCGGATATGGCACATCTCGCAATATTGCCTGGACTTTCACATTTTGTTTGTGTTGGATGTGTCGCTAAAAACGTTATTAATTGTAATTTTTTTTATTTTTTTAACTAAGTATCTTTCGACGTTATTTCGGGGACTTAGGCAATGGATAGATGACATCAATGACTTTGTTGACAGAACTTTTCACTTATAAACAGCTGTTAAATATACCACATTACCTGACCACTAAGTAAGGACATGCTACATAATAGTTTGGGAAAAAAGTTTCTTCCCATTTGTGAAGAATATACAAAACATTTTTAATATAGTTCATTTACATTCAACTATAGTATGTAGGTGAAGGCCGTCTGGTGCCGGCATAGAATAGACAGTGTAGTGCCGTCATATAATTTCACCACCCCCACTGTTCCCGAGGGTGTCGTAAGAGACACACCGGACGGGGGCGGGCAGCAGTGCCCTCTGCAGAACAACTCCACCGAACTGTGATCCCCAACCGCATGCCCAGCGTGAGGATTATGGCAATGACCTCCAACTGATTAATAATGCCATGTATGGCGCTCATTAGGGGAGGCCTATGTCCAGCAGTGGACTATTATAGGCTGGTGTTGTTGTTGCATGTAAGAAGCATTTAGTTCGATAACTTTTTGCCGTCTTAAAGGTAGGGACATGATCCCATTGCTATAGAAACTTAAGGGTTCCCCATCAAAATACCGCGACAAGTGGTTTTGGCATTCCTCTCGTGATTTTAACCTGACACTGAAAGAATTCTGAAGTGACATTCAAGAAGAGAAATACAGGTAGATATTGGAAAGTGCAAGGTTAGGACTATACGGCGGATGCATTGACACTTCCCAGAGTCCCAGCCAAACTCTCTTAATTTTTGCTGAGTGGCTAAAACCACTCCCCGATTCTGTTATTAATTCCGGCCGCTGTCCCTCAACTTCTTGCTTTAATCTCGTCAGCTGTTTGCATTAGAGTTCAGAATCGATGGTTCTGCCTGGTGGTAACTCTCATAATGAATAATGCCCTTCCGATCCCACCACACACACAGCATCACCTTGATGCGAGTTAACCCGGGTTTCGCCACAGTCTTTGATGCCTGATCGGCCTTAAACCACGACCTTTTTCGCACGTTCTTGTCGTACGTGATCCACTTTTTATCACCAGTTATAAGCTTCTTCGAAAATGGTTCGGTTTCATTACGTCGTAATTAAGAATCTACTCTCACAGACACTGCACTAGGTCCTTTTTTTGCGGCTTGCGTTGCATTTTTTTGTGTAGTAAAATTTTAAACGTTATCGTATTTCTTTATTAGATTCACTCATCTTGAAAGTACGAAAAACAAATAAAAATCAGACATTCTCCTAATTTGAATTTGGAATTATCTTCCTTAAAATCTAAACTTTTAATGATACCAAAACCAGCCAGATACAAATAATATAGCCAAGGAGATTTTATTACAAGTTCATACATACTAATAATGCGAAAAGACTTTTTTCCAAACCTATTATTTTAACATTCCAGAAATTAAGAAGTCTTGTGTAAGTAGGTTATCAAATTCAATCCGTTATTGGAAATCTTTATAAAAATCTAGAGTTTCATAAGACAAAAACTAAGTAGCTTCTATTATGAATCAATACAGCACAAGTAGAGTTGAATCAACAAAACAAACCAAAGAAACCATCCTGCCATAGTACATTTGAGATCATCATCATTTCTTAAAAACGTATGTTCATTAATTTAATGTACTAACTTTAAATATAACATGCATAGACTAGGCTATAGTAGAAGATATATTACAAAATTATTACAAAGGACGTACAGTAGTACGTAAGTTAGTAGGAACAATAACAAAGAATGCAAATGGAAAATCTCTCATCTGTAAAAATAAGTAACAAAGCTAAATTTTAATCACTAACTTTTATGGCACATGGTAAGATTTACATAATAATTCGTAGTACAGTTGCTTCGATACTAATTTAGAATAAGTTTTGCTATTGTTTGATCGCTCTACTGTCACGTGCACACTGTCTCCCTCCTTTAGTGTGTGACTTTTTTCTAGAAAACGATGGATCATAGTCACTCCGAGCGGTTTTGCTACATATAAGTAGAGTGAAATCACGAACCCCTCTTTTTCGTCAGGTTTACAAATTATTCATACAACCACACTTTTGGTAGCTCCGTTTCAAATCCAGCAAGAAGTCCCCTCTTTTCACGGAGATGAGGGGACTTCTTGAGGGGATTCTCCTAAAATATTAAAATAGCAAGCCAGAGCAGATAGAATTTTGGTCTAGCTATTGTGTTTATTGAGTAAAAGTAGTACATCCGACACTAAAAATTAGAAATAAACAGGTAACAAAGTCAGTAATACCTTATCCGACAAGATACAACCAAACACACAGCAAGCAATAATGTAGTTAGTGGTACATCCTACAAAACTATTTATCAAATTAACATGAAACAAAGTCGGTAGTACCATATCCGACAAAATTTAACCACATCCCAGCAAGTAACAATGTTGTATGTGACACATCCAACACAGAAAACTAAATAGAAAACCATGAACATTGTTGTATCTGTCATATACGACATTATTGTCCGTTCAGAGTTTTTTTGAACATTATTTAGAAAAATATTAATTAATTCAGCTTATCGTAACCTATAAATAATTAAATTCAGGACCCTATGAGTCTAAAATCCGTCTCGATCTCGATATAGCATGAATATTGAATTTATCATATAAATTGTCTAAATTATATTACGGGTTAAAAAATAAAACCGACGCGTGCGCTGCTCCCGCTAACATTGTCGGAAGTGGCAGATCCCCGCGCCGCGCGCGCCTTTTTCGCCCCGTAACAAAGTCGCAATGCACTATGCGACAATATTAGTTGGGCGCACTAAACACTTACTACTTTTTTCTCTTCGAAAAACAGAGATGGTTGGTTTTAGAGATTTAATAATTTAAGGGAGCATTTATAGACTTATTTTAAGGCCTTTTATGCAATAAAACGAAAATCGCAAAAATGTAGATCCGACAATGTTAATTGCTGCAGTCGATATGTACCTAATACACATCACCAGGAAGAGAAGATTTCCTAGGTACTGACAATTCTCACTTTTGCAAATAGATCACGTTACGGAACTTTACTTATTAGGTGCCTACATTACCCAAAGCAATATTTGTTCAGTAGTAACTGATTACCGCTATGTATATTATCCAACGATGTATAGAGTTAAAACCATTAAGTTAACAGTAAGGTTTAACTTGCCTTACTACCTAATTAATAACACTCAAGTCATTTATGACGGGATATTAACCATGATTTGAGAGTTTCATTGTTTGTTCGTGGCGCGTGAAACTATGCCGAAAAATTGGAAAACTCACATTATGTTAAATATCCCATCATAAACATCTGTAATTATAACCAGTTCAAGAAATTTCATTGCCATAAAAGAAAGTTTTTTGCTCTCCTATAAAAATATAAACAAGTACGACAAGTGGGAGTGTACCTCGCGCGCCGAGGGTTTTGAACTTTTGTCGTTTAGGTAGGTACGTATATTGAATGGTCATATCTTTGACCTTTTTCAAAATATTTTAAAATGTATAAAATCTACCAAAATTTCACCTACTTTGGAATCTACAAACAAATATCTTTCATTTGATATCACTTTTGACTGTGTAGGACACCCATTTAAAATTTCCATTTCAAAATTAGTACTGAAAATCTTCATTTTCATTTTTTATTTATTTTTCTATAAATCTGTTCGGGCGCACAAATGTGAAAAAAATTATTTCAAATTTCAAGTCAATAGCTGCAGTAGTTTCTGAGATATTAAGGATTCAAAACACAAAACACAGACACAAAGCGATCCTATGAGGGTTTTGAAACCGATGTCAAAACCCTAAAAATCTGATTATCATAGTTAATTATGGTCTCTTTAGTACGATTTAAGATGTAATATTGTCTATGACATAGACAATATTACATCTAAATATAGGTACTACAAGGTAACATAATTACCTAAATTTGAGCAACGACACTGTAGTGTACAGAACGGACATTCATACATTCTTAAATTAGTAAATGATCATAAATTTAAGCTGTCTTTTTAAGATTTAACTACTGAATGCCCTTAGGTATCTAACATGCGTGAGCAAAACGATTTGTTAACGGTGACGGTCACACAAGGGCCACAAGATACTTGTCACCAAGTTGCATAAAAAGGTTGGTTATATCTGCCTACATCGCCCACTCCTACAGGCCCCGACTCCGGTTGAAGGTCATCTATAATGCATGAGGCCCTTTTGTAGGATGCAGCATTAGGGCCACTGGGTTAAAGATTCGAAGTTCTAATTCGATATGTCATTGATAGTTCGAGAAAGCTTGGACTTCATTCATGTTTATTGTTTATTTTTGTTTATGTCATTTGTCATATTATAAATTAGAATGTGTTTACAAAAGACACAAAAAATATTGTAATGCATATGACAGAAGATGCAGAGTTAGCGATTATTGAAGGTAGATTAGAGGACTCTCGAATTCGGTATATAACATCATATATTTACACAATGGAAACAACACGAAGATCATTGGCATGATGCAAAAGCTGAAATATCTTCAGCTTGAAGGAGCAATGAAGATATAGTCTTAGAAAACTATCAAACGCCGCAATCAAGAAGTCAAAAGCTATTTGACTAAAAGCTAAAGTAACGCAAATTACGGCGCGCACGCAACATCAATTAAAAATATCCGTTTCCACTTGACCGTTGCATTTGAATCAAGACTTAATTATTCAAAAATACTAGTTTAGACCACACAATATCTTTAAATTGTATTTTAAAAGCCATTTATGGTCTAAGTTTATGAAAGTTAATAAAATACTTAAGTGTAGAATAATAAAATTTTAATAATCAAAGCTTGTCTTTTATGTACTCCTTATTGAAATGATATTAAACATAAAAATATATAAAAAACTGTATAAAGTTTAACTCGTTATTTTAGTTTAAATTACTATCAACAAAAGAAGATAGATATCTCATATAAAATAATAACGATTAGAACATTTATCTTTCATAAATTGTTACTACTTTACGATGATTAAGATTTTATAATGATAAGTTGATAGGTAAATTGCGTGCTACAGTAGGCGGGTATAACCAGTTTTAAACATGGGAATTCCAATAAAATTGATTGATTTTATTGAAAAAAAACATTAAAATAGGTACTTCATTTAAATTTGACGTCAAAACGGCAAACGAAACCAGACATCGATGGAATCCTCTTTCTGGCCCCCAAAAACAAAACATTTATCCTAACCTTTTTGTCACCGAATATAGCAGGTATTTGAAACATAAAACCCGAAACAAAATATATATAAAATCTATCTGCAACACTATTCGTATTAGCCTTCGGCATTTTCGACGGTTTTAGTATAATTCAAATTCACAAACAAGTTTCCTCAATAAGGTCTCCGCAAACTTGCGTCAAAATTATGCGTTAGTAAAGGATTCGCTACGGTTCATATTAGCACAAACACTTCCGTAATAACTTATGTAATTTTAAACAATAAACTGACATACTTATTAGTTACTTCCATTCGAGTTGTACGGTTCACTCGCGAGCGTGCGTCCGGCGCCGCGGTCGGTAGCGGACTAACCCGCGTCCTTCGACTTTCACTAGAATAGAATGATAATATCATTATAACCCGACGCTTTGTTATTGTCATTCTGTTTTAATCAACTTGGTCCAACTCCTGCGATATCGAATTTGTCCGTATTGTAAAGCTTCTGTTCAGTAGCTTTTTAATCCTGTGCGAGCTTTTTGTTGTTTGGAACCGCTGCGTTCGCTCTATTGACAGTAGTTTTGTTCAATTGAGTCGTCATTATCCCTAGCATTTGTTTTTTTAACGTTGATCATTTCTTTTGTTTATAAACCCTTATAATCAAAGAAAAATACAATTAAACGAAATATTTTTTTAATTGCAATATACATCATAATTATAAACTTATATGTACACATAATGTCATCATCATCATCATCATCATCAGCCTATGTTAGTCCACTGTTGGACATAGGCCTCCCCTAATGAGCGCCATAGCGCCCTGTCTTCGGCTTGTCGCATCCAGCATCACACATAATGTAATATGTAGATATACCTACATATACTAGTTCTATTTTGGTTCTGTTATTTAATTGTAACATAAACAATAATAAAAAATAGGTAAATAACAGAACCAAATTAGATCTACTATTTATAGTTGAAACAATTGAGCTACAGGCAGACTGTTTCAAAAAATCAACAGGTAGCTCAACCGATCTATATTTTTCTTGCATTTGTAATTTCAATCACAACACATAATGAACAAATGTTCACAATGTGTTCTGGGATTTCAGCTTTCTCGTTGGACGCAGAAGATCTAGTTCAAACATGTATTTGTTTATGTATTAGTATCGTACTTGTACCTGTATTCTTACAAGTTTCCTATTAGAATCTTATCGAGATGAATGAATTCACCTTGTACCGCTTACGGGTCCTGCGAGTTCATACGACCATATGGCAAGTAAGGTTGGGTCACCTTTGTCATGTCCTTTTATAAATTGAGGTCTAAAATTGTCATTCAAAGGTTTTTCTTACTTAGCCAGTGTTCTTTCTGCCAAATTGAAAGCAGTTATGATGCAATTTTAAAAGACTTCTTTTTTGAAACTATACGTGTCTAAAATAAATTCTTCCATCTTGCATTTAGAAGAGGATAATGTTGAAATATGGGTTCAAAACAACATTTCCTATGTAGGAAAGTTAACTTTTAAGAATTATAAATTTACAAATTTTATTGGAAGTCCAAAGTAACTTTACTTGTAACTGCAATGACGAAATCGTCCCGAACATACTTCGGCAGTAGGTATTTAGACCCTCATGCGTTGAAACACTTCGACACTCTTGCACAACATGCATACGAACTGTCTTATTTGTTAGCTGCAATAACATATTTACATTTACTAGAAATAACACCAACACATAAAGCGGTTATAAAGGTAGACGTACCTACTGAGAGTCTGAGACTAGAAGAACCACTTGTTAAATCAGATTATAGAAGTAACTGAATATTCTTAATACCCCAGTGTGATAAGGGGAACAAATGAATAACATAAAAAAACATGGCTTTTTTTCAAGCTTTTAAGAAAGTATACGAAAACTCAAGAGCAAACGAGGCAAACGAAGGGCTACCAAAGATTTTTTATTCCTTAAAAAGAATAGTTACCTACACAAAAACAAAATCTGTTCTAAAAACTTTGAGGCAGTCAGATTTAAGTTTTTAACACGGAAGAAAAAAAAATTAAATAAGTTCAAGGCGCTACGGGCGCGAAAATTCTTGCTTTTCCCAAAAATGGAATAATGTCAAGAGCGAACGGATAAGGGCGTTTATATTGTGCGTGATCTAAAATACACGTTGACTCATTCATCATCATCATCATCATCATCACCAGCCTATAATAGTCCACTGCTGGACATAGGCCTCCCCTAATGAGCGCCATAGATGGCATCATTATTTGGGGGTTTTTGCCCATAATCCCAACGCTGGGAATGCGGTGTTGTTGTTCTGCAGAAGGCGCTGCTGCCCGCCCCCTGCTGTGTTTCCCTTAGTCGCCTCTTACGACACCCACGGGAAGAGTTGGGGTGGTGAAATTCTATGCCGGCACCACACGTTGACTCATTCATCAAGGGACTGTTTTGGTGAATCATGACCTATTCAATAAAACTCTGCTAGCGATCAATTATTTATTTATAGTTCAGAAACAGTTATCAAATTAATGTGCAATGTTTATTAGTTATTACAATTTGGTTGGTAGGTACCAGTTTGCACGGTTAAATAAATTAATTATAAGGAAACCTGTTAAATTAGTTTGGTACTAGATTGCTAATGGAATGATTAATTTTCCTAATACTTCGTCTATAAAATAAAATTACATTATTAATTAAAAACATTACAAAGTTTAAGTTTAAAATAATATTGTATAATCCTGTATCTTTCTTGTCGGTCCCTAAATAATTTATCTTTTAGAGCTTCAGAACAACTAGGTATCTTTAAAAAAATACATCATATAGTATATTTATTTGACACTCTGAGACCTTAGAGGTCAGATAATAAACAAAATAAACCAATTTCACCAATCAAGCATTAAATGAATCTGTGTGTGTGGTGTCGTAGATAGATACATTGTAAAAAAAGCTTTTATTTTCTTGTGAGTAGGTTGGTACACCAAGTTGAGGGCAATTTGTAGTTACTCACAAATCTGTTATTGCACCATCTTTGGTTCCTACCACGAAACTATCAATAATTGCTGCCTGAGGGGTGAACCAGTGTTTGAATTCTTCTTCATCAAAAACAGCTCCAATGTCCATCCTACGTAACCCCCGGTTTTGGGGGTGTCAGGAAGCTTGAACAACTTGAGGGTTCTTTGCTGTCATATTGCGTGATAGACGACCGAAAATGATATTAATTTGATTAAGATTGTGTGTATAAGACTATTGAATCAGCTGAATCAGTAGAAGCCGGTCAACAAGTGACCCGCGATACCTTGAGGCTTTCCGATCGTGTCGTAAGAGTAAAGCGCCTCACGACTTAAGGTGAACGATCTCGTAGTGTAAAAATAAAGTTAAGGACGAATCATTTTATACGATTAATTATAAATAACAGTTTACGTTAGTTATCGAAGATATCAATAACATATTTTATATACTTTAAAAAAATATAGGTTTGCCTTTAAATTTTTCCTTATTTTCCAGCCTAAACTACAAAATTAGGTTTAAAAACTAATGTACACTATACTTCTTAGTTAGAATCCATATAAAAAAAATGTCTGTCTATAACAATTATGATTACATTTATTCTAAGTAACAGTTTGTCCAGGCCTCACTTTAACAATTTCAGGTCGATTCGGATCTCCATTACCTCTAACTATGTAAACAGTTTGTCTGTTATCTATATCAGATTTTACATAATTATTATAATTATCATAATTAACTGGTTTCTGTCCGTTATTATAAATAGGTTTTTGGGCGTAAAAATTGTTTGTGTTATAATTAAATTTATTTTGGTCTTTGTTATAGTAAAATTTGCTGTCGTAGTTAATTTGATTGTTCTTTTTCACGTAGAAGTTATGTTTGTGGTCGTAATAGTAATCGTTTTCTTTGAATGGTGAAGCTGTGGTTTGTAAATAAATGTTGGTATTTATAGCATTCTGTTTTTGATAGTTATAATTTTGGGTGTAGTACGGCCTTTTCGTTGTTCTGTAAGAATTTTCAATTTGTAAATTGGCAAAGTTTTTATTTGAATATGCATTTTCGTTGTATTTATTTTCTGGAAAAAGGATGCTTTTACCTTTTCTCGTAAAATCGTAGTTTAAGTTATCCTTTTGGAATTCTTCAGGAAATCTGAAAGCATCCTTATCTTCATTATTTTGAAAAGGTAATCTATCATCGTTGGATTCTTTTTCAGGGAACTGCAATTTAGTATCAACGTTGTCATCATTTTGTTCAAAATCATCTTTTGCAGGCTTATTTTGTATACGTTTCTCTATTTTAGAATTAATAGTTTTGAATCTTACTTTATTAGAACCGTATGAATTATAACCATAATTAGAACCATATATTTGACCGTAACCATCTGGTCTGAATCGGTCACTTTGGCCGCCATAACCATGAGCATTTTGATAAAGGCCATATCCTCCTTGCTGATTTAATTGCTGATTCTGATCATATCCTTGATGGTGGATAGCCTGGTTTTGACCAATATTTGGATCATAAGTTCCTGGATATTGTCCATTTGCATCAACAAATTGTCCATTCTGCCCCAAATAATTATAAAACTGCTCTAAATTTTGGTCCGCTCCAGGAGAGTTGAAGAACCTAAAGAATCCTCCGTTATGATTGTTCAGGTAATAAATCAGTTGTTCGGGGTCGGTAGGGCACTGGGGGTAGGCGTAGTGGCAGGTCCCGATGTGGCCCTTCGACGTCATGCCGAGGAACACAGCACGACCAAAGACGAAGAGAGGGGAAGAGCTGATTCCGTTGTAGGCTGCGAGGAGGCTAAGGAAATAGAGGTGGTATATTAAGACACATCTTCTTTGATTTGCAAGTAAAAAAAAGGTATTTATTAAGGAACTTCAATTACCTTACTAAACTAAACTTAAAAGCGAGCATGATGAATGAATTTTCTTGAAAGCATAAGGTAAGGTATTTATCATATGGCCCAAGTTACTTTTTTCTTTTGTTGCCTTAATACAAATGATTATTATTATAGAGGTAGACATTTTCAAAAAAATTCAAAGGGATTAGTTTCACTGAAATCAATCGAAAATACGCTGTCGTTTACATGGTATGTAAATATGTATCATGTAAATGATTCAAATAATTAAATTTTTCATACGTCACGTGTTATTGTGACACTGATTTCCCTGTTTGAAGTGGAATCAGATAAGTTGATTATTTATTAGATTACCACTGATAATAATATACTAAAAAAATATATTATAAGAAGTATAAGATTGCCTGTTGCTTCATGGCTACCTTTCTCTATATCATTCGTGGTTAGAATCGTTACACGGTTAAAACTTACGCCAACAGCGGCTGGATCCCAGCGATTGAGTCCAAGACTCCATTGGCCCCTAGAGAGCCTCCGCCAGCGGCTTCGCACAGCAACCGCGGCACGCATTGGTAGTCGTCGTACAGCGCGATGGAGGTCAGGGCTCCCGTGACGGCGGCGAGGGCGTCGGACGCGAGCGACGGCCTAGGGCGGCGTCTGCGTCCTGGAAGATGGTGGTGAATAGTTTACGTAAATAAGGATAATTCTTGTATAATCGTACTATTAAACAAATCTTCTTTTTTTAAGAAGGGCGAGATCTCTTTCTGATTGCATTGCTAGTATTACAACATTGCCGACTTGAATTCTGATCCAAACTAGAATCAGAAAAAGTGCGTAGTTACGAACATTGACGCACTTAGAAACGTTAAATATTTTTGATTTAAAATGTTGGAGAAAATATCTGCAGATCATCCAAACGAATCGAAACAGCCACTCCCCTGTGTCTCAGGCAGACCATTGCCCACAGCACCACTGAGGTCACGTAGTCTACTACTTTTGTTATTAGGTATATTTGTATGAAATACTTACTGTGAGGTACAGGTCCTGCATACCCTGAACCCGACGTAAATCCAGGATTCGCAGGGTAAGGATTCGGCCCGAATCCTGGCCTACCATCAAAGCCTTGATAATTTTGCCCTCCTTGAAGGTTTGGAGGAATCCCATGATGGTTAAATCCATTTTTTGGTTTCCTTCGTCTTCGTTTTCTTTTCTTATTATTAGGATATATTCTATTATCATCTTGGATGTTCATTTCATCTCTGGTCAAATCTTGGTCTTCGAACCTTAAAGGTTTACCAGGTCTTCCTTCTAAATCAGGGTTATTTTGAAATTGAAACGCATTGTCTTGGACTTCTTCATGTTGGAATTTCAGTCTATGATTGTTTTCCTCAAAGGTGATGAGGTTGTACTGGCCTTGGTCATCCTCTCTTTGAGATTCATCGTCTTCAAAGACTAGTCCGTACCCTCGTTGGCGAGATGTTACATTTACGTTAGGTTTGAAGATTTTTCTGAAACATTCAAGAAAGCTTTTGAGTTCCTGTTATTTTTATATGAGCAGCATTGAATGTGTATCCCCTTGTATTTTATTCTTCTTAAGTTTTCGTTCTATATTATGGAAAGTTCAGGGCATAATTTTAATGGAAAGGATGTTCTCAAGCTAAATCATACAGAAACGGATCTTCACTTATCCCAGGTAGTCAGTGGTGAGGCAGGTTGAAAACAAAGACATTTACAAATAATCAGAAAACCGCCTAAAGAAGACCATGAACAGAAAGATACTCACGATAACAGCTCTCCCGGATCGTAGCTGCTAACTTTCGTATTTTCGGATGTAACAAAGGATGTTCTGATATACATTAGCAAGAAAATATAAAACAGCCACATTGTACAAGATGTTCTGAAAAATAAAAATTAATAAACGGCCTGCATTTACAGTTTAATGATACTATGTTTAGGGTTTGGTTTTAATTATTCTTAATTTTCCTCGACATGCATGAAGCTTGTGTTATACGGAATATCCGGAAATTCTTATCGCTAAGCCGAATAAAGTATCTTAAATTTCACTGGTGCACGTCAAATGAATTTAAATTTGTCACAATTTGCCTGATGTAATTTTTTGGGCAATTCACATCAGGTTTGATTAATTTAAAAAATCTGACTTCGGGCCTTTTGTTTAGCAAGTCCTTAAAAATATACCTTTAGCTACACCATTATAATGAGTCTTAAAACTAAAACGGTTTTACTCACATCGATATCTATCTATCCACAAAATACACCGCACCCTTCGAGACTAAACACTAAATGTGGGGAAAAGTGTATTCAGATGCGTCGGCGCAAGAAAGTTGGTGACATCACGGATCCTATAAGGAGATGTTGTGATGTTAGACTTCGAATTATGGAATATCCTTGTTGCGAAAACGCTCATCATACTGAATCAGATAAAGGATTTGCTTTCTCTTGGCTACCTGCCTATTTCTTTTTGTACATCTGCAAGTTTTATAAGGAGATATAATTGAAGTAGAAGCACATAGTTTATTATTATTAAATTGTAAATATACGTTTGATCAAGAAGCTATTAAGTGAAGCAGAGATAAGAAGTGTTCTAAGTCAATCTATAACTGACTGACAAAGAACAGCTTTCAATTTAATCCCAATCTAAATATCACTTAAAAACAAATCATAGATCAATTACTTTTAAGCTCATTGATTTCACAACTTCGAACAATTGGAACAAAACTTCACATTGACCTTGAGGAGTTTCGTCACGCTGGTGGTGCCGGTCAGATTATCGATAAGCAATTATTGTTGCCCAATGCTATTGATGATTTGACAGCTGTGACAGCAAGCGTGGACGCAGGCTCTGTAAACACGGATCGATTAATATAACTCCTCGTTGATAGATTATGGTAACTAAAGCCGCGAATAATTGATGATTCGCTAGGGTTTTGAATAAATAACGAATGGGTCTCAATACCGTCAACTCCTAATCCTTCTAAGACACATATTCTAACGGATCAGTTTTCATCGATGCCTTTTGAAATTATAGCTCTTTTTCGCTGTTATCGTGATTATATGTAATCTAGATAATGCTTAAGATCATAACAGTTTACTTACAAATATGATCAAAACGCAGTTCGCATGTGTTCAATTGAGAAAGGTGTAACTTTGACCTTAGAAGCATTATGCGATTAAAATGATAGAGCGATCTTGACCCGAGCTTTTGACTGTGGTCGACTTGAAAGGCATCCGGTAAGTAGGTATCAATAATGAACTAGACACAAAACACAACTAAAATGTAATAAACTAGCGGTCCGCCTCGGCTTCGCACGGGTATTAAACAAAAATTTCAGAAATTATACACACTAAAACGATGGGTTTCACAGTTTTAATACGGATCTTTACTTTTTTTAACAGCATTGGGGTTTTTGACATTGACTCGACATTCCAAAACTGACACTGTCCGTAGAGAAAAAGCAAGCACCGTGCGCTATACAACCTCTTTTTCTATTCTGACGCGCCATAATAGAAAAAGAGGTTGAATATACAGCCCACGGTTCAATTATTGAATTTTTCATGCGAATCCCTAACTTTTTTGAAAATATTATATAGCCTATGTTCATCACGGAAAATTAAGGATTCTAATGGTGAAAGAATTTTTTAACTCGGTCCAGTAGTTTCGGAGCCTATTCAATTCAAACAAACAAACATACAAACAAACAAACAATCAAATCTTTCCTCTTTATAATATTAGTATAGATGAATGAATACTTCGACGAAATAAGAGCAGATAACAACCTGTTGATGATATAGCAAACGTTTAACGGTACTAGGTATGTAGGTGGAAAACGAACGAGATAAAGTCGAGTTAATGGACACATTATATTCTAGAGTAAAATGACATCAGAAATTGACAACAGAGTAACATCAATTGTGTGTGAGATTAGTAAAAAGGGTTTTTTTGCAGGTTCTGTTTTTATAACAGAACCTGCAAGAAAAGTCTTGAAGTTCTTTCAAATAAGTTTACAAACTATGGACTGTAATAACTGTAAGTGACGCGGATTTCAAAAATTCAACAAGTCAATAAAAATTATAGTCTAAGTGAAAATTTTCCAAAATATTTTTTTCCTACTGAAAGCAAGATGATTCCTCCCGGAAATATATTAGAATAGTAAACAGATAACACGAACTAAAAAATAGGTAAACTCAAGTTCTAGAGCAATTCAATATTAATGACGTATCACGTTAGACTTTGTTAGTGATAAGGATAATGCACGGAGAGGCAACTATATGAATATTGATGAGAGATGAGGTACATCTATGGCCTTATGTCAGTGTTCTTCTCAAGAATACTTTGCTGCAGGCAAACTACCGATTGAATCAAATTTTACCTTAGATCTAGGCTACAGAATCTTCTAAGACTATTACAATTACAATACGTAGGGGTATAGGTCAATCTCAAGCAATAATATCCGTTCAACCTAAGCGCGACGTTCGATCTAAGAAGATTAAATCAAGATTATCACCATCATCGTCTTTTTTTGATACTAAAATAATAAAGTAAAATCATAAAATCTAATGCGAATCTAATTCTATTATCCTGTACTGTACATCCTTATAAGGACCATTTAGATATTCTAAGATCGTGAATGTTAAAGCAGTTGATATTTCGCAAGTCATAAAATATTTTGCATTAGTTTTTTGCGTCTTTGATCTGATGATTTTGAAAAATATCTTCAACAGGATGTTAGTTGATAAAATCATCAAGGTTCCAGATAAAATAAATGTCACGAATTCATTTAAAATTTTCTAATAATATCTGTCTTAATAAATGTTTTCCTAATATATTCTATTCGACAACCTCTATGGCACGTTGGGCGAAGGTCCGCCTGCGACGCAGGAGGTTGCGGGTTCGATTCCCATTATGCAGATATTTGTTCAGGGTGTTCTGGTCGTTTTCTATGTATAGTAAAAAAAATATTCATATATGTAATAATATTGTATTATGTAATATCAGTCATCTAGTACCCATAACACAAGCTCTGCTTAGCTTCGGGCTAGATGATGCTGTGTGGATTGTCCGGCATTATTTATTATTACCATTATTTATTTATTCAAAAAATCTTAATACCGACCGAATCATCTTCTTGTTTAGACACCATGTAGAAGAAAAACTTTTTTTTTTCTTTCATAACATTATGAATTATTACCAAGATTCGTTTCATCCTCAACCATATCTTCAAAACAAAATGTACGTTCCAAACGAATTTGCCGCTAAACTGGTTTCCTATAAATGCGCCTAATTCAAGACTTGCGCTCGCGCATGCAATGTTTTCCTCAGTGTTTGTTGAGCTGCGTCTTCAAACAGTGTGGTGGTGGATTTTATTTTTATCATGTGCAGGATTTAAGTCAAAGACCGTGAATATTTGATTACTTGTGTTATTATTTATCTGCTTTAAAACAAGGTAAGATTTTTTCATATACCTAATGTTCTTTTCATAAGATACCAAAGGAATGGTGAGAAAATATTTTTTTCAAAAAGCTGTTTATTTTTGCATTTCTTTTGATGTTTTGGGTTACACAATAAACAATGATTATTTAGAAAATTACGCAAAACAACTTGTCATATCCCATTTTATGATGTGCACAACACTATATCGTAAAATTAAATTAATGTAACATACTTATGATTAATTTATCTGCGTTTTTAAATGTTTTTTTGATATTTTATGCTATAGTTAGAAATGTAATCAAATTATCTATTTAAAATGTGGCAATGTTGATGTTCAACTTGTTCCTATAGATAAGACTAGGTTTCCCCGCTCGCGATTTCATTGACATGGAATTCTGGTTAGGTACCTAAAAACTTCGCAAAATAACCCCTAAAACCCTATTTATTGTAAGAGTCGGAAATTCCTGAAAACCATTTCCCGTTATAAAATTAATTTATATTTCACATAAACGTAGGTTTATAAGTCTAACTAATAGTCTAATTTATAAGTCTAACAGTCTACTTCTGCCAAGTTATAAGAGAAAAAGGAGTCACGTGAAGCACCTTGAACTTAGGTAGGTACTTAACCTTTCCTACCTAATTTAGAGATTTTTTAAAAATCCTGAAACGTGTATTTAAATTTATTGTGTATTCACTACATATGTACATTTCGGCTCATTAGACCGCACGTTGAAAAGTTAAACCCATTTCAATACGTTAGATACCATAATATGAATATCATATTTTCATGAATATTTTATAAAATCTTGAAGACACCTGCTCTAATTCTTTTTTATTTAAAGTATGTATCAATATATTATAAGCAAATTGGGTCACTGGTTAAAAAGTTTCAGAAAAAACCATGAAAACTTCTTAAAGGTTTAAGTAACCTACTTAGGTACTCATTGATCTCCGTGACGTCACGAAACGGCTCTGTCGGAAGACCAGCGTTGGTTGTAACGATGCTGAGACAGAGACCGTTTTGTGACTCATTGCAAAAATAAGTCTGTTTTGTTTATATTTTTCTTCTTTTTTACTTTTGTATGCTTGTTTTTGTTGCAAATAAATAATATTCTATTCTTCTATTCTATTCTATTCATTAGCAAAACGAAATTGAGAAAATAAGCAAAATGTAAAAAAAATTGGGGTGATGGAAACGGCCTTTGATCTGCTGGCTATCAAAATCTGCTAGTGAGTACTCCAGTTAGGTCTTCAAAGATGCACTGCACATCCTCATTCAACTGCCTACTTGGAGGAAAACGGAAAAAAACAAAACGTGTCTTTTATTGACGTTCTCTTGAATTTATGAATGTTAACCGTGATTGTTTAGGAAGTTGAATAATTAAAAAAACTAAGGTCGACGTCGTAAAATTAACAATATTCTTCGATAATCGGTTGCGAAAGAAGATGACTCAATGGCCGTAACATTATTAAGGCGTAACTAAGGTCGCAGGTTTCGTTCCCAGCTAAGGCTTTTGACCTTAAACGCCTTTTTGGGCCCCTAATGGACACCGCTGTAAATGGTTGTGGGTACCTAATTAGTAGTGTTAGGAATAAAATTGTATTTTATGGCAATAATAATAAATAATAGTACACAAACAGCAAAGATTGATTCAAATCGAGTCTAATTGCTCAATTTGAGTAATGTTTATTGAAGGATAATTTCCTTGACAGGGGGAGGCCTTTGCCCAGCAGTGGGACGAAACAGGCTAAATAAATAAAAATAAAAAAAAAAAAAAAAAAAATTCCTTCAAAACTACTTTGAAAATCTTAAGTAACAACCTATATGGATGAGATTTTTTCAGAGCCACTGGGGGCAGTTTGAATCCATGAGAGTTATCGAAAAGTCATGTCCGGAATTACTTGCTCGATTTTGAATAATATAAGTTCTACATTAAAAAGAAAAAACAATGGTTTCTCAGTTAAATTTGGTAATTATTTTTTTTACCGTTTTCTTTGTTTGATAATTGATCAGATATAAATAAGTCTATGACGAATTTGTTGGAAGAATATTAAAAATAGGAATTTATAAAACATTCTAAACCCTTCAGTAAAGATCGAGAGGTGTCGACAAAAAATTTGCTTGAAATATTTGGAGATAAATACCTTGACAAAATAAATAAAACGATAGAGGAACGTCAACATTGTCAGTCTTTTGTTTAAATTATCAAGGGCGTCTGTATGAAAGGTGCCTAGTAAAATAAAGTAAAGCATCAAATAATAACTTATTTATTAGTTATATGATGGCATGGCATGCAAAAATAAGCCGGTGTTAGCTAATAAATATAACAACGTAGAGTCATGTCAGAAGAACATCCTAAACTTAATTAAAATCAAAACCTTGATAAGAAAACAGACCTAGATGAGATTAGTGACTTGTAGGACACTCAGGTAGAAGCTGACAGTATTAAAACCATGAGCAAGAAATTTATTGGCAATAAAGATAACGCAATCTGTCGTTTACCCACAGGTGCAGACACAACAACCAACAAGCTACGAGAGGACGTGTCTACGAATAACTGTGACTACAAAGATATCATTTCTTATAAACAAATTGATGCCATTTGTTATTAACAAAAATATATAAAGTTTCGTGTAGTGAGGTCTTTTTGAGTGATGATCAAAGGTGCATTTTTCGAGCTATTTTCATAATTAAAAGGTGTGTGAATCTCAAATACAAATAATATAAGGAAACTAAATAAATAAAATTAAAAAAATACTAGTAAATACTAGTTTTTTATTTAGGAAACTTAATAAAATAAAAATAGCATAAAGAAAAACAGAACTAGCAGAAAGTTAAGATAAATTTTTTTTTTTTCAAAATATTTGATTGTTTTGATAAAAATTAAAAACCGACCTTGAGTTCTTTAAATTAAAACATATTTTTAGTTTCGCGGGATAAAAGATGAATAAACGAATGGCCTCGAGAATAATATAATTATGGGACCATCTCAAGTTAGTGAAAGAGGTTTAGATTTTGGTCCCTAATTGAAGGAGAAATCGATAAACAAAAAACATAAGATTAAGTGAAAAATAATAATAGCTAAAACTACGAACTTAGATGAAATCGAAAGAAGGTAATAAAAAAATCAAAAATATACAATAAAATGTTAAAGTAAGGTACAAATCCAGACTCTAGCTAGAGTCGATTATTTGTTTGATAAAATAATACAATAACACTAAACAAATTGATTTTATAACAACAAAATAAACCAGAAACAGAAGAATAAAAACAAGAAAAACCAAAATGATTCTAAAATTCTTCACCCCCGCTCCCCCGAAACCAACGGACGATCCTTTCGACCGACTCCTCGGCCACTTCGGGCTCTGGCAGCTGGTGGTGGTCACCAGCGTCTCCCTCGTCAAGCTGTCCTCGGGATGGGTGCAGATGGCCATCATGTTCCTGACTCCAAACGTCACGTTTTGGTGCGCCAGCCTGAACTCAACTGAATCAGGTTCCAGCAATGCAAGTGATGTGATCTCCAGTGTTGTTGTAATAAATAACACCTGCTACGAAAGTTGTGAGAGGTTGGTTATAATGCGATTACTTCCCACCTATTGTATATTTTTTAACTTACGACTACGACACAAAAGAAGCATTTTACTAATACATTATCGTTACTCCCAAACGGCTTGCATTGGGTTTTGTTTGTAAAGTAACTTGGTCTAAAATGTTTACTTGCTTGATCGAAAACGATTTTCCAATACTTAAGTTATTTTCTTCAATGTACCTAAATAAGAACTCAAAAGCGATAATTATTAAAAATATAATTTCCGGGGGGACGACGACAGTTGTTTATATAGATTAACTTATGTAAAATATTTTTTTGGGAATATTTTAAACCGAAAAAAAGCTTGTTGCTGTTTCACAATTGACATGTTTCGGACATGTGGCTATTTAATATTTGGGTCTGTTCATTATTTCCATCAGATATGAGTACGACAACAGCCCGATGAATACCACGATAGTGTCGCAGTGGGCGCTGGTCTGCGAGAGGAGATGGCTGGCCAGCGTCACGCAGACGGCTCTGCAGGCGGGAGTGCTGATCGGGAGCGTCGTGTTCGGGTTCTTGTCCGACAGGTCAGACCACCCTTTCTCATCTGCATTCATAGGTACTTACTCGAAAGTCCGGTTTGCCAATAACAGGTACCATTCTAAGCGGATTTGTTTTCGTCAGAGTTTTGTGAGAAGGGCCGAAATGACAAAGTCGGACTCTTACTTTTCTCAGAAAAGTAGTGAAATGAGTTATGCCCTCGATTGTGAAGAAAAAAATAACTGTATACCTACCTATTATTTTTTTAATCATTTACTTGTGACGGAAATCTACCTCAAAAATAGTTTTTAAAAATACGCTGCTTGTATTTTATTGCACCAATTGATTCTGACTGAAATGGATCAACGTATTATTAAAAATGAAAGGAAATAGCAAAATTAAAGATAGTGTCGAGTGTGAAGAAATGAATAATTTCTCACAATCCAAGCTACGGGAATCGCATCTGATCGAATACATCCGTACAAATGCAAATTTTTTCAGAGCGAAAAACGTATTTCACCGGTACCTACTCACTCGCTCGTAGCCATCGTTACGCTGAGTTAATATACCTACCTTTTTATAACAACGCAAGCATGCTTTTTATTATAAGTGTCTTGTTTTTAACGCTGTTATAAATATATAATTTTGTTTTTCTTAATCCTACCACTCAAGGCGTCTGGCACATGAAGGGTCCAACACTTACCTGGAGGTATGTAGATGGTAAAATACTCTACGTAGCTCACAAGTTTGTGTACCAATAGATGTTAAGTTTCTTTGTTTCGTTATTTCGTACTCCTTACAGCGACCTCTCGTTCACTCTTACTATTGTTACAGATATGGCCGCAAGTCCACGTTCCTGGCGTCGATAACGTTCCTGATCGCGCTCGGGTTCGCTGTCCCCTACTCCCCCAGCTACGCCATCTTCACGGCGCTTCGGTTCCTCCTCGGCATGGCGACCGCGGGGACCATGGTGGTCTCGTTTGTGATTGTGATGGAGGCGGTGGGAGGCCGGTACCGGGGCGTGGTGGGCTGTCTGTTCCAGCTGCCGTTTATTGTTGGTAGGCTGCTTTGCTCGAAATACAGAAATAAATTATTAGTACATCCACAATTTATTTATATTTTAAAAATTTTGACGAGAATTTTCATTGAAATTTGATAACTTACGCAGTAGAAATTCACTCACACCTTGTTAAAAAGCATTCTTAACCTACACCGGGTTCGCGTAATGCATACACTAGACTAGACATTTAAATACTGTGCTAGATACCAAGTTCTGCTACGTACCTACTTATCACAGTAAATGATAACTGTAATGACAGATTTGTCAGGTTGAACAATACTGAGCTAGTTCAGGATCATGACTCTGCGAACTTCGACTAACATTTTATTACTTATTTATTTATTTATTCAGGAAATAAAAAAGTTTACATTAAGTTTCGGTTAGAAGTGCCTTAAAACCTATGTTAGGTTTAACTATACAGAGTTCTCGTCATTCAATAAGAGTAACATGTTACTAAAAGTAACATTATCTGTTCCAGGTCACATGACCGTGCCTCTGTTCGCGTACTACTTCCGCACCTGGGACGGCTACTCGCTGGCGCTAGCGGTGCCGCCCCTGGTGTACCTGGTCTACTTCCTCGTGCTGGCCGAGTCTCCTCGCTGGCTGCTCAGCCGCGGCCGGGTGCCAGAGGCCGCGGAGATCGTTAAGAGAGCTGCTACCATGTAAGAGCGTGTTCATATATTAAAACGCTATAATTTCACAAAGCATCACAAGTCTCCAAGTAACGAGCTTTGAGGTTGGGGGTTGGAGTTTAAGGTAATCGGGTAGCTTACAGATCCGATATGCTATACAGCCTTTTCAATTCAATTGAACTCCGATATCCCATTTTGTAAGGAAAATTGACAGATAACGGTTATTTAGATTTATCTACGATGGCATTTTAATTGCGGCAAAATATACATAATATGGATTGAAATAAAATAAAAGGTCAATGGTTTGCTTGCTGTAATAAAACATTAATCGACCTCTTATCTATCCTATCTAACAGAGGTTGAGGTAGGTATGTAAGTAATACCGCTAATACCAGTATTGTCAACATATCAAGGAAACGAGGATACCTACACTCCAAATAAACCATTGGTCCTTGAGATAAAAGATAAAATTTAAGACCACTGTCTCTTCCGGTGTAGTGATAAGATGGTTGTAAGTACCTAAAATTTACCTGATACTTGATCCAAGTACCTACTATCTAGGCCACCAGTGTTTTGACGGCTGATAACAGATAAGAGGAGAAATATAAGTTTAATATTGGTCTACAGTGTTATCCACCTTAGATTGCACCCTGTAATAACTGCACCAGCAGCAATTACTAAGGATATCGCACAACTGATATGAAAGTTATGGAAAAAACAATTAAGGCGGCGGCGCAGTGACAAAACGCGACGAAGCAGTAAATAATTTTCTTATTTATACTACTTAAATAATAAATCAATATAGGATCTTAAAAAAAAAATTATATTTTTTTTGTCAGGTTGGTTTAGAATAATAAAAACTGCTCTAATTAGCCGCCCGCCTACGCCCGCTCCAGCTATGGCGAGCGGAGCCAGCGATATTTTATAGATTCAAAAATGATAACTTAAATATATAACGGCAAGCGGAGCAGTGAATAGCGAAAATTTTCGGGTGCTCACAAACTAATTAAGAAGAGTATAAAAAATAACAGTAGCCTAATAAATCTGGAGTTTACAAAATTGTAACAAAAAATTATGCCTTCAGGCGTAATGCAAAGTTGCGCACAAATCATACGCCAGCCGAGACAATATATGTTCTCGAAGGTCGCTATACCTCTACTTCAAGGCTTCAAGTTATTTTGGATCTGCATACTTTATACATACCTACCTACATAAATAATTATGGTAAATTTTTCCTTTGGAGTGGTCTACGGACTTATCTATTATGCAGAAACGATATAGTGCTCACACTAACATATGTAAGATGAGAGATTCCAGTAGATTCCGGGTTTATTTTCGGTAAAGCCATTTTCATGTCCGTAAAAGATAAGAACCCTCTATGAACCTGTCGACTACATTAGATGATATTGACATGCAATCTGCAGATTTATTTTGTCGTGGCAAAGCCTATCATTAAACATAGCTTGTAATTTCATTTGGTTTTATTACATTTTCCAAGATTTCGTTCTTTATTTACCTATTTCGTATACATTAATGCATGTTTAATTTGGTTGAACACAATACGATAACAACCAAAAATGTTGTGTGTACCTATCTTCTATCACACTTTACTACTGATGTGTCACGAGCATGTCATACATTTCAGTAACAACCTTCCAACATCGAACATCGAAGAAACCCTCCAGAAGCTCTCCACGGAGATATCCCCTCCATCATCAGCGCCGAACTACCTCCACCTGTTCAGTGAAGCGCTGCGTTTGAAGACAATATGCACGTGTGCTATGTGGCTCGTCACAGGCGTCACGTTCTTTGGACTGAACCAGTACATTGGGCAGACGAGCCCGGATCCGTTCGTTAGTGTTGCCGTCGCTGGAGCCATACAGGTATACTAGCTTTTCTTTGATGCTGATGATGAATGATTTCAAAGTCGCGTCATCATCAGCCTATGTCAGTCCACTGCTGGACATAGGCCTCCCCTAATGAGCGCTATAGCGCCCTGTCATGGCCAGGAATAGCGAGGCGGCCGGGAAATGGGAGCCATTTTGTGGCGGTTTTTATCATTGGAGGATATTGCCCATAATCCCCACGCTGGGCATGCGGGTTGGGGGTCAAAGTCGCATGAATCCGCTGAATGCGGATAGGTTTGGACCGGTCACTGTTGGTATCTTTCGGGCCTTTCTTTCCTTACCTATTCAGTAATGGACCAACGTGTCTAAGATGAAATTTATGTTATTGGGGCCGCTTTCGAAGACTGAGACTTTGTAATTGCTTCAAAGTTAGAGTGCGCTACATATTAGAGCTTGACATATGTGCCTATGTTTGCAAATATTTATATTATTATGACGTCGTCGGACAGATCTTTGTCAAATCAGTTGAAGACGAAGTCCTTTGTTTCAAGGTATACTCGTAGACGCTACTATTCTAAACTTTCCAATTAGGTTCTGGTTATCTGATGGATGGATATCACATACTTACCTTTGTAGTACACAAGGGCATCAGTATTTTTTTATAGTTAATATCATCATCATCATCACCAGCCTATAATAGTCCACTGCTGGACATAGACATTGTTAATATGCAGTAGTAAAATTGTACATACTTCCAGATCCCCTCAAACTTCCTCGCCATGTGGCTCATCAGCCACTTCGGGCGCAAGATCACCACAACCAGCTTCTTCGCATTCGGAGGTCTCTGCATCATCACCCTCGGCTGCGTGCCCGATGTCTTCTGGCTGACCCTGACCCTCGGCTCTTTAGGCGTCAGCTGCGCCTCCATAGTCGCCACCACTATCTACATCTACACCACTGAGTTGTACCCTACAGTGGTGAGGAATATGGCGATGGGAGCATGCTCTATGTCTATGAGGGTAGGGTCTATGTTGGCGCCGTTTATTTCGAATCTGACAGTGACAGTTCCTTGGTTGCCGACGCTTGTGTTTGGGCTGGCGCCGATATGCGCAGGAGTGGTTTGCTTGTGCTTGCCGGAGACGAAGGGTAAAGCGTTGGTGGACGGTATTGAGGATAAGAAAGAAGAGTCTTAGATTTTAATTTAATTTTAATGTTTTGAGTCTGTATTAACTTAAAAAAAAAGTATTAGACCATTTAAGGTCATTCGTTTTTCATACATTTGTATTTTCCCAAATATGAGCCATATGAGCTTAATTTTACAAATAAATAACTGTTATTGGCATTGTTATAGGTCGTTATTTGCGGCAAATTATGTTTCATTAAAGAAAACACTTGATTTAATTAGAAATAACGTGGTAATTTTAGTCCATTTTTGTCACTGTGTGGGTGAACACCAATAGTATCGTACAAGAACGTCATGAACTTATGAGTGTGAGCGGCGACGACAACGTCATCTGTGAGAAACATAACGAATCAACTCGTAATACCATAGCCATACCATAGCTTACCATTCATAAACTTTGATTTTGTTCGTTCAAGCATGTAGAACGTACATATTTCGTCTTTTATGTTGTCATGTGGCTGTCTATTCTTTCAATGTCTATCGTTTTCGTAGGTATGTAGGTATTCTGTTGTCATTGACTTGTTTTGATTTTTGCAAAACGAAGCAAAACTATTTTTTAAAACAATCAACTTCCCAAAATAAAAGATGGAGTCACGGAGGATGAAAATTCTAATAATGTAAATAATACATTTCAAATGTCCTTAGTTGGACCCAAAAACTTCGAAAAAAAAGTACTTACTAAAAATGATTTCTGTAGTTTTTTTCTTTCAAGTTTTTTTGTCCGGTGACCACAGTACTTACTGTAATGTATGCTCGTCCAAAGCTAGTCTAGCTAATAATAATAATAATAATAATTCACGTATACTGTGTCTAATGTAAAAATTTAATATAAGTAGGTACCTAAATTATTGGGTGGCATCCAATATTTAAAATTACCTACCTCTCAAACGTTTTTTCGAAAACTAGGGATACTAGATAGGTATCACGATACTTATTTATTGACATCACTCTGCAACACAGTAAGTTGCTGGTTCAATTCCCGCCGCGCGACAATACCTACCTCTGATCTTGAAGAAGTAATGAATAAAGTTTTATGATGAATCATTATTTATCAGATCCAGGATCAACTGCCTGTATTTTACCAGTACCTAATTGTGCTCAAAAGTCCGCAATAAACAAAATTGCATTGAAATTAAAGTGTACAGAAAATAAATGACACCTAATTTCTTATTTGATAATCATTACTAGCACACTTCTCTTTGTTTTTGTGTGATAGGGACCGAGGTCAAACAAGATACTTCGTTTGAGTAGGTACGTAGAAACTCCATCATCGATTTATTACAATCGAATCAAAGGAAGGCTTGAAAACACGAATTTATTTATACCATGAATAAACAAACAAACATGAATTTATTTATACCAATACTTGGTACTTCAGATTCTGATATAAAATATGCGATCAGAATAATTTTGATAAATCACAACGTCACAACAGGCAGATTTTGCATTTGCAGGCTTACGCACAAAAAATATGTTCACTAACAAGAAACAAATAGGAAAATGTACTTAGATAAAATAGAGTTATTCGCACCCAGGTACAGGCAGGTGGCGTATCGTGCCCAACAGTTCACATTATAATCTTTGCTTGTGTGAGTGATTTGGTCCGGCGATTTTGCTCTTCCCAAATACAAGTTCTATAAATGTTTTCAACGCTTGAAACATTTATTGATATATGAAAAACAACGTACCATTTGCGGCAAATGTATCACTTTTAAATAATATGCATAATTTAATAAGAAAACAATAAAAAACCAACAAATTGAAAGTCAGCGCCATCTATTAGCGAAGCTATACCTAAACAAGGAAACCGTTCCACCTTAATGGTCATGTTCAGGCTGAGGCCAAACTAGTGTTTTTTTTTTAAGTAGTGAGGTGTGTATAATGAATGACTCTTTTTACGTTATTTTATGTCTAGCATCAGCCTCAATATAATACAAACTCCCATGATTTTTGTACTTTATTTTTAATATGTAACATAATGTATGTTTAGTTAAGACCGAGGTAGACTTTTACAGACTTCAAGAACTGAAAAAAACTAGAACGGCTTAGTACTGTAATGAAATGAAAAAAAAAATAAATTGTGATGTAAATATCTGTGATTGTAACGTATTTGTACTACTAGAACTAGATACTAATTAAAAACTAATAAAATATAAACTAGATAAAAACTAGTATTGACTATCCTTGAGCACAGCTACATATCTACACTTGGTATCACAGACTTGTTATTAGTTAGTTAGTTAGTTATTAAGCCTGGTGTGTCCCACTGCTGGGAAAAGGCCTCCCCCTGCTCCCTCCACGCATCTCGGTCTTGAGCCAGTTGGACCCAGGCATCGTCGTAGGCGTCCAGTTCGTCACGCCATCGCTTCCTCGGTCTGCCACGGCGCCTTACGCTGTTGGGGCTCCACTTGGTGGTTATCTTGGCCCACAGGTCTTCAGGCATGCGGCAGACATGGCCAGCCCAGCTCCATTTAAGTTTTGCGACTGTTTGGGCTACATCAGCAATCTTCGTTTGAGAGCGCAGTGTCGTGTTTCGGATGCAGTCTATCCGTTTTACACCAAGTATGCTGCGTTCCATTGCTCGTTGGCAAACCTCGAGGCTGGACTTTTGGATGTTTGTGAGAGACCAAGTCTGTGCGCCATAAGTTAGTATGGGAAGGATACACATATCCATCAACTTTCTTTTTAGAGACATTGGGAGAGCACCCTTCATGAGATCTTTCATGGACCAATAACTCTTCCAGGCGTTCTCTGTGCGTCTAGCGATTTCTTGTTCTTGTCTACACTGGAAAGAGACTATTTGGCCCAAGTAAAGGTACTCGCTAACATATTGCATATCCTCCCCATGAACGCAGATTTTTCGCTTGGTCATATTGGTCATAACTTTGGTCTTCGTCATGTTCATTTTTAGTCCAATCTTGAGGCTAGCGCAGCTTAGATCTTCGAGCATCTTTTGGAGCTCTTGGGCAGATGAAGAGAAAAGGACAATATCGTCGGCGAAGCGGAGGTTGGTTAACTTCTTCTCGCCGACACTAACGCCTCTTCCTTCCCACCCAGTTGCTAACTTCCTGAAGACTTCTTCGAGGGTACTGGTAAATAGTTTTGGTGATAGCGGATCACCTTGCTTGACACCTTTTTCTATGGGAAATGTGGGGCCTTGGGTTTGCTGCAATTTTATTGACGCTGTGCTGTTTTGGTAAATAGTTCTAATTAAATTTATGTAAGTTTTATCTATTTTCTGGTTGGATAAAGCAGAGAATATGGCATTGTGAAATAAGGAATCAAACGCTTTCGTGTAATCAACGAAAGCTAGGTAGAGTGGGATATTAAATTCGGTATGTTTCTCTATCACTTGATTAATGGCATGGAGGTGGTCTGTGGTTGATAGACCTCTTCGAAATCCTGCCTGCTCGGGTGGTTGTTCCAGGTCTAGTAACCCTCCAATTCGGTACTCGATTACCTTGATAAAGGCCTTATACAGGTGAGAGACGAGACTTATCGGTCTGTAATTATTGATGTCGGTCTTATCTCCTTTTTTGTGCAGGAGAACGATGTTGGAGTGGCAGAATTGGTTGGGAAAGACGCCTGTTTTTAATATTATATTAAATAGGTTGGTAATATGAGGTAAGAGTGAGTGTTCACCTAGTTTGAGTGCCTCAGTACTTATACCATCCTCTCCAGGTACACGATTGTATTTCATGCTTTTGAGCACGTTATGGACTTCGGAACCAGTAATGGGAGGTATTGTGTCTGGACATGAATATATTATGTTATCATTCCACTCTTGTTCTTCAGAAGCAGGGGGCTTTGAATATAATTTTCTATAAAATTCACTACAAATATTTAGGACTTTATCTCGATTTTGATGTTTTTTCCCATTTTCATCCTTTAGACTAGTAATCCAGGATTTGCCATCTACAATTCCTTGTTTCGCTATTTTAAGAGAGCGGTTGTTGCTTAAGGTATTTTCTATCAGACTTAAATTGTAGTTCCTTAAATCTTTCCTAATACTTCTCTTTACTTGTTTGTCTTTTATTCTAAAATTTAAACTGGTTCTATCTATATTTAGTTCTAATCTTTCTTCTATTAGTTTCTTTGTTTCATCCGAGAGCTTTCTTTTGCTATGCGGTTCCTGTTTTATTTTACGGCTTGCATTTTTTAAACTAGATTCTATGTTGTTATATTGTTCTTGAACGTTTGTGCATTCCATGTTTAGTAACTGAAAGTTATTTTTTAACTCTAAATTAAAAGTTTCTTTATTATTTATGAGAGATTCTTTATTGATTTTCTTAATTTTATTATTGCTAAAGGCTTTTGTACGTTGTAATTTTATATTAAAAGTCAATGTTACTCGTACCGGTCTATGGTCGGAGCTAAATTTAAAATTGTTTATAACATTAACATTTTTTACCAAGCTCTTGTTTGATATTAAGGCAAAATCTATTTCGTTTTTAACTCTGGGGTCTGGGCTTGTCCAAGTCCATCTACGATTTGATTTTTTATAAAAGAATGTGTTAGTAATCGCTAAACTTTGCCCGAAGGCAAACTGAATCAAACGTTTGCCACGTTCGTTACGGGCACCTAGCCCATGTGGTCCTAATATATTCTTGTTGTCCATTGGTTCCCTTTGACCTATTTTGGCGTTAAAGTCACCAAGTATAATATTCCATGTGCCTCGGTGTCTATCACAAGCGTTGTTGAGTAGGTCGTAAAAGTCTTCCACCTCATCCGCAGGGTGGCTTGACGTAGGTGCGTATACTTGGATGACCGTCAGAGTTTTGTTTTTTGCAATTTCGAATTTTAGAACAGCTATTCTTTCTGAGTAAGAAATAAACTCCAAAATGTTATCCTTCCATTTTTTCTTAACTAAAAATCCTACGCCATTTAAGCCGCCTGTTTCTCCATAGTAATAAAAGATACTGTTTTTTATTTCAAGCGTATCTTCTCCTTTTCTTCTTACCTCGCTAAGTCCAACTATATCCCACTTGATGTCTGCTAGGGCGTTATCTAATTCTAAAAGCCTCTCGTCTGATTTTAAAGTCCTTACGTTGTAAGTAATAATGTTAAGCAAAGTTTCGGTGTCCTTTTTTCGAGCTTGGGTCGTTTGACGGTGTGCTCTCGCTCGGAGATTCTTAGCACCCCAAATGACCCCAGGGCTGGCATGGCGCCCGTCAACGCCAGCATAGCCGCTGGAGTCGCCGAGCACTAGGGGCCTTTGTTGATTATTTGTATTCATGTTGGGTAGGGGGGAATCGGATCAAGACCCACCACGCTGGTCCATTGCGGGTTGGTGGGTTATTTCTGCCATGTCCTCGTTTGTTGATCGGCAGGGAGCACCGCGGGCAGGTGAGGTTGGCTTGGGAGTCGAAAGATGTTAGTTGACGCCCCTTACTCCTTGACTTGTTAGACAACAAAAATAATTTACAAACTATTTGATGAACCCTTTAAGATTAAAGAAAAACAAACAAAAGAGCTTCGAACAGTGAAAATAACCTACGTACTTTAAAGAATGTGATTATAAAAGAAGTCTTCTATCACGCTGTCCCGCGGAGATGGGATTCAACTGGTAAAACTAGATCAAAAATTGTGACTCAGTCCAGGGACAGAGAGATTCGAGGAAGTGGCCAATTTATAGATAAAAATTATGAAGATTGTCATTTTGATGACTTTAGTTATTTGGAATAAAGGTTACATTAGGCTGTGTTAGCTGGCGCCGTTCACTCCGAGGGTGTAAGGTTCCGTCACCGCTGTCCTCAAGTAGAAGTTGCCTCTCAATCTGAAATACGACAAAATATTATTAATACTGGCAATAAAGACAAATAGAAACAATTGAAATGAAATCAGACAGTTTGGACACTCCCACAATGCATTTAACCACTACTGTACCATAAATAGTATAGGGCCTGATAGTTTAAACTTGCCTTCGTTATTCAGTAGATGGCGCTATACGCAATATTCAACACTATTTAATTTTGCACAGAGCTGATCTAGATGGCGCTGGCGGCGCGCCTGAATGAGTAAGTTTTGGAGTGACGTAAAGACATGGATAACAAAAGACAGCCTTTGCCCAGCAGTGGGAATGTCGCTGTCATAACGATCCACTACGTGTCTTCGTATCAACTAGGGACTATCCGCAGCAGCACCCACTTTTGTCACTTTATCATAATCACCCCTTGGTAGGCTGATTGGTGATCGCAGTGGGGGTGTGAAAATACACAAAAGGCGACTGCCCTCCCTCTGGTAAGTGAAGGAACTGGTAGTCGGTTGTTATTACATCCGGCCAAGTTGAGGGGTCGATTCTTTGGCCGTGGCTGCCACAGTGTAGGCTACTAATAATGTGCTCACCCCGGCTTCGCCTGTATGCCCATATGTACTAGAGGCGCCGCGCGGCACCGCCCGCGCAGGAACGAGTCGTACGAGTCACAGCGGCGCGCGAAGAACTCCCCGCCTCGGACCGTCTCCGACCAGAACGCCCAGGAACGCCAGTGGCTGCAGAAATCTGATGAACACAAATCATTAGTTAGACACTAGCTGACTGACTCTTCTGTTTCCTAATTTCATGTTTCTATATGATAATATTGGCTATGGCTCTGTAGGGGGGGCCTGTGACTCACATGGCCTGATTATGCAACAGGCCACATTATGTACTTAGGTACGTAGAGACACAGTCACGTAAGCGAGCTAAGGTTGGTAATAGCTTTGTATTAAGCTGTGTACGCCACAGCGTCAGCTAGAATGATTGATCAGCATTTTTATGTACTATCAATAAATTCAGTCTGCATACAAACATGGTCCTTCGAGCCGTATGCCATCATTGACAGACATAGTTATACAGACTAGGTTTCAGGCATGTTATTTATCGTACCTTCGTCAGTAAGTAACAGAGTGGCTGACAGACAGCCCGGCTGCTTCGCATGCCCACCGTTGGGCCAGAAGTCCGCGTGTCCAGTCTTCCCGGGCGCGCCGTAGCCGCCGCCGTCCGTGTGGATGACGTCAACAAACATGGCGTCTGCTTTCGACATCGGCTGGCCGAGGAGGGGAGGGTAGAAGCCGGGGTAGGCGGGGTCTAGCCCTGTCAATCTGGAAAGGGATATGTCAGTTAAGACAATCAATAAGAATTCGGATTGCAATAACTTTATTACACGCACAAGAAGCTTTTATTAATTTAATTTATACTTCTTCTGCTGTCGTAAGGCGAACGCAAACGTAGGCACGTGCGCTGGGCACGGGAACCGATGAAGGACTAACTAATCGAAAAGAGGCAAAGGGTTTCTTAATAAATGCGACCAAAGTGGGTAATTCCAGCGCAATTCAGGACAGTGAAGAAATGGCTTTTAATCTGGAACACTATCAAATTAAAAACGCAATTCGCGTCATAATAGTATAACCATATTAGAAATTGTCTGCAACAAATTGAATTTGATTCGCAAAGCCACTTCGTGAAGTGGTCCAATGGAAATTGTAGATTTGTCACAAAAAGACAACATAATGTAAATATTTACCGCGACAGTGATTTTTTGGATCCGGAGCGGATCTAATATCGTTGATGTCGATGATCTGAGTGGTCTACATCATCAGACGACGTGGAACGTAGATCTACATGCATAAGAAAGTCACGACGCGTTCGGTACTAAATGTAGAATTTCACGCACTGCCATTATTTGGGTAATGACAACGGACATAATCGATTCGAGTGTGCTCTACAGAGAACAAAGTCGCACTGTGTAATGAGAATGACATGCTGTGCCGTGTGCTGACAGCACATAGTGCTATAAAAACATTTCTGGAGCGTTTTATACAGCACAGTCCTAATAAAACTCTCCAACACACACATGATTTTTCATGTTCTCCTAATTATTTATTACTAAGAGACGCAAATATGCAGGCCTCGACAGAGCCTACGCATTTGCTGGCCTTAGAGTCGAGACCCTTGGTCCGTGGGGTACCGAGGCTCTCCAAAGTTTCAAAAAATAATTAATTCCTGGTCGAAGCGACGTGTGACCAGAGTGCTGGCTGGTCAGTATCTGGCACAGCGCATCAACATTGCCATACAGCGAGGCAATGCAGCCAGCTTCTTGGACACGCTTTCAACTGGTATGGATTAGGATATGGATTAGCTGACCTACCTACCTGTAGTACATTTGCAACAGTGTGCAGTTAGCTCAATTGTGTCAATTGTAAATCTTTTTTCTAATTTGCTTATTTGATTGTTATTTTCTTTAACAATAAAGGTTTTACCCATATAAAAAAATGTATACTACTTGTTTATGGACTGGTTAGGTACCGCAACTAGGACATGAGTAGAAAACATAGTATATTGAACTCCAATACCTGGGTATCTTGTACCCGCGCGCCGCCAGCGCCCGCGCCGCGTGCCCGAGCACGTGCGCGCCCAGCGAGTGCCCCACCAAGTGCAGCCGCTCCACGGGAACTCCTTGCTTCAGCAGCCTGCTGATGGCACGGGTAGTTTCTTTGCCCACCTGGAAATAAATCATTGGCTTGTGAGGCATTTGGCATAGAACCATGCGTAAGGCGTGCCAAGGCGTTTATTCCACCACATTCATTAACAATCGCTGGCCAAGGAGTCGTTCAGGCCAGGGTCTCGAGTTCGTCCTAAGAAACACCCGTAATTAATGTTTTGAAACTTACGCGATCTGAACACATAATGATTAGTAATGAACGGGTATTTATCGGTTATTATTTGTCATGTTATTATTTATCAGTCATCTCGTGACCACGACAGAGTGCAAACCTGTTGAAACGTCGAGAAAGGAAGAAGAAGAAAGGAAGAAGAAGAAACGCGATAAATACCATAAATACGATAAATACCTATCATTAAACACCCGTAACTTTAGGAGTCATCGTGTTGGAGATAACACGCTTGTGTGTGGAACCCGCACGAGGTTACTTACCTACAACTGCATAGGTACTTGATAAGTTGCAAACATACTTGACAAGTTGCAAAAAACATTGTTTTTATTACTCTTACTCGGAAAGTAGATCTGAAGTTTCCTGAACAGCGGGTCGAAAGTGCTACTTTTTAACCCTCCCTACGCTCGGGCTTAAATAAGTTACTTCCAACCCTAGGGTAACAATGTACTATTGGTTACTACCCCCACTTTCATTCCACCAAGTTGTTGTTGGGATGCAGAGGCTATAACTGGCTGGATATGCGGCGTGCTCACGACCACCACGCGAAATAAACACAATCTGCAAGTTCCTCCGCGGAAAAATTTACTGACTAAATTATTATGACATTTCTTTTATTTTGAGAACGTCATAATTAAATTTTTTATTATGTCTAATATAGGTATATCTGACACTATATCTATGATTATGGTATGTAACGATGTTATTTTGTTTTCTTTTAATTATTCGAATTATTTTTAGTAACCATTTTAATTAAATAAATAAATAATTCACTGCGCCAGCAGTGCAATAACAATAAGCGTAAACGATATTTAAATGAACGAGTCAAGCGCATGCCCCCGTGTCTCAAGCGCCATGAGTTAGGTAAAGCCAACTAAATACACATATTGTAATTTAATTTGTAAACTTTAATGTTAATATTAATTTAATATTTGTTTAAGTATTATTTTATTCTCGCTCTATCTGTGGAAACTGTTTAGCTTATTGTTTATATTGTTAAGTGCTAGTTTTATAGTTCTAAAGCTTTTTGTTTCCCTAAGATAAATAAAAAAACAAATAAAGATTATCATTAGTAGCCTGGAATCAGCACTGCACGTTTTGCCTGCCTCTACTTCTGCTAGCCTCTCCTGTCGCCGTTACTATTGATATGTAAAAGCTGTTAGTACTTACCGTGGCGACGTCCATCGCCACGCTGATGTAGTTGCCGAACGCGAGGTTGGACCAGTCCAGCACCAGAGTGTTGTACCCCGCGTGCCTCAGGTACGAACCGACAACGCTCTGCACGCTTCTGTCCGTTGATAGCTCTACGTACCTGAAATGTGGATGATAAAACCATATAATAGACACAATAAACATAAAATAAAAGTAAATGTCCCAGCTGGGCAGAAGCCGAACATGTTCGTCAATGAGTCCCAGTTCGATTCATTATTACTATGCATTACTATCCATGCATTACTTTGTATGCTATATAGATATAGCCTATATTAGCAGTAGTGGTAATGTAGGCTTTACGATTTAATATAGGAATCGACTAAGATTTTCTTTTACAGCTCTGCTAGATGTATATTTGGTGGTAAACTAAATGCATAGGCTTAATGCACACACGATGTACTTCAAGAACTGTGATGTACTTTTTTTTGCCTTTATTATTGTTACGTACATTATTGTACTGTTGATGAATTCATTATGAATGTGAACACTAAACAAGGGGGTACCAGGGGTTATCAAAGTCAAAAGAAGGTCAATAATGGTTATCACAAAGTAGATAAAATTCCCACAAAACAAAAACAATCAAAACAATATTATTGTCATTAGATAGATAAACTTAGACCTCTGACATTTATTTCAGATAGGAGTTAGAAAGTATGAACAGAAAATAGTACTACTGATACTATACCTACTGATAGAGGCCAAATGTCAAGTGTTTTATCAAAACGTGATCAGTCACGTGATATCTATACTAATATTATAAAGAGGAAAGATTTGATTGTTTGTTTGTTTGTTTGTTTGTTTGTTTGTTTGAATTGAATAGGCTCCGAAACTACTGGACCGAGTTAAAAAATTCTTTCACCATTAGAATCCTTAATTTTCCGTGATGAACATAGGCTATATAATATTTTCAAAAAAGTTAGGGATCCGCATGAAAAATTCAATAATTGAACCGTGGGCTGTATATTCAACCTCTTTTTCTATTATGGCGCGTCAGAATAGAAAAAGAGGTTGTATAGCGCACGGTGCTTGCTTTTTCTCTACGGCCAGTGTCAGTTTTGGAATGTTGAGTCAATGTCAAAAACCCTAATGCTGTTAAAAAAGTAAAGATCCGTATGAAAACTGTGAAACCTATCGTTTTAGTGTGTATAATTTCTGAAATTTTTGTTTAATACCCGTGCGAAGCCGGGGCGGGCCGCTAGTATCATTATAAAAGAAGTTAATAGATACATAGAACTGATCGGCTATAATAATGAGCTCTTGTCTTTTATAGGTGAATTTAAGCAATATGGTGGATAACATACAACGGGTTAGTTTGAATCTCGCAGATCTTTTTCTCGATTATCTCGAAGGAATCTTTTTAGGGTTTTGTATTTTCATAATGCTGACCTACACTTAGGAGTCTAACATGCAAGATCTTTGGTTATCTTTGATTTTTGATCTGAAATTAGTAGGTATACAGTGCGCAAAGCGGGGTGTGCTAGTGCATTATGCTGGCATTTTTCGCACACTGCGCTAAAGGCCGAAGGTTAAAAATAGTCTATGAACAAATGCATGTCTTACCCATGAGCATACAGTATGGTCGGTCTGTTCGGGTTGAAGTGAGGGTTGTCTAGCAACTGGCTGATGTCCTTCAGTCGGTACGAGGACGGCTGACTGCTATTTGTCCTGGAAACAAAATAAACTCATTTATGTCATACATAAAGATATAAATACTTCGCTTCTTAGAAAACACCTACATCTAGTAGGGTAACATATATGTATCACTGGAAACTTCGGAGATAAGGCGATAATGATAATTTTTTGACTTATTTCGTAACATTTTAAAACCTAGATTAAAAAAGTTGGAGGCGTAGGAACCGATATCTTTTATTAGTAACTTTTGTTTGGTAGTTGCTGAGGTATTAATGAGGGACGGATAGACAGATGTTTCGAAACCCTAAATTAGACGTCACGATACGATCATCAAACCGAACTTAGGGAGAGCGATAACTCTTTTCTCAATGGATCCATCGGATGTGAAACTGGGGAGTAAGTACATATATCCATGGATGAGACAGATTGATGAAGATTAGATGACGGTCAGTGCCAACATGGAGTGAACGAAGCAGATTACCCATTCTGAATTTTCGATTTTGCCTGCATTAGCATAAGACGGAAAATTCAAAAAATTTTTACAAAAACATAAGTACGTTAAATATTTGATTTTACCTAGTTAGTAATAAATATTTTGATTGAATTATTTTATCTTTGAGTTGTGTATGTATAAGAATGTGTGGTTATCTTTCTCTTCTCTGCAATAAGCAAGCAATGAGTAAAATCGGAACTTACCCGTAAAATCTGATGTAAACATCCCTGAAATTAGCTGCTCTCCCAGAAGGAACTGAAAAATCACAAATATTATAGGTACCTAAGTACAAATATATTATTTTCTGTTTGTACTTGTTGGTGTTAGGTATACGTTTTCAGGGCTTATTCCCAGAGGTCCACGACTCCATTGTTTTCAAAAATCTCAGCTTCATACTGTACGTGCTTCCCACGAGGTCCACGATACACAATGTTTATTGGTTTTCGCAATAAGTTTGCTATTCAACTCGAATAAACAAACTAATTGAAAGAAAATAAAGGGTCAGCAAAAAAGACACGATAAACTACGTCATAAGGAGAATCAGATAATTGGTACCTATAATAGATACTTTGTGCAGTTTATTTATTGTAGAACTGGTTTTAACAACTTTGCCACTTTGAGATAAAATCAATACAAGCAAATGCACCAAACCGCCTTTGACTTGACCGTGTTCTTAAAACTCTGGTTATTTATAGAGAAGTTGTTCAACACATCATCATCATCATCATCTACATTCCATTCTGGTCCACAGCTGAACGAAAGTCTCCCCCCCGATAAGCGCCATTATTGGCTTAAACTAAAAGCACAGGCTGATATTTATGGATAACATTCAGTTTGGGAAATCTTTCACAAACCTACTTATTACATAATGTAACTTAATAATATATTTTTTCCCCAAATTAGCAAAGAAGTACTAGGTCATCACAAGTCAATGATCATGATCCTAGGACACAGAAGAAGCTAAGCAAAGCTTGAGTTTGGACGTGGGGAGAGTTTCGAGCTCTCCCTATAGTGGCACAAATCGCTCTACCTCCATCATGTTGTATCATAGAACCTACCGTTTTTAGTAGAGCGAAAGAACTGGTTGAAGCTATCCAAGTTGATGGGCAGACTTGGCTCACGCTGACTTCTGCATAGGGACAGCACTGAAACTTCAACAATTAATAACATATATATACTTTTCCGTAAATTAATTGAAACAAATACACTTCAGCAACAGGGATCAACTACTACTTCATGGAAGCGATTCCCAGGTGGAAGTCGTTCCCGTTTAACACTGTCATTGCCCATGTCGTATGAACGTGTTTTCACGCTAGTAAACCGCAGGCATAGATAATAAATAATACTTCGCAGACTAGGAAGAGAATTTGATAGATGTACTTACTAACTCTTCCATTACCCATAATTGACATGGAAGTGTTCACTTGATTTAGCCAGGCAGTGACTAAGTTAAGGATATTTTTTTCACATTTACTCGTACATTTGAATCTGAATCAGTAGACAGATGTTCTGTACGCATTCCCATCATAGACATAAACCTTCCCGAATGTGCGCCTTAACGCCCTGTCTTTACTCATTATCTCGATCTAGCTAGTCCATAAAATATTTGAGCACTTGTGCACAAGTCAAGGACACTAAATTTAAATTGAACCGAAACTAACAAAACAAAGGTGAACTTCGTAAAAATAATCAACCGGTACATACCGACTTACCTCCGCGAAACAAAGATAACAACCACACTGGGTCAACAATTACAGAACCTGTATTATTACGGCCAAGTTATAGCTATTTTCGGTCAAGGTCCTCAGATTTTCCTCTTAAAAGTGTCAACTTGAACTTAGTAGGGCTGTGGAACTGGTCAGAACGAGTTCTGCAGGGCTTCCTGACCTACCTTGCAAGCAAGTCATAAAGTTGGACATAGCGTTATCAAATCCCAAACAAAACCCAGTTGGCAAAAGGGGTATAAAGTTGTTGTTTTTTATATCTTTACGAATATAAGTAATTAGATCCAAAGAAAAATATTGCGGGGGGAATCGAACCCGCAACTTTCAATCGAACCCGCAACTTTCCGCACTTCGCCCTTCATTCACTTCGCCGCCGCCAAACCACAATTTTATATTATCCTACAAGTTTTATGAACGGAATGTATAATTGAAGTAGGTAATATTATTTAGTATTGCATGACACTGACCCCGGCACAACATTATATTGTTCTATACCTATGATCCCGGAAAATATTTTAGTAAATACAATATAAGCAAAAGCACTCGTTGTTTTGTTATTTAATTATCTTGAATAGGTTTTTAACTAGTTCGGGCACGTGCGTTATCTTATCCCAAAAAGTTTAAGATTAATTATATCTCTATTCTTTTAGCCATAACCTAAGTTATTTTTAATAAATTATGTTATTTATCTAGTACCCGTAACACAAGCTCTCTGCTTAGCTTAGGGCTAGATGATGTCAATATTCCAGAATTCTCACTCATATAAATGCGTAATTTTTCTACATCAAACTAAAGTTAATCAATTGCCGCCGGTTTTGCTTGATCTTGGTACCAGGAAACGAACGGCAATCATGAACCGCACTCTCAAATTATTCGCCAGTCAATGCCTAGGTGTCACAGCACACCGGACACAGATGTGATTGACACATCCTAACTTCCTCGGCGGTAGGTATTTATACGTCAATAATTTTTCGAATACAATGGCATTGGAATTGTTGTGGTTCTTCCGTGTAAAAATTTACTGCACGAATTCAGAGAAGTCGCGATCGAATTTGTACTGTGAGAACTCTATCTAACTATTATTAGGGTGCTTCTTGAATTATAATTATAATATAACGCAGCTGTGACGCACAACTCTGTGGCTTAGGGCGCATTCACAGCATCCGTTGTTTTCCGTGATGCTGATGACGCATGTGAGGAGTGATTTCACGGAACCGACTATTTCGGATCCACTGTACGGTAGATTTCAATAGCAAAGGATCAGTATATCCTATCTATGAGTGTATATGCCACTATCTCCTCATTATACAAATAAATAATGATCGAAAATCCACACAGCATCATCTAGCTCCAAGCTAAGCGGAGCTTGTGTTACGGATACTAGATGACTGATATACTTAAAACAATATATTACATAGATAGATATTTTTATTCTATATGTATAATAACCAGAACACCCTGAATAACAAATAGGTAACAAAGCTAGAGCTATTACACGTCGCGTCGCCCCATGGCGATTGTAAAACAATAGACCACATATTTCATAAGTATGGGTTTCTACAATAGAATATACCCCCCTCAAGGTTGCAGTTACTTGCATAATTTTTTAAAATCACCTAAATTGCCCGCGTGCACATCTCTATAATGGAGTAATGGCACAATAAGCATGGCATGTCTGTGGTCTTTAATATGACAATCAGCATCATCACATCAGCAGCAGTAGGACTTCACCCGCAGGTGTGTAGACCTCCGAAGCTCGTGCCTAGGCTGCTCACAACTATTGCTCCAACGAAATGCACTACAGATACGCACTACGATATTATTTATTTAGTGAAACATTTTTTAAAACCAAACATTACATTTAAAGTTGTATAGAGCAAGAAAGACATATTTTTGTCAGTTAATAAGTCAAAATGTATCCGTATGTGCGAGTGCGATTTGTATAAAAAACTTATACCTTATTTCTAGGTAAGTCACTGAAAGCTGGCACGATTGTCTTTCATCACATAACACAAACCATTTGTAAATGCCTAGTTCATCTCAATGTGGTCAAATTAGTGCTCGATTAAAATAAAAACATTATAGGCATAATTAATAACAATGTTACAAATTAAATAATAATGACATAAACACTTACCGAAAACAATTAAAACGATGAGAATATTTGGGGTCACTGAGTTTAATTTTAATCTAATCATTGTATTGTTACAATTTTTATAAAGTTCCTTTAACAGGTTGGCGACGTAACAATACAAATGTAGTTAATTGTTATAGTTCAACTTTAGTTCCAAAATAAAATAATAATAGTTCACTGCACCAGTTACTTTAAAAATAATATTATTTTTATTTGTATGTAAAGGTTAGTAGGAACAAGTCCGCTCAGAGGTTTTGAGATAACTGAATGGGACAGGGATGCATCAAGTGTCGACCGGCCGCGCCCCGCCGCCGCCGCGCCGCCGCGCCGCTACCTACGTACGATCGCTAGCCTGACTTTGTATCTTATGGATTTGATTAGCTAATGCTGGTGGATTCATTCGAACTGAAACGGGTGGAGATTAATTCGCTGTAGTGAGGGCCCCAATGTGATAACGAGAGCCGGTGTATAATAAACTAGCGGTCCGCCCCGGCTTGGCACGGGTATTTAACAAAAAATTAAATTTTCATGCGGAACCCTAATTTTTATGAAAATATTCTATAGCCTATGTTTATCACGGAAAATTTAGGATTCTAATGGTGAAAGAATTTTTCAAATTTGTCCAGTAGTTTCAGAGCCTATTACGAGCCTATACAATTCAAACAAACAAACAATCAAATCTTTCCTCTTTATAATATTAGTATAGAAAACATGCTGAGCCTTTTCACGTAGGTAACTAAGCCTTCGCGCAACCTTTAGTTTTCACGTACCTACCTTTAAAACAATCTTTGGAAAATTGTATGTTAGAAGGTATAATTAAAATATTATTTAGCATTTTTCAGTTTGATTTACGAATTAATTAGTCCTTTTCGACCTAAACCTTAAAATGTTACCTTAATTTTATTATCAATGCTCATTTAATCATAATATTTATGTTACAGCGATTTTTTACTCTTAACAACAATTTGCACAACAGTTTTCCTCAAGCTTAGAATTACAAGTCACTATTCCCTATAAACGTAGCGGCACGTGGCCAGTCGCATTGTAGCGACGCGCAAGCGCACTGAGCCTTTAGGCATTAGCAAGTACCTACCAATTACAGTGTTCAAGTGCTCATGTTACACACCGACACGTCAACAATGTTACCATTGACCTGCGATGATGGGGCAAACTGATTACCATAATCCGATCCGAAGGTGCCAGAGTATGAACAAAAGATTTAGGTACTATCGCACAGATGGTGTTTTGTTTCATACAACTTTAAGGCACACAAGGCGACTATGTATAGAAAATTGTACTACAAAGATTATCGTACTTTGTCAAGTTTATTTAAAATGTAAACGGGTTAACTACAAACCAGGTTTGTGTTGGAAGAACACCAAAATTTGTACTTCTACGTAGCTCGCGTTCCGGGTTCCTCCGTGCAATGAGCTGGAGAGCTTGTTAAGCATGTTGCAACAAGGAATCAAATAAATAAATAATAAATCTTCAATATTAAAAAAGGGAGAACATTACGTAGGTTCGACCTACGCTTCCATAAAGTCCTGATCATAAATATCTGTAGTCTATTCAAAATACATAAAATGGTACCGCGGCTGATAACTACAAACGCGACTATGCTTCTAATGCAAATTGTTGTCGCCACTACAAACAATCGCCTCGTGTAAGAACCGGATTACGACGCCAGGTTCAATATTTTTGATCTCAGATTGTGTAAGTGTTGTAAAAACTACAGATAATAATATTTTACGTTGTTTTAACGTGACCTACGTGTACCCCGAGTCATAGACCAAAATACGTCAAACGTTTTTGTAAAGTTTCCTCTAAAATGGCAGTTTGTAATAATTATTTTCCGCGATATAAAAACACGGCTGGGCAAACTACGGCCAGTATGATACAATCGTATGATTATAAAAAATGTATTAAGTAATGAATAATTTGCAAACTAGGAAACACTAATGAGAGGGCATGTTGATAAATAAAATAATTATGCTCGATAATTCACACGGTAAAAAACTAAGCAGAGATTTGTGTTATTCGAAATGAATCTCCATATGTAAACATTATGAAAAACTTGTTATAGCGTACCTATTTATCTCCTACGTTTTGTAAGTACGTGCGTAAAACTAGTACCAAATAGTACCTACGCGATAAATACTTTATTAAATAGTCTTTATGTACGACAGTGAATTCGGGCGAGGTCAGTAGCTACGTGGACGTCATGATGGCTTTTTACTTTTTCGATAATAATAAAAATCTGTATTTCTAAGAAGCCTCCGCGTCTGTAGCTATTGGCCGGTTTAATTTTTGTTTTATCGGTAATGTCCTATACCTTGTACCTACTAGAGAAAAAGCCCCTTCTCTTATTCGTCTCATTGCTTTTTAAAACAACATTTATATTAAGTTTTAATAACACAAACGTTATTTTGACAATATTGACTAGGTAACTACGGCCAATGAACATTTTATATTTACAGCTAACACCTATAACACCACGGCGACAAACATGTTTGTCCATCAAACACCTTAGTAGGTACTGTTGTCAATATTTAAAAACATGAACAACTAGATATTTCCATGCATACAATCAAAAACATTGAAATAATTTTTATCTACCTATTTTTAAGATAATCTCCTACATAGGGTGCATTCCGAATTACGATTACAGCGCTGATAGCGATCTCAACGATATTTTGCGTTCCGAATTAGATATCTCGATATTGACAGTGGAGTGTCAGTTTTGACAGAATGCATAGTGATTTCATTGGTGATATCGCAAAATGGCGACCTGTAATGACGTTTGACGCGACATCGTTGTCGCTATGTTGTCGCCCTTACATTAATTCGGAACGGTTGTGAGCGCGATAATATCGATTTTAGCGTAATTCGGAATGCACTCAAAATAGTTACCATTGTTATTTATTACAACTGACTACGTACGTTTGTAGATTTATAACAGAAATAAATAAGCTATGACATAGCAAATTGTTTTTGCTTAGAGATCGGTTGGATTGATAACGACATTGTTTAAAACTTTGTTATTGCGAGTTTTTTTAAGACAGGTAGGTAGTGTATTTACTATTTAGTAGATAAGTTTATGTATTTTTATTTCCATCTGAGCACCGCTTAGCCTGATGCAGAGTAGACTCAATATAAATGCCCACTATAGAATCCATGAATGGCAATGGACAACAGAATGTAGATCTTCTCGTATCAGGTTTTGTTAAGTAGAGCAGGAGTAAATTGCGGAAATTTTAAAAGGTGATGGGAGGCCCGAGCCTGCCCCTCTGGCCACGTGGTCCTACTGCTTTTGTCCCACTAATCGGACCACATGAACTTTTTTTCCGGTTTGTTTGATTAACTAATCGGACTATAGAAACGGACGTTTTCTTAGACCACATAGTTAGTCCCACTTATCGTACCACGCATTCTCGACATGACTGTGCCTTCTTGACACGACATGGCTGTGCCCACCGGCGTGCACCACTAGGCGACATAAGATTAATGTATCTTTTAAAGGGCAATGTATACGCTTCTACAACAAAACTCCAAGTGAGTTGCAAAAATTATCTATAAATAAATTGTAACGGATTGATAAAAATATTTTTTTCAAAAAGGCCCACTATAAAATATGACATTATCTAGACGACAAAAAAGTTTCGGTCGAGTTTTGCTTCAACCCGAAAACCTACCTAACAAGGTTAGTTTCTCGCTTGAAGTGAACAAAGAACCAAAGTGATCCTTTATTTCCCAGTACTACTTTTACTTTAATAATGTAACTTGTATTTTGTTTCGTGTCCTCTAAGGTCTTAAAGAAATAAAGCAATTTGATTTTGATTTTATTTTTCATTCAATCATTGTGTCCATTGTTGACATCATGAAAATCCGTTGCAGTGTTTATGTTATCTGTGGCAGTGTACAAAATAAAGGCAGGTCAATAAATAAAATGTCATAATTATGTAAACACAAATTAATTTATTTATAGAATAGGAATGTTTCAAACAACAATTTACAATCTATGATCCTAGGTATTCATTATGAATGTAAGCGGGTTAACAACGAACATAGTTTATTTTGGATGTTAACCTACGTACATCTCTTAACGAACCCAGGTATATTTAAACAATCACATGATTAAAGTACAAGGAATATTTACATAAAAGACGACACAAACAATAATTTAAACATATTTTAATTAAAACAAATAACATAAACGAACAAAAGTTTAAAGAATGTTTTTAACGCGCATAGGTTTTTATAAACCAGCTCACAAAAACTTGGAAATTACTTTGAATACGCATAAGATCTCTAATAATTGAGTAGATAGAAGAAGTTTATTAAGAATAGATATAAAAGCTTGAGCAATGCATAAAAAAGATGTTTTTAAGCTAGAGTTAAGATATGCAAAACATGCTAAGCTATTTAAGTCTTGCTGGTTTTGTACAGCGTTCAAAATGCGCTGAGATCCATAAAACTACAAAGTGACACAATTTTAGTAAGTATCGGAACTGTTGCTATTAGGATTCAAGTTTTCTTACATTTTTTGGACTTTTCACTGCCACGTGTCTAATCTTTGTACTAAAATTGTATTTAGCTTAGAACTTTAGGCCTTACACATTAAGATTTGAAGTAATTTTAATATGAATGCGTTATAGTTGATACAAGGAGTTAATTATTATATCTAACAATCTAAACATACATTCATCTAATCGACAACACTAGATCCTTTTACACCAATATTCTCAAATTTGAGCCCAATATAGAATGGGAAACTCTACAAAAAACATTCATTGACATTTTTTCAATCATACATACATTTTAGGTATTGTCTCAGTACATAATGATGAAGGGAAAGAATACATTAAAATACCAATTTATGGGAAATAAGTCCAGAGATTTGACATTTATTATCTCCTAATGTTATCTAGATATATATAAATAAATAAGTAACGCTGGACAATCCAATCAGCATCATTCAGCCTCTGTGGCGCGGTGGGCGAAGGTCCGCCTGCGACGCAGGAGGTTGCGGGTTCGATTCCCGCCTCGGGACAAATATTTGTAAGATCTGCAGATATTTGTTCAGGGCGTTCTGGTCGTTTTCTATGTATAATAATAAAAATTCTATATATGTATTAATATTGTATTATGTATATCAGTCATCTAGTACCCATAACACAAGCTCTGCTTAGCTTGGGGCTAGATGATGCTGTGTGGATTGTCCGGCATTATTTATTTATTTATTCAAACTAAGCAGAGCAGGGTAGTCCAGATAACTGATAAACTTACATAAGATACTTTACATAATATAATAAAACACATGGTTTTGGTTACATGACACCTGTCAGTTTCTACCCTACCATACCCCCAGTCTCTGCTTTGCTATCATCATACAGTAAGGTGAAACTGAAAACCTTTTGTATATTACCTATTTTCCTTTACAAATTTTAACCTCTTACTGAGACAAAACGTAGTGTAAAACACATACTCACCAATTACCATATTCATTATTGTTTCCAAAGTTTTAACTGTCTTAAAATCTACCTCATCTAAATCATTTTCGAGGTTTACATCATCAGCTTCCTTGAGGTCCACACCTTCGCCGACCTACTTGAGGTCCAGATCATCACCAAGTAAGTCTTCGCACTCCTTCTCCCAGTGTTTATCATCAGCATTCTTGTCTGCTACCACCTCATACTCTTTCAGTTCCGCGTCCAGTTCTTTTTCCCATTGCTCTGAAATTTTAAGTTTACTGTTAAATATTTCTTAATTCACGATCTAATATTTGTCAACATATTAGAACTGTATATTGTTTTAACATTAACATAACCAACCACCATTATTTTATGCTTTCATTTTGCTTGATGCTAGGGCCTGAAGTTTTATTTTTATTTCTATATTCTTATCGTTTTCTCCTTAGTTCTTAATATAATACAAATACGTCCTTGATGATTATTAATAAATCAATCAATAATCATCAATATTATCTAAATCACTTTAAGTCACACAAATCACTTTAACGAAACATTTTAAGTCCCTCATAAAAGTATTTATTAAAACCTTTTAAACTAGAGGATATTTAATAACAACACTGATTTTATTTTAGAATAATATAATTATTTCAATTCATAATAACTAACTATAAATGACAATTTATCATTTTATAACTATACGTCGTTCTAAATATTGTGTCAATTAAATTAAATACAGCCGCTACGGAAAATTCTATTATGATCCTAAAACATAAAATACCGGTCGTACAGTAGCCAAATAAATATTTATGATCCCTCTTACTTTGCAAACATGTAACAATTTATTGCAATGTGATGTGTATACTACAAATTGAAAAAGCAGGTAACACATCTAGTATTATGTGGCAAGTGTAAACGGAGCAATATCTCGCAAGGAACACCAAAAGTATTCCGTATAATGCGCTGCTACACGCTCATGAACATTACATAGATATTGAACAAGATATAGTAAGAGGGAATATCTAGAACAAACGCTGGTTAGTAATGGACACCGAGTAAATAACATTATAATCCTTTCGTAACGTTCATCAGATGTTGACTCCCATTTATTGGCGACAGTATTAGGCCAGAACTAGCACTCCCGTTAAACCGTTATTATAAATACATACATGAGTTTACAATCTAGAACTCTACACAACTTCAATAACTTGATTATTCATAATCCACTGATAAATATTGACCTAAATCTAATTGTAAATAATTACAAAAGAAAACGGGAAGAGATTAGGTCACTGAAACCTATCCCAAGCTTTTACCTCAAAATATTCTCGACATGCAAAAGATCTTACAGCCAACGTCGAATTTAACTTCACCAACAGTATTAAATGGATCAAGAAGACTTTTTACTTTAATAGTTAAACTTGGGATAGTGTCTTGGAAACAGTGTTGTCAGCTAAAATACTCGAAAGTGTAAGAAATTCGGCAGTAATTTCAAATATTGCCCAAATGTATATAATTGACTGTCACCGCAGTGATATGTCACGGCTAGAAAGTACTTGTTAAAACTGCAAAGTTCGAAAACACCTAGTTACACGATAGGTTCAATGTTTGATATTCTTACTAGAGAACTTCAATTGTGACGAAAATCTATTTCACTTTGAATGGATCTCTATTTGGGTGGTTAAATCTGACAACACATAAAGTTATATAAACAAGTTTCAACATTGCTACACTCTGTGAAACATGCGACAGTGTCAATGGAATGTAGATGACCAACTTTGAGAAATATCATGTGTTAATGAATATGATGCAGACACAAGCACATTCGAAAGCGAAACGAATTATCAAAGTAGCAATGTCAAAACCGGAAGAAGAAATACTTACAATTAAAACTACTGAGCCGAACCATAATGAACTGTGTGGTGTTACAGCTATAATATAACCTTATTATATACTTAGACATATATAACATTCAGTAGACATTAAAATAGGTTCCATCGAGAAAGTTGCTAAGATGTATACAGTTTCACGTTGGTCTCTACGTCAATAGCTAAATAGGATGTATATTTGAATATGGAGTTGGAACATTATTAGATTTAGGACTATTGAAATACAGACCATCTCGCTATAAAGTGGTACAACACATATCACTCAGACGTCGATATATACAATCTATATTAAATAGTTCACAACGAACGGGATAGAAGAAGCTATATTGTCATATAACATTTATTTAATTTATATATACGACACACGAGATAACAACAAGGATGAGGATATGACACAGTGATATAGATAAACTTTTAAAGTTAAATAAACAATAGATAGCAAACAGCGATAAATTCTATACATGATCAACGCTAAAATATAATAGAGGTGAGTGAAGGATCAACAGTGAGGTAACCTAAAACAATGTCATGAACTTTCCGTTTAGCTAGAAAGAATGACACATATGTAGATAAGACAAGACGGTTAAAGAAAGAAATCATTATTTTTAGGGGCATTTTGATAGTACAGATAGTAAATTCTAAGAAGAAAAGTCTCTCGTAAGACTTATCGACATAAGATTACATTACCAATTGTTTGAAGTTCCAATAACACATGTTTCTAACGCTATATGTGCGTAACTATAATTCTATCCATAATTGTGTTGACATTATAAAGGCTGAGATTTATTTTGAACAGGTAGAAATCTTACAGCGTCATAACAAGCCACTATACATTTCCAATTATAATATAATAGACACATGTATACTTTCTACTACGACAATATAGATTTCAAGAGATGTAACAGGCTTGGAATGTATATTTAACAACATATAGCAAATAGCAACTTATGTTTATGGTTATATGTGCCTGAATACATGAAGTAAGTAAATATATAGAACCGTATTTCGCTGGTGTTAGGTCATAGCGGATGCCCCGATGTCCGTGTCTTGCTTAAGCTGCATTCCGGGGAAGGAAAAAAGGCGTTTAGCAATTACTTTATATGGAAAACATATATGTACATTGATTTATATGATGTGAACATTTAGTAGAAAGCGATATAGTAAATGATAGTGCAGTGTTAGTAAATTTCAGGACATGCATCATATTCCTCAAAGTTGGTTTGTTTGTTATTGTTTGCCAATTTCCCTAACAAAAAATATATTAGCCGCGTAACAATGTTGAAGAAATAACAAAATATGGTAAAAAGGTATTCGATAAATAATCTTGATCTAATGTACATACATATGTAGAAGCAAGATGAAAACATAAAATAAGAATTAGAAGCATCAAGTTATTCACAATCAAATTGTAGATCGGTCTGTTAGTTATGTAGGTACGTATGTCTTACCATCATCATTTTCTTTATCAACTCTCAATGATTTTATTCGTTCCTTGGCGTCATCTATTGATTCTTGTGATGCTTTCTCTTTTACTTTTACATCACTCGCAGATTCATCTACATAAAAACATTAACAGAAAATAAAAATAAAATGATAAATACGCAAATCATAAAATAAAATTAATTACGAACTGAAGTGATTTCTGACGAAGAAAATGTGCAAGAACTTTTAAAACTAAGACAATCTGTCACAGATACTAGTGTCGTATGATTAATGTATCTTGTTGAATCCAGAACAAGCTGTCATAACTGAGTTTACTAAATGCCATACTAAATGCCTAAATGAGTTTACCACCGCTCTGTAAGCGCTCACGTCCAAGCACATTTTGTATTGACAGGATAATGAGATTGGTATTCAGATTGATATTGAGCTTAGAGGAAGAATCTGTTTCGAGCATCCTTTGGATGATAAGTATATACTATTAGATACTGGTATTGATATCTGGATGTTTTCCTATATTTATTTAACAAATAATACGAAAAATTATATAAATTTTTTACCTATTTATTAATAGGTACCTACTTTAATTAGTTTAAACAATAACATGTTTATATTAGTCAAAGAAATAAGCACTCAGTTTTGACAACTCATCGGACACGCCTCTATCAGCTAGTTTCTCGAACGCCTATTGGTTAGTCAATGACCTTACAGCTGTTACTTAGCTTAGAGCTTCTGCAAACCCAAAAGGTAATGGGAACACGGGACGCGATCAATAATTTGTAAACTAATATATCTTCAAATCAACCTAATAGGCACTGGGCAAGACCATTAACTCGATGGACCAACGACATCGTCGTAGCACGGGGTCCATGATGGAAGCGGTTCAGGAACGCTAGTATGGCGTCGGATGGGGGAGGACTATGCCCAGTGGACGACGTGTGCCTAATATAATGAAGTATTTGACAAGAGATTTTACCATTGACGCGTTATTTAAGAGATAACCTGCTATCGAGAAACTGGCTGATCAAGCCGGTACGAGTAATTTTTCTATATAACTCGGTGAGTAATTACAAAATGTAATTGAGAGTGACGTCATTTCTCTGTTATATTTTATCAGAGAGGGAGAGTGGGACAGCATGAGAGATCATAAAATGGGATTGAAAGTGACGTCATCTCCCTGTTATATTCTATCAGAGTGGGACAGCATGAGAGATGACGTCACGTGCCTGGGCCCCCCCCAGCGGGTACCTTGCGAGTCGTCGGCGCTCTCCCGGCGCGGCGGCGCGTGGTCCGCCTCGTTGGCCTGCACGATCAGAGACATGCGGTAGAAGTAGTTCCGCCAGAACTGCTCCTCGGTTATGCTGGAAGGAGAATAGTCGATGTTTCAACGTAATGATGATATTTTTAGGTCTCGGACCTTCAGGGTTATAGGTGCATGATTAATAACCTCTTAAGGGCGACTTGGGTAGATCAAGAAGAAAAACGTTTGTTCAATGATTTTTGCGTAATCCCAACACACACAATCCCTTTCTTTCTTTGCTAGACACACAAGCGCCATCGCGTCCCTCGTCTTATATCGACTTGTCTTAATCTGTTACTGGCTTCTGCTGCGTGCGTATCATGGCTTTTATATGTGACCTACATAGAGCTTAGAATTAAAATTAAATTTATTTATTTTTTGTATGAAAAAAAAGTCATACAACAATACTTCTTAGTCTTGATCTACCCAAGTCGCCTTCAAGAGGTTAGATCATCTACCTGTAACACTGTTTATCTATATGCGATCATATTTTGTATCTGTGTTTATTTTTAAACATGAAGCTGTCTTTACAGGGCGTACCTTACTATGCGTGACTAAGACAATACAATAGAGTACCGAGATATTACCCAATGCTTTGTATTTCCAGAGTACTAAGCACTAGCTGATCATGGGATTATTGGCAATAACCCCAAAATGATGAATGATGCCATCTATAGCGCTCATTAGGGGAGGCCTATGTCCAGCAGTGGACTATTTATAGGCTGGTGATGTTGATGTTGATGATGATGTTGAAGCACTAGCTGGACGATGCGATGACATCTTACATTTCATGGTGTTAATACTCAACAATCGACAGAGACCCTGTCAGAATATTGTCGGTATTGTCCAAGGTATTAAACTGCTCTCCGGTTTCAGCTATTTACACAATACGAAAGTGACCATCGAAGTCCAGGCTAGGTTTGTGAAATGCCAAACTGAAGCCGATTACCAGTTGAGTTAGACAATAGAGCCGCAAAACTCTAAGCACAATGAGTGTACGAGTATATAGTGTATGCAGCCTTACATTTTTGGCACGAGGTCGAAGCGCATCTTCTCGAGGTTGGGGTCCTCCTCCATGATGGCGAGCGCGACGCTGTACATCTTGTCGTAGTCGAACTCGAACTCGACGCCCGCGGGCGGCGCGCGCACGAAGTTTCTTCGGTCCTGGAATTTATGCAGGTCATCTATTACACCTTGATCAACGACTATTTCTTTCTTTATTGTAAACTAGCGGCCCGCCCCGGCTTCGCACGGGTATTAAACAAAAATTTCAGAAATTATACACACTAAAACGATGGGTTTCACAGTTTTCATACGGATCTTTACTTTTTTTAACAGCATTGGGGTTTTTGACTTTGACTCGACATTCCAAAACTGACACTGGCCGTAGAGAAAAAGCAAGCACCGTGCGCTATACAACCTCTTTTTCTATTCTGACGCGCCATAATAGAAAAAGAGGTTGAATATACAGCCCACGGCTCAATTATTGAATTTTTCATGCGGATCCCCAACTTTTTTGAAAATATTATATAGCCTATGTTCATCACGGAAAATTAAGGATTCTAATGGTGAAAGAATTTTTTAACTCGGTCCAGTAGTTTCGGAGCCTATTCAATTCAAACAAACAAACAAACAATCAAATCTTTCCTCTTTATAATATTAGTATAGATAATAAATAATGTTGGACAATCCACTCAGCATTATCTCTAGCCCTAAGCTAAGCAGAGCTTGTGTTATGGTACTAGATGACTGATATCTATACTAATATTATAAAGAGGAAAGATTTGATTGTTTGTATGTTTGTTTGTTTGTTTGTTTGTTTGTTTGAATTGAATAGGCTCCGAAACTACTGGACCGATTTGAAAAATTCTTTCACCATTAGAATCCTAAATTTTCCGTGATGAACATAGGCTATATAATATTTTCAAAAAAGTTAGGAATCCGCATGAAAAATTCAATAATTGAACCGTGCGCTGTATATTCAACCTCTTTTTCTATTATGGCGCGTCAGAATAGAAAAAGAGGTTGAATATAATACGGTGCTTGCTTTTTCTCTACGGCCAGTGTCAGTTATGGAATGTCGAGTCAATGTCAAAAACCCCAATGCTGTTAGAAAAAGTAAGGGATCCGTATGAAAACTGTGAAACCCATCGTGTTAGTGTGTATAATTTCTGAAATTTTTGTTTAATACCTGTGCGAAGCCGGGGCGGGCCGCTAGTACATAATAAATTAGATTACATACATAGATAGATATTTTTTATTATAAATTAAAAACGACCAGAACACCCTGAACAAATATCTGCAGATCGTACAAATATTTGTCCGAAGGCGGGAATCGAACCCGCAACCTTCTGCGTCGCAGGCGGACATTTGCCCACCGCGCCATAGAGGTCGTCAAAAAGATCGTTAAATTGTATCTCTCATAATTATAATTCTAAATCGAAGTTGATTTTGTCAATGTGGATGTCTAATAACCCAGAAGCAGACCCAAATTTCCACTCCGCTTAATTTTACGCAAGGTCGTCATCAAAACTACGTATACTGCACCCTGGTTCGACCATGGATTACGTATGAGTGTCTAGTTCGGAACAGCACGTCGCTAATTAATATAAACAGTCTTAACTTTAGACATAGACATATCAGTTACTTCATCAAATATATATATTAAAAATAAATAATATTATTCACTCAATCAAAATTAATCCCTTAAAAGAGCGTACAGTACTCCTTTTCGAGCTAATCTTCATAGATTACATTTGCTCATAGGACTACCGATAATTGATGTGTATATTAACAAGCTTAAGAAAAATTTTAATTCATAAAAATCCCCTGAGTAAATACCACCTTATTAGTTGAGCTACCAGTAGATTGTTTGTAACAGTCTGCAGGTAGCTCAATTGTTTAAAATATAAATACTAGTTCTTTTATTGTTTTCTTCTTTGGTTCTGTTATTTAATTGTATTTAGCTTTGTTAACAAAGGTTTAACCCACTTGTTAAAAACTTATGTAAAACTAGCAAAAGTAATATTTCATTCATTGATAAGAACGATACAAGCTACCCCATCACTTATTGATAGAATAGTTCAAGTAAAATACGTCCTAATTAAAATTAAGACTATTTTATTACTTACGTAGGCGTAAGGCACGGTTTCAAAATAGATGTACCATACTGTAATAGCCGATGTTTTACTAAAGAAATTTTCATCATCAGCCATTTTAGTCCACTGCTGGACATAGGTCCTGTCTTCAGCTGGTTGCATCCAGCATCTGGCAGCAGTCATTCGCAGATCATCATCCCATCTGGCAGGAAGGCGTCCCGACACGTTTACCAAAGTTATTTGGGTAGTTTACAAAAGAAGTTTGTGTTGTTAACAAATGTCGTGATAGTTGAATGTGTACTTACAGTGGAGAGCGACAAGCACTCCTCCTTCAAGCCGGCCTCGTTGGGCGCTCCGACCCAGGGCGCCACCGCGGCACCGGCGCCGCCGCCCTGGCCCTTGATGAAGGCGTCCTGCTCGCGGTTGAACTCGCCCAAGATGCTCTGGGGAATAAAAAGGACACCATGACTATCGGAGTATTTCATTTATCTTTTGGTAACTTTAGTAGAATATCTGAGTAAAAAATCTCGTCGACGAGACAGTATTTTTGGTTAACAGAACTCAAGAGATCCATTTACAGGTGGATATAACTTGAACTTCTTTATTTAAGGCGCTGATTGCTTTTCGCCACGACTCTGCCAGTGTCGGTGTCGGAGTTTCATAAACTTCGAAAACATGAACAACTGATAATTTTGCAATATAACTCGAACAACCAATAATTATAAACCATCACCGTTGACACTTTTTTATAAAAAATAAATAGTGATGTCACAAAATCAAGAGCAATCAATAAAGCAATCACAATTAGTATGAAATACCAATGGTACTTTGCCGTAAAACAAGATTGAGCACAGGAGTTAGTGCAATGCATTTGCAACTCTTTCTATCATATTTTTTTTATTAAATTGCATGGAGATTGAATATTTTGTTTTCATTAGTGTGGAAATGTTTGAAAAAATACACGGATAAAACTTGTGATACACCATTCACTGAAATCTTAAATTGTTTAAAACAATTCAGATAAGGCAATATCTGTCGACCGTCATAGGAAACACTTCTTATTTTTATTGATGAAAAGTTTATTCAGGAAAACATACCTATCTATAAATTGTTAGGACTATGAACAAAAGACAAAGTAATAAGTTTATGCCAGCAATAATCTCTCTGCGGACGACATGACATGTTCACTCTCGGAATATCTAATAAATGGAAAACAATGGGAAAGTTGAGGGGCAATTTCGCAGAATTGAACAGATTATCGAGTTGGAGTGAAAGAATGTGGTCTGGTCAAGGAGTGACCGTTACGGATCCATTCTGTACTTCACACAGTTAACTTCACTCGGGTCTTGATAGGCTTTAGCGCAAGATCTTAAAATAACATTAGTGACTCTAAGCAATTAAGTTACCATTAGGGCTACCATAATGACAAACTTTTACATTATCTTAACGTGTAGGTACGTAATAATGTGTCTGTGTTTTAGTCAGAACTGTCTCCCCTTAACATTGGCATGTTGAATAGGAACCGTCCGTATTCAACATAGAGAAAGAAATTCAATAGCCATGAACTTCTTTACCTGCGCTTGTCAAATCTTACCTTCTGTCAATATCAAATTGGACAAAACTATGTAGGTATACCTCAGGTATACTTCAAAAACAGAAAACTATGTCAAGTTCATATCGAAGAAGTCAAGTCAAGTCTATGTCAAGTCAAACAACACAATAATTGGTCCGAGACACAATAATATCGTATATGTATTGTTTTTAAAACTATGTAATGAAACTGTTCTAGAATCAGCTTACATCGTCCCACTACGGGGCAAAACACCTATTCTCTTGGTGGCGCTCCGTAATCAACTAGTGAATTTCAAACATGAATTCCTAAAACGATTACTAATTAAATGATATATGAATTATGGGAGAGCATCACTCGAGGACCCGGCGACATTGTAGCGGTGGCAGGGAGACCAAGGATGGAGGCTCAAGACGGGTACCTATACGTGGCGTGGCGTCGTATAGGGCCTATGTCCACATGTGGACGTATGTGAACTGATGGAGAGATGGGAGAACAATCAGTTTTGCCGGATAATCATCTAGCCCCAAAAAAATTGATATTCATCAAATACACGGAACGGAAACCTTTCTAATGTAAATTTTACCATTTCCTGTTTTAATTACTGTCGCAACGCAGCGCAACGCCCTTCGGACGAGATGTGATACCAAATTGTGTGAGGAGTTTGTTGAGGCCGTACCTATGTGTGACCGAACCCTTTTACAACCATATTATTGATATAGGACCTGTGTGACGCGGTGGGCGAAAGCCCACCTCCGACGTAGGAGGTTGCAGGTTCGATTCCCGCCTTGGGACAAATGTTTGTCTGAGCTACAGATTTGTTTCGCGTATTCTGGTCGTTTTGTATGTATGATAAAAAAAAATCCAACTATACTAATATTACAAAGAGGAAAGATTTGATTGTTTGCTTGTATGTTTGTTTGAATTAAATAGGCTCCGAAATTACTGGACCGATTTGAAAAATCCTTCCACCATTAGAATCCTAAATTTTTCGTAACGATTATGATATTTTCAAAAAAGATAGGGAGCCGTAAAAAAATATTTTTTTGTTAAATACCCGTGCGAAGCCGGGGCGGACCTTTACGTAATATATTTTATTAAGTACGTATAGCAGTGATCTAGTAGTACCCATAACACAAGGTCTGATTAGCTTGGGGCTAGATGATGCTGTGTGGAATGTCCGACATATTTTTTTTTATATTAATGTATTATTATCTATCATAATAAATATCAGACTACATAAGATAAGTGTAGTGTTTGTACTCAAAGAGGGTTAAACGATATCAACCGTTGATTGCATCTCCAAAGACGTTCGTTGACTGTTTTTAACAACTCGTAATGCTATGTTCACATGCGCGCGTTCAACTCGACATTCAACGTGCACATTCACGTTCACGACGTGTGAACAGTACGCCCGAGCCCGTAAACGCGCATGTGGACGTGAATGCCGCGAACCGGGCGAGTGGCGGTTTTTTGGCAAAGTTCAAAGGATGAATGTGCGGGCGCCCGGTGACTGTTCACACGCGCGCGGCGCGCGGCGCGCGGGCACTCAGTCTCTCTCGCGCTTTCGTGACTTTCTGTGAACTTTTATCATCCACCACTTTCTTCTTTGTAGTCTTTTTCTCCGTCTTCATCATTTTGTTTTTTTTTTTTCAATAAAAATAAGTAAAGCAAAAGGATATGAAAGCAACAACACCGAGATCCTCGCTGCCCGCCATGCTGGCACTGACTGACACGACGGCGTGCGTGTGAACAGCTTGAATTGTCGCCGGCCTGGGACGGGCTTCATGCTGCGCAGCCCGCCAGGCAGCCCGCCGGGCTGCACGGCGCGCATGTGAACATACCATACATGTTAAGATATCTATAAAATTTTACAGCTTGTCAGCACTGACAAGCTGTCTACTGTTTGAGTTATTTAGAAAACAAATCCACTTAAACAAACAACATAATGTAGTTAAGTATTCTTGTTTATCTAAATACCACTAAAATCATCATTAACCGCAAGCATTGAACCTTGTCAAGATAAGACTTCGACAAGTTCAGTCAAGATAAACTAGTTACAAACTTCAGAAGAGTTCTGAGACACGCTGCTCGCCTCCATAATGAAGCAAAATGATAAAAATACCGATTTGTTGACGGATACAATTGGACCATTTGGAAAATGGCAATGGATTCTATACACCATCCTGATAATTCCGACGAAGGCATCTGCACTTTGGACAATAATGGCGATCATATTTCTGGCGCCGAAAACCGATTTTCGCTGCACGGAAAGGTCAAATGTGACGGAAGTTACAGTAAACTCTACGTGTTACAGTGACTGTGTTGTGTACGAGTATAGTTCAAAGTTTGACAATACGATTATATCGCAGTGGGATTTAATATGTCACAGACAATGGCTAGCTAACTTCAACCAGACAGTGTGTATGTTTGGTGTTTTGATAGGGAGTATTTTGTTTGGATATTTCGCAGATAGGTAAGGAATTTAAGAATATCGTATTCATTTTCTTCAATAGCTTGCCAACGCTTTATTGGTGATAAGCCAACCAACAAGGCTCTATGTTTATGCCTATCACCGGACCCTGTGCTAATCCGTCCTGAATAGTTTTATCGTTTGATATACATACTCTGTTATATGCTTACAGGTATGGCAGACGGCCAGCATTACTATTCGCATGCATGGTCCAGCTCATAACCAGCACAGCTGCACCTTTCTCCCCGGATTATTGGACCTTCACCGCCATCAGGTTCTTTCTCGGAATTTCTACAGCAGGCATTATGATCGCGCCGTACACACTGATCTTAGAAATCACTGGACCGAGTAAGAGAGAGCTGGTGTCCGGTATGATCCAGATGCCGTTGACTGTGGGAGAGATGGTGATGCCAGTGTTCGCGTACTTCCTGAGGTCCTGGAATACTTACAGCTTGGGGATTGCGGTACCCAATGTGTTATTTCTAATGTACTTCTGGTTGGTGCCGGAGTCACCCAAGTGGCTGATATCGACAGGGCAGTTGGATAAGGCGAGCCAGATTATGACTAAGGCAGCTAAAAGGTAATTTTTTCTACGTTCGCTCACAAACGGCAAACAAATAAATTACATACTTATCTAGATACATACAAAAATACAAAATACAAAATAATTTATTTACAACAAGGTACATAGGTTACATAAGTTACAAGTGAACGATGAGACGGCAAAAGTTATAAACTGTGGAGCAGCCTCATCGCCCGCCTCCTTGGCACTATAAAAATAAATTATAGAGTAAAACTATAGTTAAATACATTTTTTAAAAATTATAGAGAATGTGTATGTATGTGTGTGTGTGTGTGTGTGTGTGCGCGCGAGGGTGTGTGTGTGTGTGTGTGTGGGTGCATGTGTGTTTTAAGTGTGCATATGTGTGAATAGTGTGTTGCGTGTGGAGAGCTCTTGAGGACACCGGTCTCTTAAGAGTCCGGGCAACAGGAGACTCCCGGAGTTCATGTTTGTGTTTCGACAGAGTTTCTGCTTAGACTGGTACTAGTAGTAGATCTTCCGTTTCCTCGTATGATAGAGAGAGAAGCCATTTGAAGATCTTTATTTTGCATTTATAATGCGGGAGGGGATAGATTTCGAGTGTTTTATTGATTTTATTGTAGAGGGTAGGGCTCATATAGTAATAGTGTCGTCCCGCGAGCGCTGTCCGACGCGACTCAATTTTGCACACTCTGTCATAGCGACGTTTTTAGGGTTTTGCCATCGGTTGCAAAACCCTTATGAAATCGCTTTGGGTCTGTTTTGTGTTTTGAATCCTTAATATCTCAGAAACTACTGCAGCTATTGACTTGAAATTTGAAATAATAATACATTTTGTGCGCCCGCACATATTTATAGAAAAATAAATGAAAATAAATGAAAAATCAAAATGAAGATTTTCCATACAAAGGACATCATCGGGATTTCATACATTTTTGGTCCAAATATGAAAGTGCCGGCCAATAAAAAAATATGCTGTATTCCGTTAGAACTTGTCCCCCTGAGTATTTATTATTATGGCACCAAAGCTGTAGGGTCATTGTCCTTGGTTTTATTGGAGTTCAAAAATTCAACATCTTCATACATTTTCAGTGAATTTAATAAAGAAAAACAAATGATTTGTTCTACCATATTTTTATTTTGAACATCGTTTAGTGAGATATATTGGTTCTTGACCTATTTTGGACATGTTGATCTTGTTTTGTGTTTTTGAGGATCATAAATAAAACTAGAGGGTATATGCCCGAGCTGCAAGCAGCTCGGGGGGAGTGCTTCGCCTTAGGCGGCCTTATCGCATTGGAGTTTTAACTTTTCATAACCTTAAACGTCTTTGATTTGTTTGAAATCGATATCCATGTGTAAAATCTGCGATAGTAAACTGTCAGCCATCTTGAATTTGAAAATGGACATCTTTTTCGTAATCTACGTGTTTGATTTAGTCGAAAACGATACCCATTTAAATGGGTGTTGGGTCACACAGCAAGGCTCGCTTCGCTCGCCTTGCAGTGTGACAGTTGTAAATTGCGGTTCGCTTCGCTCACCGCAACAACGGCGTGCGAAGCGAGCCGTGCTGTGACCCCCACGAACCCGCACTCCCAGCAAGCGGATGGAGCATTGCGGCGAGCGAAGCGAGCTGCAATGCGACTAAGGGGAGCGAAGCGAGCCGTGCTGTGACCCCCACGACTCCCCATGAGGAGGGTCGCAATTCGACAACTGTCACACTGCAAGGCGAGCGAAGCGAGCCTTGCTGTGTGACCCAACACCCATTTAAATGGGTATCGTTTTCGACTAAATCAAACACGTAGATTACGAAAAACATTCCAATCACACATCATTCAATCAACAATCCATTTTCAAATCCAAGATGGCTGACAGTTTACTATCGCAGATTTTACACATGGATATCGATTTCCATCAAATCAAAGACGTTTTAGGTTATGAAAAGTTAAAACTCCAATGCGATAAGGCCGCATAAGGCGAAGCACTCCCCCGAGCTGCTTGCAGCTCGGGCACATATACCCTCTAGTTTTATTTATAATCCTCAAAAACACAAAACAAGATCAACATGTCCAAAATAGGTCAAGAACCAATGTATCTCACTAAACGATGTTCAAAATAAAAATATGGTAGAACAAATCATTTGTTTTTCTTTATAAATTCACTGAAAATGTATGAAGATGTTGAATTTTTGAACTCCAATAAAACCAAGGACAATGACCCTACAGCTTTGGTGCCATAATAATAAATACTCAGGGGGACAAGTTCTAACGGAATACAGCATATTTTTTTATTGGCCGGCACTTTCATATTTGGACCAAAAAAGATGATGTCCTTTTGAAATCGAAATTTTAAATGGAACGTACAAAGTCGAAAGTGGTATCAAATGAAAGGTACTCGTTTGTAGATTGCAAAATAGTTTTTGAAGTTTCGGTAGATTTCATACTTTTTAAAATATTTTGAAAATGGTCAAAAAAATGACCGTTCCCCCCCCCCTATCTCCGAAGATTGCAGAGCGATCGACGTGATATGTACCAAGTGTTTGTAGGTATTGATCTATATTTTATAGGAAAAATATAGAGAAGTCTGTAAAAATAATACTTTTTGAAATATGGTCAAAAAAGGGCGGGAAAAATTTCTAAAGGGGTGACTACCCCCCCGAGTTGGGTATCAAATGAAAGGTATTGGTTTGTACATTCCAATGCAGTTTTTGAAATTTCGATAGATTTTATACTTTTTGATATATTTTGAAAAAGGTCAAAAAATTGACCGGTACCCCACCTCTATCTCCGAAGATTGCAGAACGATCGATTTGATATGTACCAAGTTTTTGTAAGTATTGATCTATATTTTACAGGAAAAATATAGAGAAATCTGTAAAAATAATAATTTTTGAAATATGGTCAAAAAAGGGCGGGAAAAATTTCTAAAGGGGTGACTACCCCACCGAGTTGGGTATCAAATGAAAGGTATCAGTTTGTACATTTTAATACAGTTTTTGAAATTTCGATAGGTTTTATACTTTTCGAAATATTTTGAAAAAGGTCGAAAATTTGACCGTTCCCCCCCCTCTATCTCCGAAGATAGCAGAGTGATCTATATAAAATGTACTAAGCGTTTGTAGATATAGGTCTATATTTTACAGGAAAAATATAGAGAAGTCTGTAAAAACAATACTTTTCGAAATATGGTCAAAAAACGAATTTTCATACAATGGGGGCTATTTCATTGAGAGCAATATCAAATCAAAGGTATGGATTTCGACAATTCAAAACAGGTTTTAAAAATCGTCTAAGTTTCATACTTAGTGAAATACGTAGAAAAAAGTCGAAAAAATAATTGTAGGTACCAACCCACTTACCTACCCACTAATCTCTGTAGTAACTGTTTATTTATTTATTTTTATTTATTTATGTATGGTAACTAACACGATTTAAATAACCAATTACATTAGTTACATAAGATTAAAACACAATTTAAATTGGTACTCGAAAAATTAAAATACAAAATAAATCTAAATATAACAAACAAAATAAAATAGTTGAAAAAATAGAAAAATAAACTGTAATAGTAGGGTTCCACAGCGCCACGAAACCGTTGTTCTCAAAATTTTAAAGTCCATACCCAATGTATTCCACTGTGCTCGAAGAATATTTAGATAATAAGATTATTGAATTCATGAATTCCACCGTGCTCCAAAAAAATATGAGAAGAGTAATGTATTCTGGATAATCCACACAACATCATTTAGCGACAAGCTAAGCAAGCTTGTGTAATTCGTACTACTACGATATCTGTTATACTTAATAAAGTATATATAAGTATCACATTAGATGATTTATTTTTGTGTACGTAGAAAAGGACTAGAACACTCGAACAAATAATCTGCAGATCTTACAAATATTAGTCCCGAGGCGGGAATCAAACCGCAACCTCCTGCGTTGTAAGCCCACCGCGCTAACAGGTCGTCAATATACGTAAGTACCTACCTAAACGACAAAAGTTCAAAACCCTCGGCGCGCGAGTTACACTCGCACTTGTCGTACTTGTTTGTTTTTAAAATTGAGATCGAAATGCAATTGTGAATGTTTACGCAACAAGACCGCAGAGATAGAGTTGCCGCACAGTCAGGACCTCACAGCGGGAGTATAATAAGTTAGAGGAGTAGCGTCTCGGCTCGGACAGCATTACTTTTAGCACCGCTCGCTGAGCTCTCTCAACTCTAATCAGTTGAGATTTTATGGCTCCACCCCATGCTATAATACAGTACGAGATAATTGATTGAGCTAGCGAGAAGTAAACGGTTTTTAAGCAATCCATGTCCGCAACTCCTCTTAGGTGTTAAAGAGAGACATAGAGATGAGATGTGTCTTAAAAAATCAACAGTAACTTTACAAAGAAATAAAATATTTTAAATAAACTGTCAAAACACTACCAACAGAAAGCAGGAACGATAAATATACAAAGCTATTGCCGAATGCGGAGAGAAAAGGGACTTAAATGACTGATTTTGTTTATTCTGCCAATCACAGCCTGAATCTCTTCAGTATAAGAGTAAATAGGTAACTCTCGATTACTTTCCATCAGGTGAGATTGTGGTCAAACTAAGATCTATTGAATATCACCTAGCACCTACAAGCTCTGCTTAACTTGTCGCTAGATGATGCGGTGTGGATTGTTAAGCATTATTTATTGTCAGTAAAAAATCTCTGTTATTCTCGTTATCGCTACACAACAAAAGAAGTAAAAAAACTATTATTTCAGTAACAAGCTTCCCCCCATCGACATGGCAAACGTCGCAAAGCGGATATCGGAGGAAGCCAGCTCCACCACGGCTGCAGCCCGCGCCACGTACCTCGACCTAATCCGGCGGCGCAGCGTGAGGATGCGGAATCTGTGCTCCTGCGCCTCCTGGTTCATACTGGGCCTGGCGTACTACGGCAGCAACCAGTACATCGGCCAGACGAGCCCGAATGTTTACCTCACTGTTGCGTTAGCGGGCGGGTTACAAGTAAGTGTTCTATAAGGATGGATATTGATTTGAAGTGCAATGATTGTTTACGAAAATATTAATCAAGTTGAAAGTGTATACAACCCAGAGTTTCCAATTGATTTAGAGTACATATATTGCATTGACAAGACATCATCTGTGACCTTCTGTTATATCTTCCAACTTGCTGTTTTCTAATTATCTAAATGGAATTAGGTAGTTCAAGACAAGCCTTTTTTTATATGGGAAGCTCTAGATCATCAGATCATAAACTAATAAGAGCCTTCATCGCGGAGAATTTGCCTGAGTTCACGCAGTGTTTGAGTAAAATAAACTCGATTATTGAGGACAACTTAGACATTGATGCAGTTTATATGCTTGGCGACTACAATGCGCATCCTGGTGAGAGATTTAGTAAAGAACTTTTGGATTTTTGTGCGGACCAAGACTGGACGTGTGTTGATATGGACTTCTTAGGCCAGGATTCTAGTACTTTTACCTTTGTAAGTGAAGCACACGGATGTGAAAGATGGTTAGATCACTGCTTAGTCACGAAATCTGCTATAGCGACAGTAAAACATGTGTGGGTAGAGCATGATGTGCAGTGGTCTGACCATTATCCTCTATTTGTTGAATGTGACCTAGGTAGAGTTAGTTCTAGAAGTGACGTACGAGTAGATTTTAATTTAGTAAATAACTTGACTATCTGGGGCGAGCGTACTAGTAGCCAAATAGAACAGTACCAACAGCTTTGTAATACCAAATTAAGAGAAATTAATTTTCCAGTACAGTTCGCCCATTGCTGTGACGGAACTTGTGTTGACGAGGGACATAGAGCGTTGTTAAATAATATATACAGGGTGGAATTTTGTAATGCCACCTGGAGGGAAAGTACTCTTAATACTGTAGATAGAAAATTGTACTCAAAGAAAACATTCCTTTAATTTTGAAAAGAAAGAAAACTGCATTCAAAGATTTTCGAAAATTCGCTTGCCACACCCGGGAATCGAACCGACTAAAATCTGTAAAAATTACACCCTGTACTTTTATTGCATAGATCGTTAGGGTCAATAATAAGGATGAAATCTTTCTAACAAACTTAATAAATTAAATGAAAGACCATGAAATCTTAAATTATTTTAATTATTTACAGTAAAAAGTCAACTAACTAATTAGTTGCTCGAAATGGGCTCCATTTTCTTGAATACACAAATTTATTCTTCTAACGAATTCATTTCTAGTAACTTTTAATAACGTGTTGTGGTGAATATTATAAATCGTATTCTGAACTTCAACTCTCAACTCGTTTACATTCGCATAAGACTTCATGTAAATTAGATTTTTTACATATCCCCACAAAAAAAAAAATCTAAAGGGGTGAGATCTGGTGATCTCGCAGGCCATCTGATTGTGCCGTTGGTTGGTACCAATCCAGGTATTAAAATGGTAATTAATGTAGGCAGTAGTGATTCTGCTGTTATGGGCTGGAGCACCATCTTGCTGTAGAATTATTTGGTTTCGCTCTGCCTCGGGGAAACCATTTAACTCATTTCTTAAGAGATCCAGTATTTCAAGATACTTGACAGTGTTTAAATGACCTTCGTACACGTGGACTAACACAACCATATTTCTCATAATTCCGCACAAAACGTTGAAAGAAAACTTACTTGACTGTTAGTTTCATGGACACGAACAGGATTCACTCGAGACCAATAGTGGTTATTGCGGCGATTAAGAGTCTGCATTAGGTACAAACACGTGCAAATTTCAATCTTCTTATCTAAATATTAATTCGTCATTTTTAATGGATAAATGACGTCAATGATAATTATTAATTACTGACACAAGTAAACAGATGGATCTTTAAGTTAAAGTGCTTAACTTGACCCATCAAATTTATAATTTAAGATTTCATGGTTTTCCTTTCATTTAATTTATTAAGTTTGTTAGAGAGATTTCATCCTTATTGTTGACCCTAATGATCTATGCAATTAAAGTACAGGGTGTAATTTTTACAGATTTTAGTCGGTTCGATTCCCGGGTGTGGGAAGCGAATTTTCGAAAATCTTTGAATGCAGTTTTCTTTCTTTTCAAAATTAAAGGAATGTTTTCTTTGAGTACAATTTTCTATCTACAGTATTAAGAGTACTTTCCCTCCAGGTGGCATTACAAAATTCCACCCTGTATAATAAAATTGTAAATATACTGACAGAAGCCGCACAAACTACCCATACACGAGCTAAGCCACGGAGGAGAAAGGGTTACACTGCTGGATGGAATAAACATGTAGCATGTCACCACAGGGAGGCCAGGCTTAAGTTTTTGGAGTGGGTTGAGTGCGGTAAGCCAAAATGCGGTCCAATCAAAATGTTGATATGTGCGAGAGCAGAAGGCAATTCAAAAGAAAGTTGAAGTGGTGTCAAGATCGACAAGACCAAATAAAGATGGATGCTCTTGCTAGTCAACATAACGCCAAAGACTTTAAGCTTTTCTGGAAGAACACGAATAAAATGAATGCAAAGCCTGGCCTCCCTATGACAGTAAATAAAGCAGTTAATCCTAGCTCTATCGCCAATCTCTTTAGGGAGCATTTTAAGGTAGTACCCAAGCCGGACTCGTCTGTGTGTGAACAGGTCAAGTCTGAGGTCGTCATGCCAAGGAGAGCGGTAAGTTTCACAGCGAAAGAAGTGCGAAAAATCATTAACACCATGCAAAGGGGCAAGTCTCCTGGGCATGACGGTCTCAGTATTGAACATTTGAGGTTTGCGGGTGTTCACTTACCCAATGTGCTCTCCATGCTCTTTAACTTATGCCTATGTCATGGCTAATTACCTGACACATTGACTAAGAGACCATTGTAGTACCTATCGTGAAATGTAAAACTGGAGATGTGTCAGATAAGAACAACTACCGGCCCATCTCACTAGCAACCATCATCGCAAAGGTACTTGACAGCTTGCTTAACAACGTTCTCTTGCAGCATATCAAACTGCACGATGCTCAGTTTGGCTTTAGGGCCGGGCTATCTACGGAGACTGCGATTTTGTCTCTTAAGCAGGCTGTCAGGTACTACACTGAAAGGAAGACCCCGGTCTACGCTTGTTTCCTGGATTTATCCAGGGCATTTGATACTGTTCTGTATCAAAGGCTTTGGGAAAAGCTGGGGAGCGAGGGTGTACCGGACGAAGTTGTTTCCATTATGAAGTACTGGTACAAATATCAAAAAAACCAGGTGAGATGGGCTGGTGCTCTATCTGAGGAGTACGGCCTGGAGTGCGGAGTTCGGCAGGGTGGAAGTACTTCGGGGCTGTTATTTAATTTATATATTAATGAACTCATCGTTGAGCTCAGCAACACCCATACAGGCTGTATTATCGATGATATTTGTGTAAACAATATAAGTTACGCTGATGATATGGTGCTCCTGGGTCCATCGGTGGGTTCCATTCAAAAACTTATTGGTATTTGTGAGATATATGCAGCTGAACATGGGCTGGCGTACAACACCAAAAAGAGTGAAATTCTTGTTTTCAGAAGCGGAAATGTAAGGCCAGCCTATGTTCCGCCCATAGTTCTCAATGGTGAGGCTCTGGAGGTTGTCAATAGTTTTAGATATTTAGGACATATTGTCAATGACTCCTTATCTGATGATGCGGATGTAGAGAGGGAGCGTAGAGCTCTGTCTGTACGGGGGAACATGATCGCGCGTAGATTCACTCGCTGCTCGAGAGAAGTGAAAGTGACGATATTTAAGGCCAGTCGTTCTACTCGAGCAGCCTTTGGCTGAATTGTACCCGCCGCGCAGCCAGCGCTCTACGCATTCAGTACAACAACATTTTCAGGATGCTGATGCGGCTGCCTCGCTTTTGCAGCGCATCAGGTATGTTCGCTGAGGCGCGTACGGATGACTTTTACGCCATAATGCGTAAAAAAGTCGCCTCAATATCTCAGCGCGTGCGAGCCAGCAGTAACAGCATTCTGCAAATGATTGTGTCCCGTCTAGACTGTCCCATCCAATATAAATGGATGAGGATAGTAATGGGGAGTAACTCAATTTAGGCTTAAGTTAGATTTTTAAGTTAGGTTAGGAGATAATTGTTTTATGAAAATCTAATTTTAATCGAATCAAGTATATGATAACTTAGGATATTGAAGTTTTTATTGTAGGTACCTATTTAATTTTTTAATTTTTTTAGACTGAATCTTAATTTTATCTTGTACTGTTTTATTTTATTACCATGCTTTATGGATTGTGATCTGAAATAAAATGAGTTAATAATAATAGCCCGCCACCGTACATATCTTAGTTTAATAGGTGTTGTAAAATGTCTGAGATTGTCGTAACACTCTTATGTTGAAAGTATTAGCGATAAGAACGATCAAACAGTTGAAGGTAGAAGGACCGTAATACCACAATTTGCGTAAGATAGGGGTAATCCAGACAAATGACAAATGTAGATAAATGAGCTGTAGACGTATAAAACTTGCATGCTACTTCAACATGCTGCTTATCTTGTGAGCTAACACTTTCACCGCTGATGATTTGATCAACATTGCATGTATCGTAAAGGTTATCTTCAATAATTGTCTGCATCTTGTCTGCGACTTTTTTTAAATTAATTATTTTACTGAATATAGTTTCCTAATGTCTGTTTATCATCTTCTTGTGTTTTAATTGTATTTTTGGTGAAGAGAAGCCACAATAAAGAATTGAAAATTAAATATTATAATCGATAGTAGAATAATTTACAATGTTGCCTGCTTTGTAAATCAACCTTAAAATCTGTAAACAAAATTCCATGTCAGATTCCAGGAATCTTCATCGCCCTGGTGTGTTGCCGTCGCTTTGGCCGACGGATCACGATGATCGTGTTCTGCGTTGTCTGCGGCATCAGCAACGGCTTGCTGGCCCTGCCCAACGAGTGGTTTTACGTGAAGGTCGTCTTTGGCTCTGTCGGGGTCAGCAGCGCCTCCGGAGCCTTTAGTGCCATGTAAGATATTTACTACGTTCGTTTTCTTGTACCCTTGTTTCTGTTATTTACTGATCCACACATGGACAATAACTATACAAGTAGTTTCTGTTTGTTATAATGTATTAAATTGTCCAGCATTATTGATTTATTCATTTATAATAGCTTAGATGTTGATGTTGGTGATATAATTCATCTAAGGAATCCCTTCAGGTTCCTTCTTCATTCTGGCTGATACTTGCCAACTTTTATAAGCTGTAATTCACTTTTCATTGCCATGTATTTGTGGTGTACGTTTATATACATTCACGTATTCCATATTTAAATCTTTCAGGTACATGTTTACGACAGAGCTGTTTCCCACCATGGTCCGCAACATGGCGCTAGGAGCGTCGTCGATGTCGTCCCGCGTGGGGTCTATGATCGCGCCCTTCGTGGCCGGTCTGGGAGGGGTGGGAGCGCCGGCGGTGTTCGCAGCGGCGCCGCTGGTGGCGGCAGCGGCTTGCTACTGCTTGCCGGAGACCAGGGGTCTCAAGCTGACTGATGGTTTGGAGGATTGACCTCGGACTTTTTGAATCAGTATTAAGAAGAATGAGAGAATGCTTTAAGAAGTGTTAAATAGTGCCGGCATCTACGAGTATAACACAGGCTCTGTTTAATTTGAGGTTAGATGATGCTGTAAGTTAATGTGTAGGATATAATTAAGTGAGTTTTATTAAAATGTTCAATTCACAATCTGATTAACAAATTATGTCTAAAATTTCATTTCCCATGAATTTTTGATAAGCTGTTATTAACCACGCGGGACAAAATAATAGCGTGTTAATGGTTACAACACAAAGCATTTTTAATAGAGCTCCGAACAGTTATTAATACACAATCATATTGACAAATTTATACCAATAAATTCAAATTTTCTTATCAACATTATATTCTCTAGCAAAACATTAATAAAGATTACGATGAAAAGCCGAAAGTAGGTCAAAGTTGAAGGTCCCGTATGGAATAATAGATTAATTTACCGCAGGACTTAAAAGCTTTATAATTAGTCATATGGTGAAAATTATAATTTAGCTCTTTTAATTGATATTTAATGGATGTTTCCCCAGCATCTTTCAAACTGGTAATTATTATAAATTTATTCGCTTGCTACAGCCACACATTTTACCAATTTACTTTTCTATTCTCGCAAAAGAGTAAATAAATTGATTAACAGCTTCTAAACATTTTGCAACTTTAAAATAATGGCTATTAACAAGCTAATATAAAGTCCAGCTCTTTGAGAAATTCCTTGAATGTTGTTGAAGTGCAAACAGAGACGCCTGACTAATTACCCTCCAGTCACGCAAACTAGGGAAAGGACGTAAAATTTCATTAAGGCGAACTTGGAGGAAAACTGAAAACAAGCTTTCTCATTATTCCGTGCTAAGTCAAGTAATTGGGGGCTCTTTCTACAGCGACAGTAATTCTAGCGAACGACGAGACGCTGTGTTGAAGACCGGATTGGATGATACTATAATTGTATCATATTTTTCCCCTAAATTGAGACTAGTTTCTGGCCGCGGCTTCGCAAGCGATATTTCTTTGGGAACGTTCTGAGGTTATTTACCATGGAAACATAATGTGATAATGGGGAATAAAAGAAGCATGTGTTTTATTCCAGGCCTAGTACTATATATACAAAATTTCAGCACGAGCAAAGAGATACACAAAGAGAAGGATACAAATATCTTAACGTCCAAACATTTGATGTGAATATTAGTGTGAAAGTGTATTTTGATTTGTAACGCTTAAAATTTTAAAACCTTTTTTTTTTTTTGTTAAGTGTATATATGTACAAGAAAATAGTTGCGATTATTAATTATTATTATTAAAAACCATAAAACTTGCAGAAATGATGTAAACATAACTGAAAATAGCTTTGATGGTTTGAGTGGAATAATGTTTCAGTTGAGAACCCACGCACTAAGTACAAGTGTTGCACAACTACAGAAGTGGAAGTAACAATTTGAACAGTGTGTCTACCATGAGTTGTCATAGTTAAATCGCCTGACGTTACTACAGTAGTTACGTAAATACGCAGATAGTATAGTTAGCCTCTTTATTGGTACCGTGAGTTTTGTTGGCGCTTACTACTAACGTTATAGTTACAACTACACCTTGTGTCGTTTTTGCGTTGTTATGTTGGTATCATATGCATATTTTCTTCTCTTTTTAGATAACTAACTATGATAGAGACAGAAGATTGTTGACATAGGACTATTATCCGATAAATGCAGAAAGTCACCTAGCTCACTTATTTTAATGAAATCCAATGTAGCCCAAATTTATTAGTGTTTTTCGTGTTTTGATGACCAACGCATGTGACCGAGGCTTCCTTTCGTTTACTTGGATTTGATTGATTGCTTTTGAAAGATAAAATTATAAAATGCCGAAAACAAGTACCTCGCAATTTGAAATGCTAGTGGATTATATGGAAAGGTATGTCATCTCACTTTGGAACTTTCTTTGTTCACGTCCTTCATCTTCTGCTTCGGCAGTAGCAATCATTTCCAAAACGAAACATACTCTATTAATTAAACATTATTACTACAAAATTGCAAAATCTATCAATATTCAATCACAAAAAAGGTGATTTCACGTAGCGAAATGTCGGTGAGTGCCGTAACTACAGTAGTAATAGTAGGTTACTATGACACCTGTCAAATTTGTAACTCATGGTACCAAATTCTAATCAAATGAAGCCCAAACTACAGTCACTGTAGTATAGTTTACTTCACTGTGACGTAGGATAGTTAACTACGTGACTCATACTGTACATTTTTAGTACCCAACTATCCGCTAGAGGCGCTGTACAAGTTTTCATACATTTTGTTAACTACAGTCGCTAGCGAGTGTAGATTGTAAAAACTCATGGTAGACACACAGATGTTCGAAACACGAGACATGGTTATAGTTGTAACAACTTGTACAAAGAGCAGTATTCATTACCATCTGACTAGTGTTGTCTATTCTCGGTTCAGTAATCATTCATCATTCATCAATATCTCTTTGACTTTATACATATACTATTGACCCGCCCCGGCATCGCACGGGTGCAATGCAAACCTGCATAATAAACTTTCATTTAGAACGACTATCTATCTACGCGTAATTTTAAAGATCTATGCATACACATGGACAGACAGACAGCGGGAAGCGACTTTGTTTTATACTATGTAGTTATATAGGTGTAACAAAATGAAAGAATTGTTGATGAAATTTTTTTATGGACCTCTGGGAAAAGGCCATAATAATAATATGGTACCTATGTCATGCCGGTCTCATCGAAGCAAATCGCACAAGTACGGAACAATTTCTTTAAGCTAGTGGAAGCTTAAAAAATAAGAAATTTATCATAACATTCGTGTCTGACACATTCAGGAACACAAATGCGAATAGTTTTTTGATGCGCTTGTTATCCCCTAACGGTTTCTGTTAAAGTTTTTATTAAAAAAGCTAATATTTTGTGTTTGAACTGAGTACGATTTCTTATCAGGCACAATTACAAACCGACATGTTCCCGGTCCTTTACTTTCAAACTTGTTATAGACGATCTTTTAGGGGTGCATAAAGTATGAACGTCTATCCATCGCGTGACGTCGAACCCAAGCCCCTATCGTGTTCATTATTAACATGCCCTGCAGTAGGCTATGTCGCATGTGTCTCGGGACAGTTCGTTATGCAAACTAACCCGGTAATTGCGATAACAAACCATTATACATACGATCTGACCATAAAGACTCGAGGACGTACATTTGCATGCAATACCTATGTATACGTGTAGCTAGGTAATGAAGCGCCCGAGAAACGAATTGCTCATACTAACTTTTTTTACGACTAAAGAAAGCGCCTAAGTTAAAATATATTCTTATAGCTGTATAAACATAAAATAATTGAAGATTTTTACATAAATTAAAGATCTACTTCGAATTCCTTCAGATATACAATACAATAGTTGACTATTGTGAATAAATTTTGTGTGACTTATTAGGTTACATTCTCAATACAAAACCAAAAGTTCTATGTTCCACTGTAGAATTACCACATCTACAGCCAAACATAGAACTTCCTTCTTATTGCGAAGTCAGTTCATGATCAAAAATGTTTTTTTCTTAAAACAGTTCAGTTTTAATCTAATTCTATAAATATTGTCCTATAATACCGCGACGATTGATCGAAACAAAACTAATGGTTTTGTTTTGTTCTGGGTAATCCAATTCTATCTAGACCCAGCTGTAAAATTATAAATATATAACCGGTGAAATGGCTTTCAAGTGTCAATTATAGGATATGATAAGGATAGGTGGTTTTTGCTTAATCGCACTGCAGGCTAATAACAATTACATTCCTACCATTCTAAATGCTTCTAACACGAACCCCTTAGTACGGAAAAACCAATTTATGATTATAGGAGGGAGTATGTACAGTACATCCATTACCTACAGCACCGGTGCCGCTCCCAGAGGAATTAATTACCGGCGCTGGAGAACTGATGTTAACCAACGAACGGATCGAAAGGTTTACCTTTCATTTCGTTTCTTGGAATACTGTGATTATTCCAAGGAAAATAAGTCTTCTGTTTTATTTCAGTGAGAAATTTAATTTACGAAAAGGTATTGCTACGCGAAGCCTTTTACTGGATTGAATTTAGAAGATTGGAAATTCAGTGTTTTGTGAATCAAATCTGTCGATTTATTGCATTTGTTCAACAAAGTTTTTATGTATTCAGACTGTAGTCTGATAAGTAAATTAGATAAGAATTATCAAATATTAGACAATCGATAGTAGTGCCGACTAGACTTTTTGAAGAAATCAAGCTTTCCTCCTTCATCATTTTAATATGAGGTTTTAAGACACTGCGAAGAAGAATCTGACACTGTAATCTTTTGTCAGTAAAACACCAATTTATCGGCTGCGATGGAGTAAATGCATCAGAAGTTCATCGCTCTTTCATTTTCGCAAAGACCTAAAAGCTGTAATGAAAGCTCAAAATATGCAAACCGCTATTGAACAGTAAACGAGCTGTGAAGCCTGCCATACAATCATTGGTACTCATAGCTGCTGCGTCGTCTCGTCAAAGGAACTAATTAGTCAAGTGTCGGATGCGATGCAAATGGGCCTGACGGGTCGATACAGTTTTACGATCATTTAACGCATTCCACACAGTCCATCCTTCATTATTTAGCTCACAAACAGAATTTAGGAATGGTATTGCCATTGAGGAAAGGTTTTAAGTACTTAGGAGTTCTGTGACCTACAGAGGTGCAGTACAACAAATACCTTTTTAACCTACTTTTATTTGTTTCGATACTAATTTAGCAAAAAATCACACAATACCGCTCACGCCAAAAATAATGAACCGACCGGACTGAAATTTTGATGATCATCATAGATGTAATTCTAGAGAGGGAAAACGCATGTAAAGCAGCGGGTAGGAGATAGTTTTACAATATTGTATGTTGTTATATGTTTATCAGTTCCTAGAATGTATAACACAAGCTCTGCTTAGTTCACACTGCATCATCTAACCCTTTAAATTTTGTCCAGCTTTATTTTATTTATTTGCAGTCTGGGAAACCAATACAATAAACTACAATTTGTACTCGTAAATCGCTCGAGGACTTGCGACAAAGTTAATTCAATTCCTACGTCCCAGCCCCAGATGAAATAAACAACAAAGGATACAAAGGAACATTCTAGTTTCTCAGATATTCTTTCCCCAACTGGGTCTCAATTGTAAGACTAAATAAAAGGAAAGGAAAACCGTTTGACGTTTTATATTAGCCGGCAACTTTGAGACGTTAGCTTCCTCAGGCACGACACAAAACGAGTGAAAAGTCTATTCAATTCCCAGAGCAGCCTCGGAAAATAAATTATGCGCTGAATTTTTTATTAGCTTTTAAAACCTAGACATTGAAAAGTATTAAGTACCTAATTTCAGACAAATTTGTATTCTAAATATATAACTAGCTTTTGCCCGCGACATCGTCCGCGTGTACCTACCTGTACTATCCCGCAGAAACATGACACCGGGATAAAAAATATCCTTTGTCCATCTCCTGGTTCGAGCTATCTCCCCACCATTTGTCAGCCAAATCGCACACGATTTTCTTTTATGTACTCGTATATAGATATTTTAAATACCCTGTGACATTTTGTTGCTGGACCAGTCTCGATAAGACTTGTCCACCAACACCTCTTTTACGAATGTTGTTTGTGAAACCAATAAATTAACGCGATTCTATCTAACGTCACGTTCCACCTCAATAAAATATATATTCGCATAAATCCAGATGCCTAGTGGACAGGCCTCTTGGTTCGGAAATGCCGGCGGCTGCCCGCCCTCCGAGCATCCGTCTTCATCGAATCCCTCGTAATTAGGTTTCCGGGTGTCAGCAGACTCAAACTGAGTTAGTTTAAAGTCGACTGGCGGACCGCAAGAGATGGAAGCTCGCTTAAGACTGACAGGTTTGACCTTAGTATCTTTCGCCCGCGGCTTAGCGTGCTTATACATTCGATGTAAACTACGAGTACTAGTATTACTCTACTTTAAGCATGTCTGTTTGTATGGGTCTCTTTCTTTGTGCGGTATAATAAAGTATTTCCTATCTATCTACGAGTACACTTGTCTTGGAATATTTGCTTAGTGCTTGTTGAAATGTTTTAAAATCAGCAGATTTCTGTAACTAATTTCGTCTAAAATATATTAAAAAATAACTTATTAAGAATATAAACAAAAACTAGTCATTGGCAATCTACTATTGAATGGCGCAATGGGTATTTCCCACTCCTCACTGTAAGCAATCGCAGTTGAGCATCGAAGAAGTCGTTACTTCAGAATTGTTCAGAATAATTGTTTCTTTCCCACTACCTCCTTATAGTTACCTTATATTATTTACGTGAACGTCCTTCCTGTTAAGTTCACTGTAAGTAATTAAGTAACCTTCCTGTCTCTCTGGACACCTATCATTGTGGGTCGAACGAGATCGACGGGATGGTACCACATGACACTAATGAGCAGGATTAGACGTGGCGGTGACTAAAGTTGGAATTTCGTGTAATTATAGCTAAACAAAAGTGATATGGGATTTAATTGAGTTTTGTTTGTTTTCGTCTATTTGTAGCATGCGCCCTTCTACTTCTAGTCTGCCTGTTGCCACGCCCTGCTTGGCACAAATGCCTAGAATGAACTGACCCGGACAAGGCCTAGAATCTAGGTCCTAGGTACAACAATGAAAGGAATATAATAAATATAAATATGCTTTGCGAGGAGCTCCGTTATAGTCAATCAATGGTAAGGTATAATTATGATGACGTCATCCTAGACAATTTTCGGCCACACCGGTCATCTCAACGTCTACGTCAATTAGTTGGAATTATAATTTACGTTTATTTAATAATTAATGCTAACTTGGCTCTTGGGCGTGAAAACAGTGCCCTTCAGCCTCATAAAACGTATCTGTGAGTCAGCAACCCTTTATTTATATAAAATTGACCGAGAGCGAGTCAACTCGCACACCGATGCCGTATTATCACACATGTATTTCGCAAAAGGAACCCTAAAACGCTTGCCATTTTAACGTGGTCACTTGAGGTAAGTACTGACTGCACTCAACGTTGAAGTTCTGTGGTCGGTACTCAACTTGGTATGGACGTTGGTAATTTATGAAATTTATTTGATGTTTACTGTATAAAATATTTATTATTATAGTGGCAATATTTTTATATACACTGTCAAAATTTCAACTGTCTACCTTTTACAGTAGATGAGATACAGCCCGCTTACGGGCGGACAGACAGCGGCTTAGTAATATGGAACCGCTTCCACCCTTTATGTCCATATATACGAGTATACTGTGCTTTAGGTAAGTAACGTAAAAAACGAGCGCCGCCGTGAGCCAGCCGCCCGCTATTTATAAAAGGATTTATGATCCACGTAACGATGAAATGTTTCATTTAGTCCAACGCGGTCATTTAGTCCGGCTCAGTGGGCCCAAGATTTGCGGAATGACGTTTTATCATATTCTCACAGCTTATCATGTTCTCACTTATTTTATATAGAGGTATATAAACTAGTGGTTCGCCTCAGCTTCGCACGGGTATTAAACTAAAATTTCTGAAATTATACACACTAACACGTTGGGTTTCACAGTTTTTATACAGATCCCTAACTTATTTAGCAGCATTGGGGTTTTCGACACTGACTCGACACTCCATAATGACACTATAACTGACACTGGCCTTGGTTTGAAATTAATAGGCGCCGAAACTACTGGACCTTTTTAAAAATTCTTTCACTATTAGAATCTTAAATTTTCCATGTTGAACATAAGCTATAGAATATTTTCAAAAAAGTTAGGCATCCGCATGAAAAATTTAATTTTTGTTAAAATGCGGGGGCGGACCGCTATTTTTATATATTTTTCAACCTACTCAACTGATATTATGCTGCTAGTGTGCTAATATGTATTTGATGTTTTGTTCAGATATCGTCATAGTTATAAGACGTTTTATTTACTTATCGGTTTAGTTTGAAACCCACTTATCACTTGAGTAGATTATTTACTATGGTATTTTCCACTTTTAAGAAGTTGCTCGAAAATCGACTTAATACAGGAATAGTAAGTGTCATTCATTAGGTTAGTAGGTAAGTATCTAATTTTCTAAGTTATTATGTTTTATCTAATTTATAACGTAATCTAATATTTTCCATCTTCTAGAGGTACTTCGACACTTCTATTATTTTGTATGTATTTTATATATTTGTTAATCTGTAATAAATGACTTACTAATAATAAACAAAAATGTGTGACAACGTAACTGCAGAACTGAGATATACAAAACCCACCAATTGACAGAGACTAGCTAGTTTAACAGGCACATTTCAGACGGAAAAACAAGCATGCCGTGAAAATCTAACGAGTTAAATTTAAAAAGCCAGTCGCATCTCTAACTCCTCGGGCCAGGGCAAGCTAAAGCTCGTAATCCGTAATTGTTTATTTTCATTAATTCGGCGGAATTGGAAAATTCGCTGTAATTTGGTTAGTTAGCGCGTTCCGTGGGCAGATGAAAGGCGTGCACTCTAACCAATTAAAACTTTTCAAATCCTGAGTAAGAGTAGGTATGAATCAAATAAGACAACTTCAGCGGCGCAGCGGAAGGTCTGATTCCCGCTTCGGGACAAATGTTCGTGCAATCTGCAGATATTTGTGCCGGATATTCTGGTGTTTTCTAGTATAGTAAAAATCTATATCCATGCATGTAATGTATTAATTATATCACTTATTAATTACCAAAGTGAATTACACATCTTCCAGATGATGACAATGATCATGTTAATGAGTCGCTATAGTCAAATAACTTGAGTATAGAAAACTTGAAAGAAACAGATTTTCATAACTCAACAAAGGCAGTTGAAATCGAAAAGAAATAAAATGAAATTGTAAAAGAGAAAAGCAAAATGGCCGCTGGACTTAAAACATTCAATAGAAATCAGCAAAGCCCTCTGAAAGATCGCATCGAACCTATTGTTTCCAACACTTTTGTGGAAAACAAACTTGCAAATGGGACCGCAAGTTGTGGAAACACACTATAAAAAGCTTTCCAAGAATCAATAATTCAATCTAAAAGTCCGCTTCGGTGACAGGCTGGAGAATTTAGTTACAAGAAAATAGAATTATCCTGGGGCAACTCCGAGTGATGCCTGTCGGAGGCTAACGGACGGGATGAAAATGTACTGAAATGTTTTTGAAGGGGGATTAATGAGCATTACCACAGTGTACATATAGACAGTGTGGAAACTACCTACAAACGCTCGAAACGGCTCACTCACACAAGCATGCGCATCTACGAGAGCTCTAAGGGGTTTTCGCAGTGCTGTGAGTAGCGCTTGTCGCGTCGCGACGAGCGGTCATGCGTAATTTAGTTTTTTGAAGAATGCTCGATAATATTGCGTTGTATACAGCTGTGTAAACTCAGTTTCATCGAAACCGGAGCTTTCGTATTTTAAACTTCCTGCTGATCAATATAAGAAAAATGGACTATTATTATTATTGTTGTTATCGAATAATGAGTCCGTGTAATTGATCATAATGAATTCTTGAATTTATTTGAAAATCCAGAATTAAGGCGGTTTAAAGGTTGTTTAAAGTCGATAGGTAGAATGGAATATTTTATACAAAAAATCCTATAGGTAATAAAGAATTTCGACGTGTCGTAGTAGACGCAAGTACTTTTATGTGAATCATTTGTAATAATTAAGAATAAACATATTAAGAAATGTTTTTTAATTACTAGGTAGGAATCACACGCATTATCGTATTGAAACACGGTACGGTTTGCTGCCGCTCATGAGCGTTGCCCACGCGCCACCTGCGCTGCAGTGTCTGCGCGCGCCGTAAAGTTACAACCCTAGTGCTATAATGGAGCGTAGGTATTTATTTCATCAACTAGGCTTAGTTTCGATACTGGTCATATGTGTACTGTGGCATTACTTTCAGTAGGTACTAAGATTAGTCTAAATTTGGTGAAGGATTTTATCAACATTGATCCTATATTTTTTTAAAACAAAGGCACTGGACACTTACGATGAAGAGTGACCACTACTAACAAAGAGGATTACCTAGCAATAGGAAAGGGAAGATGATTTCTACAACTTCTATCTACATAATGCTGAACAATTAACACAACATCATTTAGCTCCCATTAGAGTTGGTGCTATGTGTACTAGTTTACTGATCTACAAAAAACATATGACAAAAAATGACACATTGCGTTGATAGATATTTTAAATAAAACAAAACACCCCAGAACACCCAAAACATCGCCCGCGGTTAAAAGAGGTCGCCGATCTTACATTTGGATCTTCTAACCATCCATATTGGTATCTGCATATCTGCATTGATATCTGCAAAATCAGGCCCCAGTGTTGATCATAAATAGAACTCACTCACCATCACTATAATTTTCCATTTAGTGTCATTTACTCACGAGTTATTTGATCAAGCAAAACATAGACAATTTGAACACTGCAATATCCTGCTTTAAATGCATTTTCAATGAACAGTCCATAGTCACAAACACAAAGGAAATGGAACAAGCGTGTTCAAATGTAAGTAATGATATAAAGCATTCACACTGTTTGCACGTTTTATGTGTCATAGCGTGGGTGTTGTAGTGTGAAAACTTATAACGTTAAATTAATTTAACAGGTTCAAAAAATTAGAAACAGGTTATAATGACGGCTTTGTCTTTATTTTAAAGTCTTTAAGAAAACTTACAGCTGGGCTTATAAAATAACAGAGGTCCGCCCGGGCTTCGCACGGGTATTTAAGGAAAATTTAATGTGTGATGCGGATCCCTAATTTATTTTGAAAACATTCCATAAGTAGTCTATGTTCATCAGGTTAAACTAAAGGTTTCTAAAATTCTAATGGTAAAAGAGTTTTTAAAATCGGTCCAGTAGTATCGGAGCCTATTCAATTCAAACAAACAAAAATCAAATATTTCCTCTTTATAATATTAGTTAGCAGTATGCTGCTGCTGAAGGCTTATTAAAAGTTCCTTCCTTCACTCAATTTTAGTTTAAGCTGATAAGTGGAATTCAAAAGCACGCTCTTTATTTAATTCTAAATGACCAGCACAAAGTAAACTCCACCCACACACGTCGCGTAGAATGAACAGAACCGCACACGTCGTCGTCGCCGGCTACATTTATAATGCAGGAGCGTAGACCAAGCGTAGCCGATAAAACATTCAAATAAAACAAAAAGCTAATATTATGACAATGCTAAGGTTTAATAGTTTTATTCTGATGTGTAATAGAGATTGGTTTTGTTACTTAGTTTTATTCTTATGATGAGATTGTTTTTGTTAGTTACTAATCTGAGCTATGAATTGTGAATAAGGAGATGGACTTTATTGTCCTAGTTTAAAACAGTTTACTTGTGGGCGCAACATAGATTTCAGATTTTCAATAACTTTATTTTTTACTAGCGGCCCGCCCCGGCTTCGCACGGTTATTAAACAAAAATTTCAGAAATTATACACGCTAACACGATGGGTTTCACAATTTTCATGCGGATCCCTTACTTTTTCTAACAATAGCGCATTGGGATTTTTGACATTGACTCGACACTCCATAACTGACACTGGCCGTAGAGAAAAAGCAAGCACAGTGCGCTATATATTCAACCTCTTTTTCTATTCTGACGCGCCATAATAGAAAGAGGTTGAATATACAGCGCACGGTTCAATTATTGAATTTTTCATGCGGATCCCTAACTTTTTGAAAATATTATATAGCCTATGTTCATCACGGAAAATTCAGGATTCTAATGGTGAAAGAATTTTTCAAATCGGTCCAGTAGTTTCGGAGCCTATTCAATTCAAACAAACAAACATACAAACAATCAAATCTTTCCTCTTTATAATATTAGTATAGAAGACTTACAAAATGAATTAGGTAGGTATTACAGGTTTGCATTGATTTTGTTGTTATTCTTTTCTCTCGTTAATGTTATAGTTCATAAATTGTGTAGATTTTTAAAATGCCTACTCAACATGAAGAATTTCATCGCTAAAAACTGTCCTTTTAAGAATAATTTGTGATAAATTATTATTGGTTGTCATTTGTTCAAAAATAAAATAATCGAAATAGAGGAAAGAATGATGCGCCGCCGGCGGAACGAAAGACTTTTCTCACCAGGATGTGGTTAGGTTACATATCTCTTTATTAATAATCAAATCATTATCTTCTCCAATAGTAAATAATATCGATGTATCAACTCTCTCTGGAGGTATAGAACTAGATTTCGTTAAAATCAAATTAGTGAAATTAGATTTCTTCTATTCTCATAGAATACTTAAATCTCACAGCCTCCGTATATTTTTTCCAGCTACAACATTATTCCCTTTACCACACACATGTCCACAGCCTGCCCACAAGCTCTATTGTTCGCATATTCACGCTTTACCCGATAATGTGAGCGACGGGGAACGTAAAACATTTTCCACACAATTCTGTTGATTAACAGTTTGAATCCAGTCCGGAATAATGTGACGAATGGGGATAATGAGGACGATGCGACCAGAATATAAGGTATGAACTTCATACCTACTCCATACTTTTCCCTTAAAAGTATGGAGTAGGTATGAAGTTCATATTTCGCGTTTTGGCTCGTGCAAATCCTTCCCCCTAGTTATCCCCTAGTTTTTATCAACTTTGTACTGAGATAACTTCCGACCATTATCTGTTTTAGTAACGTTAATAATATCGTATAGTATTAGAAGAACAACAGGCTAAAAATATAAATATATTTTTCAATAATTTTGAAAGGGAAGAGCAACATTTTATTGAGACCGCTCTTGTCAGAATGCGTAAACTGTGTTTTATGATAATGGAGTTGACAACAAAAGCTGGTCACTGACGAAAAAGAGCGTGTGTTTAGTTTTTTAACTAATTTTCTAATACCGACCGAATGGATGCCGAGTACAGCCGATTCAGCGTCACCGGGCCGAGCGTGACGGTTAAATAAGATATACCTAACACAATAATGACATCGCATGGTCAAACATTGCGTTTACGTGCATTATTAAAATTGTAGGAATGAATTACTATTTACGCATTTGATAAAAATTGCTAAGTTTCTGTATTCTACCCTAATTAACCCCGTGCTTGCAGGTTGCAGGAAGGAGCACAAATGCGATTTATCCTGCAACAACTCTTTACCGGAAAACGTTCATTTGTGCGCCTAAAAACGTTGCCCTTCCAAAACACAAAAACATTGTATGATTTACACAAATGTGAAAACCCATTCAACATTCAACGTCCTAGCAAAACCGAACTTTACAAAAATACTCTTTTACATTCACAATGCGTTCACAAAGCAACAAATCTAAAACGAACTAGTTTACATACGAAACCTAATCTGCGCGCCATCGGAACGAAATCACCAGCAGTCACCGGTTTCCGATTTACTTTGAGTGCTGCGAAATCGAACTGGAAATTGTTATTGGAAAAGGAAATAAGGTATGAATTCAAGATTTCTTCTAGATATAATATTGAAAAAAATTAGAATCACAAGCATTCTAAAAAAATATAGGTACCTACCTAAAATCACACAAATATTGCAGAGGCGAAAATTCACTTCTTGCTTTTCATTCATTTCTGAATGTAGGTTTCTGATGTAGTAGTACACGGAAATTTGGTAAAGATGTAAGTCATATCTAACGCTTCTTTTCATTTTGGAAAAAAACACGGGTGCTCAGCCGTCGGTCGTCGGCATAAGCCAGACGATCGATAGAAAATATTTTATTGTAAACTTAATTCAGAAATAATTGACAAAAGAAGAACTATAGAATACGCCTCAATTAGCGGTCTTATCGCTCATAAACAAAGTCTAGACTCATTCAAATAAGTTTTAACATCCTCAACAACTGAGATTTAAAAAAAAAAATTTAAATTTTTCCTTGAAAATACTTTTATTAAACGATGAGTCCCAAAATAAAATGAAACAAATCCTTAAAATAAAGTAAAGCAATCAAAGTGATGAAGCGACACAATCAACTGGGCGAGCTGCCGTGGAATATTCGCGATGCCGCCCGCTGTAGGTAAGTAAGGTACTACCTCAACCCCTCCCCTCTTCCTATCTCATTGTGTAAATAGCTCGAGTTAGTGACCACGACAAGGGAGGATAGCTGGTTTACATTGTTATATAAACAATAGGCAAGGCATGGGGATTGTTGGCTAGGGTAGAATAGATAAAAATGATATCGTCATATATTGCGTAACTTATTGAAGGAATAAATTACAAATACTAGACGCACACGATGGCGATGGAATGGGTAGAATAGAGAATTCTCTATTCTACCCGTTAGACAACAACCCTGTCCTTGGCCCTGAAACTTCAGAGTTTATCCTCCTTTCCTTTTTCATCGTCTTCGAATGGGATGGACTAGCGTATTTATGCTATCAAAGTCACACGCTATGAATATCATTTATATTATTAATTTTATTAGTATAGGTACAGAACAGAAAACAAGTAGGAATGTAAAGTAGAAAAACAATTATCATCTAGCCCCAAGCTAAGCTAAGGTTAACTATGTACATAGAAAAAACACAGTAAGAATTTAATTTTTTTATTGATTCCGAGTTGGAATAAATAATTGGGGCGGATGCTTATTATAATTAGGACATTTTCTTAATAGGACTGACCTCTGATTTAGTATGGGTGGACGGCTGGCAAGCAAAGCACAGATTAAACTGGTTAATTAAGAATACCCAGCAGTGGGCGTCCACGGGCTGAGTTCGATACATTTGTAACGATGCTGAAATCGCTAACCCTCAGATTGTTAACCAGCTTTTGACACAGAGATCGCTAAATGTCCTGTGTATTCTTACTCAGCTGCGTAATCCAATATTTATGCAAATGACTATTTTAGAGATTACCCAAGTTTACTCAGATAACGCTATTTGTTTGGGGAACTCTGATTAAATAATTAATTAATGATAACAAGTTAAGTATAAATTCAGGATTCCCCAGGGTCCCAGTGCTCGATACTCAAGCAACTGTCATAAAAGTTTATAGAACTCCCTGAGGTTTCAACGGCGGTAATATACGATGACGTTCAGTTTAGCACGCGGAGACGGCTTGTTACAGACAGAGGAATAAAATGTGGTACCCAATACATTGAAAGGTTTGGTAGGACCAAAGTGATTAAATTCGTCCACGTTTGTCAGACCTGACGTGTACAAAATGTCTTAAGGTTTTTTTTATTTCTGACGCGGTCACTAGTTAGCGAACTCCAGTACCTATCGACCCCTGTAACCCAATCCGTGGATGTCGTAAGTAGACTAAGGGATACTGCTAATTAAGAGCAGCAGCTTTCTGATTTTGTGTATTTTAACACATCTACTTTACTCAATCGATACCCAATCCGCCTGCCATGCGTGGTGATTATGGTAAAACCCCTCCTTGATGGGCAGTTGTTATTTTCAGTCATTTTACAAATCAGTCATTTTGGATTTCAGACATTATGGGAAAAGTACGTTTTAAGAAATGTTCTTTTTGGAATATGTACGTTTCAACGTTCAGTCATACCAGACCGGACCCTCTTGTGGGAAGCAAGTTCAATAATGGACGTAGGTGTACTAAAGCATAGTATATCTGAGGAATGAAAATTTTTTACAGGGAAGATGAAATTGGTCCACAATATGGATAAATATTTTTTCCGGACGATTTTCGACTTTTCCTCGCAGTCGAGTTTAGTGATTGTCTCTTTTCTTGTTGCTTTGACTAGACACTTTTATAACAGCTCTGCGATCTAAGCCAACACGGCTACTGAATAAATACCATTTAGTTTCCACTAAATGGTATTTATTCAGCAAAATCGGCAGTTTGAGCGAGTCATCCAAATGGCATAAACAACGGGGCTGGTACTCAAACATCAACCGTTACATCAAACTACTCGCATGCAAATACGCCGCCGCCGGTGCGGCATTCAGCGCCTTTTGCAAACTTACCGAGGCGAACAAAAGCGCTTACTAGAAGCATAAAGCGCTTTGCAATTCTAATACAAGTGGTGCCTAGCGCCCATTTAGCATTTACATATGCAGTTAAGTTGCTGTTGATTCAGCAAATAGAATACTGTTGATTTGAGCATAAATAATACAGATTCTGCAAGCAACGGGCCTCCCCAATCAAGGGGGATTCGCCATCATCAGCACGCTTGGCGGATTGTCAAATAGTAGAGGTGTTAAAAATACACAGAAGGAAGCTGCTGTCTTTTCAAACAGAGATTCCATAGCTCCCTTACCCATGGCTATGGGATCCTAAACGACTAATGACAAAGAAGAAATTTGCAAAATGCTCGACGGAATCTTTGAATTTAGAATGCAATAAATGATTGACACAAAAAAATCATACTTACTGTATGATTTTTTAATGAAACAGTTAAATTTTGTTGTTTTAATGGAAATAATGAGAAGAGAGGGATTTTTTTATTTTTTATATGTTGTAGATGCTGTGAATTATACGAAAGTGATACGAAAGATGTTAATAGATCTAAATAAGAACTAACGATAGGTAATACGGTTTATGGAGACAAAGGGAGTTGAGAATAGTCTATGAATATTAAAATGCACTTAAAGAAAACGATTGCAAAGTACGACTACTATGTACATTCATAATTTGAAAATCACTTGCAAATAATATTCGTTATATTCACTAAGTGAGAAGTGCAGTTAATTTTATTTAATATTTGAGACAAAAGAGCAGAAAATTAAATTAACACTCTCAATTCTCCAGTTAGCTTCTAATTTCGTGAAATATACGAGAATAAAACACCTCACGAATATTCTACGCGAATTAACACAGCGTTGAGGGAGTAATGAAGAGATACGACCGTATTATGCTCATACGCATTTTAGGGCCTAAGCGTGTATGGAATAGGGTTGGTTTTACAGTATATAAGGTGCAATGGTAATAGCTAATGGCTGAGAATAGAAATCGATGTAGCAGTCGTATTTCAAATGGAATTAATAAATTAATATTCCTAATCGCTTGATCGCAAACTCTGTTTTTGAGTTTCAGTTTTACCGGAGCTTTTGTCGATATAGCTCAGGAGCTTATGGCTGATAAGCTATGATCGAAAAGCTGTCGGTCAGAAATGCAAAGAGATATATTTAAAAATTTTAATCCGTTGCAGGCGAATTTTTAGAGATCTAAAGCTCTTGACACAGTGATGGTAGACTTTTTGAGAGGGTAATTATTGGATGTGTCACTCAGCATCCATTTAGACAGTTCCAACGAAGTTTATGTTATAGACATCAGATAAGTTTTATACTAGGAAAACATTTTATTTGTATCGAAAAAATTACTATACTAATATTATAAAGAGGAAGGATTTGGTTGTTTGTTTGAATGGAATAGGCGCCGAGTCTACTGGACTGATTTGAAAAATTCTTTCACCATAAGAATCCTGAATTTTCCGTGATGAACATAGGCTATAGAATATTTTCAAAAAAGTTAGGGTCCGTATGAAAATAACAAACCGCTAGTAAAGAATAATCTAAAAATTGCTATGGTCTGTACCATAGCAAAGTGTGAGCGGGGACGGGGAACAGAACTTGCAAAACGATTATTTTTAAAAGAATAGCCAACTCGCATACGTCATCGCAATCAAAGTAACGACTTCCTAAGCACAAACAGTATACTACCTAACAGTAACCCACTACTAGTTGTGGGATCAATACTACCAAGTGGGTTAATGTGTTCATTGCGTAAGCCAGGCACACTGGCTGGCACACTGGCTGCACGGAAAAGTGGCGTGGTTGGAGCCGTTGCAGATTAAACAGAGGCGAACGCATACGAGAATTTTGTGGGTTTGAGACCCAGAGCCCCGATAAATTTGTATTCTATTATTATACTAACGATGTAGGAGACGAGGAATTTCATTTAATTAGTTATTAGAATTTAAATAAATGTTTGTTTGGTTGGATATTTTTTATATTAAATTATTTGAATCTGAATACAGCATTGTAGAAAAAGTGTTCGTAACACCTCATTGACATCCTCCATGCGACCCACTAGAATTGCCTCACACTAAGCTGAGTCATGACTTTGTCTCCCACGGGCCACCCTTGTTATCCGAAGCCGTGCAAATTATCATAGGGATGGAATCATGTTGCGTGGTTATCCCGGACTACAGGCTCCTGGGATTAGCTAATGTCAGATTGCCGTCATGTTGATAAAGGTCACTGTATGACAAAGTTGGAGACAAGTAAAGTATTTTATTTAGAAGGAATAACAACAATTACAATATCTCTCACATCAGTATGTTTTTGTTTTTTAATGGATTTGTTTCTTTAATGGAACTAAAAAAGAACAAAAATGGTCAAAAATATTTAGGAAATATTTGTTCAGAAATCATGAATATTTAAGTGAGAATTCAGATTACATAATACATAATAATGTTTGAAGAATGTTGTCATCCAACCAATTACTTTGCAGATTGCTTAACCAATTGCCAATTCGTTCACGACAGTAAACCCTTGTGATTTAATGGCGTTGACCTAGACCATGTTAAACAAACGCGAACAAGCTTCATTCACTAAGTTAAATTATGTTTGAGTAATCTAACTTTGAAAGTCAACAACCGGATTGTATTAGAAAAACAACATAAATCTAAAGTCGATAATGAGCTGAGCGGTGTTTATGTTATGTAATAAATTTTGAGTAGGCTTGTAGGACTTATATACTATACTTATATATTATAACTGGTTACAGCTGCTAGTTACAATAACAAGATGAAGGAAGCCTATGTCTAGCAGTGGGCGGGCTGATGATGATGACTATGTTTTTAAAATTAGATCAATTCGTTTGTAGTGCGTTTTTTTTTTGTACGAAAATTCTATAGATTCTTTTACATAGCTATGTATTCGACAATATTTTGCTATGGACAACAAATAGGGCGTAGATTGTCATGGGTGTGTAAGTAAACAAAAAAAAAATCGCAACAACTAAGACATTCATATTCATAAAATAAATTCAAAATGACGGCATTTCTCTCAGAAAACGAACAATACTGTTGAAGTATATAAAATTATGACAACTCCAACTCTACGCGGAATATAATGGAATACACGCAATAGAACGGAATACGTGGAATTTTGAATTAACAGAACTAGTAATACTAGTGAAGTTAAAAATGCGACCTACCGGTATGGGTGGGTTAGAGGAATTGAAAATGAGGTTAATCTAAAAAAAAAAATTGTTTCAATGAAACACAAATGTTTTTTTTAGATAAAGTGTTATTATCTGGAATCGAAGTTAATGTTATTGTAAAGCGAACAGTAAAAGATCAAGTAAACATTTTTCTGCCACCAGGCGTTTATATAGGTTTTTTTTTAATTGTAAGTTTTTTATAAAAAGTTTTTTAATCAAACAATCCACAGGCCCAGTTTTTCTTCCATAATGCATTTAAAATTCGTGTCTTCAGAATAAAGAACGACAAAACATAAATAGCTAACGAGAAGTACTTACACTCGTAGAATATAGTTTTATTTTATACAAAGTAATATGAATAAAGATGAACATTTACCTCATGAGGCCCGGAACCTTCCGGAACCCTAATAACGAGCTTAGAATGAGAATAATGAAATTTTTCATAAAAACTGCGACAATGGAGTGCAAAACAGCAATTACCCTGAATACAATGGCACATGCAGGTTATAAATTAAACTACCCTCATTCTTGAAATTGCTACGATGACTGTGCCGATTGGGGCTCTACCATGCCAGGTTTAAAGCACATTTTCTAACAAGAGGCGAAATAGCTTTTCAAAAAGATAAAGCAATTTGAAACTTTAGCGAGTATTAACAACAACGTCCGAAATCATGAAGCAAAGTGAAACTAGCTCAAGTCCCAAAGGCTTTCAGCTCTCGCAGCGGAAAATTGGCAGAAACACGATCACGAGTAATCTTAATTATAAACTCTAACCAGTCGTAATAAAACTTGAATCTGCACAGCACAGACTGGCTGGAATCCAAGTTATAGAAGCCATTACGTAAATAGGATTCCTGAAAAACTTTCCGCGTAAATTCTTGTTTAATAGTTTGAAATAAATGGATCGGAAATTGCGAGTTGATGACGTGGAATTTGGTGATAAGGGATTTGAAGGATGGATAACGTTATGAAAAGTTGTGTAATAAATGTAATACGTTCTGTGATTGTGAACCTAATGACAATGAAATAGGTGTCATTGTAGATCTAACGACGATGAAATGGGAGTTTGAAACTCAATTATGGTCTGCAGAAGATAAGATTGCAACTACGTTCGAGGATGATTGTGAGGCCCAGAGTCGGGAAGTGATACAGTTATTTAAAGAATGAGACACTCTACAGACTACAAAATGGTCTCTTAGTGAATGAAGCCTGATTTTGGTGGAATGGTACTACTTACAATCATAATACCAAGTGTCAGAAGAAGAATATTGAAAAAGTAACCATAAACATAAGAATATTGAAATTTATTATTATAGAGTATTAAAAATATGAAAAAGTAACCTTCAACGTAAAAGTTTTATGGTTTACTTATAACTTTCCCTTGTAATTAAAACTTATCTGTAAACTTACTTTTTGACTGTCTGTTAAAAACTATCCATCTATAAAATGTAAATCCGTTATTGGTCGTAAGAAAAACATGTCTTTTAAGTTACGTAGAATAAGGACTGCGGATTTTGTTAATAAATAATAACCGCTTTTCAAAGTAATACACCACCCTATAAACAGAATACATTTGACATACCGCTCTCTGCAGCAGACGGGCAAAAAGTACGGGTCGAGCGTCCAAACGATTCTATTTCAAAAGAACTGACTGCACGACAGGAAGGACAGTTTGTTTTAAACAAACACAGAATACATTGAATCTCAAAAGATATGGCAAAAATATTCATTTGAGACAACATTTCAGAGAGAATTCGAGATGCGGGAGGCTCTGACTATAAATATCGGATATTATTTGAGAGGGAGCAAATAAAGCTGATAAAAATTGCCGTTTACGTAGGCGTGGGTTGCTTTTATGATGCTGGTATTGTTTATGTTATTTATTTATTAAAAGTTAGTACTTATAGTGCACAGCTGAAAGTACATAATTAGGGATACAAAATACGCAAAAAGTTTTCGTCTGAAGATTAGTTGTTTTGTACGAGATCCACGGGCTGATTTGGAGGGAATTCCTACGCCGCGACCAGCACGGGGCATCGTGTTGCCGTTAGTACTAAATATCCCTTAAATACTTGAAAAAAAAAAACGATTTACAGAATAAAAGGACTACACTGTACTACACATTTGAACATACAATTACTTAGAAAGATAACTACACAATTACATGAAATTACATTAGTACATTCAAAACAAGTTAAACAACCTCGGATGCAAACACGTAAAATTACAGACTACCCTCAAAGTAAACTAGCACAAGAGCCTGAGAGCATTGCGCTACCGACAGCTGGTTAAATATGGAGAGAGCTTGTGTGTAATAATATGGGAAGCTAGCAGACACGGCATCAAGAACGATAGTGAGGTATAACAGACTCCTCAAGTGTAGGTTCACCAATGGACGCAGTTAAATTGTATGCGTCATGGAGGTGTAGTATTCGCCAGTGACTCCCCAGCTCGTCGGGTGCGCCGTCAGTAGCTGAAGCGGATTTTTAATTGCTTTATTGGAATATTAGTTGAGTGGTTTATAGATTTTTTACAAGATATTTTCTTGCCAGTAAGACGAGCTTACTTCAATAAATTACACATTGTCGCAAATACCCATTAGGAGAACACCGCCACACCTGGGCAGTGAATGTGTAAAAACTGTCAACAGCCGTTCTTGCATTCTACTAAAGTACAGCTGATTGAGCGTCTACACTAATATGGAGTGTCGCATGTCGTGTCGTCCAACGTGAAAATGCTCACATTTTGGCATTCTATATCTAATGTAGGTAAGTGGCACTTGCGAAGTTAGAAGTTTGGCAGAATGTTGGCTGACGATCCACTGAATGTGGGTAGCTATACGTGGGTGGTTTGGATTTGAATGTTAATTAGGGTTACCTATTTCAGAAATCCTTAATTTCAGACGGGATTATTGGATATTTGTTTTAATAAAACTTTAGTGCGTTGTTTGAATTGTGATTTCAAACTCAACTTATGTGATGTTTTATAGGGTTTTGGTTTAAATTTCGATATACATATATCATAAAGTATAATAATATAATAGGCAGTGTGAACTTTTTCATTGAGTTCTCACTCCAGCAACTATTAAATTTTGTACAAAAATGTACCAGCGAAGAACGACGGTGGAAATACCCAAAATCTACATCTCAAGCGGTTCGTTAACAAGCACATAGCTTCAGTATAATGAGCCTGCTAAGTTTAAGTGGCAAACATGAGTTACCTACTTGTACCACTCAATGTTACTAAACTATGGTTAATGGGGCGAAACTTGATAATGGGAATAATTATCAAGAACTTGACTCCAGGGCAGATTTCATACGATGTCATGGAATTTTAATGTGTAGCCTCTGACGCTTAAGAGCGGTGTTATAGTTTTAATGTGTTGTTCAGTGCTTGAGTGTTTATCTGTAGCATCTTCAATTAGAAACGGAAGAAAGATTTCATTTAGGTATAGTTTTTTGGCGGTGACTAAAGGTATTTCGACTGAGATTGTTCCTGGCTGAGTTTTATAAATATCAATATAGCCGTGTTTGTTGATGGTAATCATCCCTTTACTAGAGTTCAAAAGTAAAATCGTCACGTTTTTTCGAACCAATCATCAACTTGTATACAAATCCGAAAATGATAATGAAAACTTGTTTTGTGTTGCGAATTTGTTTTTCCCACAGGAGACCCAATTACGCCAGCTTTTGACCAAGACGAGTTTGCAGACGGCACAAAGTTCCAAAGTTCCGTCCGACTAACAGGAAAGTTCGTAGATTTATAAAACAGCCATTGACTTGGTAATTGGTCTCGATACAGAAGTTGACGAACTTTGAGGACAAACCAAAGGCCTTTTTAAAATTAATTTTGTCAAAAACTGCAGATAATCCGTAACGCCAACAAAATATCTTTGCCGGAAGACCAGCGTTGGTTGCTTGCTTGTTGAGCTTATGAGTTAGGCTAGTAGGAAAGGAAGTAAAAACACTGATAGAATACCTAGCTATCCTCCGGACCAACTCAACATTTATGCATTGCTCCCATACAAAACTTAAAAACACTTTGTTATTGATTTTTAACAGAATTTGCACTGCTCGCCTATTTGAGCTCTCTATACAATGAGTAATACTTATGTATTCATAATTTTTTTTGCAAACTTGAAGTCAATAAATAACTGAGAAAGTGAATGTATAATTAATTATGGTATATGTCATTGTATTTCCGTATTGTTATTAATAATAATATAATAATAATAATGCTGGACAATCCACACAGCATCATCTAGCCCCAAGCTAAGCAGAGCTTGTGTTATGGGTACTAGATAACTGATATATGTACATAATACAATATTATTAAATATATAGATATTTTTTATTATACATAGAAAACAACCAGAACCCCTGAACAAATATCTGCAGATCGTACAAATATTTGTCCCGAGGCGGGAATCGAACCCGCAACCTCCTGCGTCGCAGGCGGACCTTCGCCCACCGCGCCACAGTGGTCGTCAAAGAATAACCTGCTATGCTACCATTATACTTTTAGTACCTAGTCAACATATGTATATCTTGGTGTTATCAATAAATGTATTGTATTATATTTGGATTTTAAATTTTTGTATCGTGAGTTGTAAATAAATCATTGTCCCTTAAGAATGGCTTGAGTATAGACCGAACTAAAGCTACAATAGTAAGACGAATTTAATACAAAAATTATGAATCAAGCATAAGTTTCAAGAAAGCATCAATCTTGAAGAAATCCCTCCTCAATCCCTGCCCTTCAATTCCAGAAATAAACAACCATCGTCACAGACCTCAGGCGACTGATTCAGAAAACAGAAACGATACATCAAATATGCACGAAGGGCCAAAGATACCCGCTCGGCTAGACGGCTACGCAAGTATGGAACCGACTACAGAAGAGTAACTATATAAATAAGACTAAATTGGACTACACAGATGCCAATAGTCTTGGAACGGCCAGACCGTTTCGGATTATGTAAGGCACTTGTTTATTTCTTCTTATGGAGAGCGCTAGGGAATTGGCAGACATCTAGGGTAGCGTATTAAGCAGTTCTTCTGCCAACATTAGGGTTTTTAACCCTGTTTCCCGGCCAACTACAACCTGGATCTCACACGCTCACAAGAACCCTTGTTTATTATCTACAGGCAGTCTGCCTGTACACAGCTCTAGTACATAGTAGTACTTTGTAAAACAGACCATGGGGACTAGAGTTTCCTAATAAGTATGATAAACTGATGTCTAATAATAAGTATGAGAAAATCAATTCGCATAAAATAACTTCCACTTTGTGCTTGCGAACTCGATGGTTACCCATTGAAATACATAATTATATTCCTCCCTTCTTGAACTCATTGGAAGCCGCCTTCGTTCACGAATGACGTAGCTCTTGGAAAGCAACTGACCATCGCGACAGTCGGACCGGGGCGGCTTCCACGGTTGAATTATTCACACATCGAGCGTTCGGCGACGTCGGCCGAGTGCTGGGCAAACCGTTAGTTATTCATGACGCGGATCCTAGTTTATAGAATTGTGGTGTGAGTTATGAGCCGGTGTAGAGATGAAATAGATTCAAAATTGAAACCAGTTACAGTTAGTTTGAAAGTAAATTCAATGACTCGCTGAAACTATTTTAGCTGCACATCACTACATTATATAAAACAAAGTCGCTTCCCGCTATATGTCTGCCTGTCCAAATGATTATGATGCGTTTTCTATACTAATATTATAAAGAGGAAAGATTTGATTGTTTGTATGTTTGTTTGTTTGTTTGTTTGTTTGTTTGAATTGAATAGGCTCCGAAACTACTGGACCGATTTGAAAAATTCTTTCACCATTAGAATCCTAAATTTTCCGTGATGAACATAGGCTATATAATATTTTCAAAAAAGTTAGGGATCCGCATGAAAAATTCAATAATTGAACCGTGCGCTGCATATTGAACCTCTTTTTCTATTATGGCGCGTCAGAATAGAAAAGGAGGTTGAATATATGGCGCACTGTGCTTGCTTTTTCTTTACGGCCAGTGTCAGTTATGGAGTATCGAGTCAGTGTCAAAAATCCCAATGCTGTTAGAAAATGTAAGGGATCCGTATGAAAACTGTGAAACCCATCGTGTTAGTGTGTATAATTTCTGAAATAATTGTTTAATACCCGTGCGAAGCCGGGGCGGGCCGCTAGTTTAATATATAGAGTAATTCAAGAGGAAAGTTTATAGGTATAACATGCACTCTTGCGAAGCCGGGGCGGGTCGCTAGTTTGTCATATATCTATACTAATATTATAAAGAGGAAAGATTTGATTGATTGTTTGTTTGTTTGTTTGTTTGAATTGAATAGGCTACGAAACTACTGGACCGATTTGAAAAATTCTTTCACCATTAGAATCCTAAATTTTCCGTGATGAACATAGGCTACATAATATTTTCAAAAAAGTTGGGGATCCGCATGAAAAATTCAATAATTGAACCGTGCGATGTATATTCAACCTCTTTTTCTATTATGGCGCGTCAGAATAGAAAAAGAGGTTGAATTTATAGCGCACGGTGCTTGCTTTTTCTCTACGGCCAGTGTTAGTTAAGGAGTGTCGAGTCAATGTCAAAAACCCCAATGCTGTTAAAAAAAGTAAGGGATACGTATGAAAACTGTGAAACCCATCATTTAGTGTGTATAATTTCTGAATTTTTTGTTTAATACCCGTGCGAAGCCGGGGCGGACCGCTAGTTACTTATAAAGCTATATAAGTTACCTATAAGTTAAGTTTAGTTAACGCGCTTAATGCCACCAAGATTTTCATTGTCATGGCGGAAGCCGCGTACATTTAAGCGTACTTTCATATTTTTGTGGATATGGCATTACAGTTTTTTTTTACTGATTGTCTCAGAGTACGCAGAGAATAACCAATGAGCGGCGATAATGGTCGCATAAATAGATTTTTTTACATTGGTAGCATCGATAGTATGGTATTTATGTGATTCATTGTAGGTATATTTTGCTTAGTCTGAATCTGTCTGAACTAGAAAGTATATACTACTAAAACACGATAAAATTTCGACTTTCCCGTTACATTGTAAAAATGTTTTCTTTCAAAAAAATAGAACATTGAACAAAACGCATTCTCTCGAGCATCAATATACATGGAGTCGACAAAACATTGTCCGTGACAAAGAATCGCCCTGAGCTAAACTCTGTTCTCAGTTCAAACTGGAGGACACTCTAGTTGACAGCGCTAATTGGCCGAGCGGGTGTCATGGCCGACACCGCCTCATAAATACCGCAAGATGGCGTTTATGTCGAGGGGATTTACTTCTATCTGTGCCTTGGAATCTAAAGAGATGGGGTGGGAACAAAGGCTTTTTAATATTTTTTCTCGACCTATGCCTTAACTCAAGTGGCTCGCCCTATTTGTTACGCAGAAGCTAATTTATTCTGTTACCAAATTAACATATAAAAATTTTTAGAGAATGCTAATTAAAAGCATTCTCAAAAAATTTTTACGAACTAAAAAATAAATGGTTTTAGAAAGTCAAACGGAACAAATTTTCTCTCTACGGTAGCTACCAAAGAGGGTAAAAATAATTTATCTAGGCAAAAGTCACTTTTTCCATAGCTATGGAAAAGGAGGCTGATTGGGTAAGAAGATGGTAGTTACGTATTGTAAGGAAACAATTATTGTTCAACATAACATCAAGGGACAAATATTGTGTTCTGAATTGGGATAGTGCGGGCTGAATTTTATGAATTTATTCAAGAAAGAATAAAATTAAAGTCTACAATAATGACTTGAAATGTGAAACATTCTAGACTCGGACATGTGATAGGTTATTTATGATTGAAGCGTCCAATCACCATATCGAGTCCACGACGCCCGTCGCAATATATTCTGATAGGGGATGGAAATTGGCACATTTCTCATAGATATGTTATGGATTTATGTTCCAGAGACGCAGACCCGATATCGACATTTGATAGGAATAAAACTGCCTTCTCAAAGTAAATATTTCTCAGACAGCAACTATTGTTTTCACACTTCATTTTGCACCTCTGGTAGACGCAGCTTAAGATTTTATAAGAACACAACACTTAAAAGAAGAACAGAATTTATTTTCAGTCATGCTTACGTTTTACTGGTCTGGATTTTCTCCCCGTCATGATTAATATAAGCGCCTAGAGGCTAAGTTGTACTTACCTGAAACAAACAAATAAGATGGTTAAAGTAAATATTAAAAATAAAAAATTTCTATTCTATAATGTTCTTTGTTCTTGATAAAATATGAATCCAAAGAGACTATAAAAACCGATGACGTAATATCAACCTCATTCCACAACCTAAAAGAAAATATGAATTTCCTTCCATAAATAAGAACTTGAACGCAACACGAGCCAACGTTATTCTTAGGCATTAATAGTAAGTGATAAAAAAAAGAGCCGGAGTAAATGGATCATCAAGGGGAGGAAACAAAAGAATATAGGTCGGGCGGGATGATGTATCGGAATCCAACGTGACAGACATAAAATACACTCCTGTGATCCACAAAGAAGTAACTGACGTGACACATGGATTTAAGGTCAGACTTTATTTGTATGGGATCAATGGATCAATTTTAGATCGATATGATACTCACATTGAGCCATCGCCATCGTTTAAAGATTTAAGGACCATTTACGACATGATAGTTGTATAGGTTCTGTTCAATCAGTAAAACGCACAGTTGACAAAGCATTGTTATTTATTGATTAAAATCTCGCTTCTACTGAAATTGGCTTTTACAAGAGTGAAACTGGAATAAAAGGTGCCATTTCTAATAATAGATGACAGGTTATGAAGATTTAAGGAAAAAACATATGACATCGTCTTTTATCAAACGACAAGAAGACGATAATGGTAATCGAATAATCAAGCGAGCGAGCGATAGAACGATGAAAATGTCACAGACGAGCGTGAGGAGCAAGAATTAAGTATTGTGAAAGATTCTCTAGGTTACAGTTAATACAGGAGTTCTTCAATAAAAGAGAGTTGTTGCTTCAGCTTTGGATGTCAGCAATACTCAAACTTTAATCTGACCAAGTTTCGTGATCGGTACGAACAGAGGTTTCATGATCAGCCAGTCGCAGCCAGTATTTCGCATTTATAAACAAATCTATGTACCTAATATTTAACAACAGTTCGACTATACTGAAAGGCACCTTTTACTTGGCCGTGTCAAATTAAAGTACCCTGCGAAAGGGGCGCGGAAGACCGAATAAAACATGGATAGATTGTGTCAAGGGGACATGGGTAAGAAAGGTACGGAGATGGCGGTTCCCGGAGGAGCATAGAAGAAAAATACATATCTTGCCGACCCCACTCAGTGTGGGATAAGGACCGGAAGATGAAGACCCGGCATAGACCTTGGCTATATTGATATGACATTCTATGGCCATTCTCTCTCCTCTCCGCAAAAGATCCCCGCCGCGCCGCCTAGCGAGTTTAAATGCGAACGATATTTCGTCTTTTTTTAGAAACCGCCTCATAATGGGATTGGAAAGGGCTCGTAAGAATTTAAATTCAGCGATGAATGAACGATGAATTATCGACAATGGGCGACCTCAAATACAATGGTACACGTTCGTATTATAAGCTATTGTGCTACTGAGACTGGCCTGAACAAAAGTTTGATATGTGCCAACGTAATTGTAATTCATAAATTATGATGCCTACTCAATCAAATGAGCAAAGGTTCATGAATTAACAAGTCATCTGGTAATCTTTGAGAAAAACTCCCTGAATTTGTTGCAATCACTCAGCCCGTAGGTGTCGTAAGAGCTCTCTCAGGGAACCTAGCAGAGGCAGGGCAGTAACTTCCTTCTGTATATTTTTAACACCTACACTGCGACCAAAGTGTGGTGATTTTGGAAAAATCCATCATTTTTGCGGGAGACAATCATGTTCAGCTTTTGATATATGTGAGCTGGCGATATGAATAGAACACCACAAAAACACTTTCTTAAACCGACTTCTCTGCGGCTAGTAACGTTCTACTAGATAAATACACTATTTCGCCAAACTATCCGCGCAGTCCTATCCGAACACTATAAAGTGTCCCTAAGCTGGTGGGATATTTACACAACAGGCGCCAGTAAATTTATTTCGGGTGAGATAATAAATCACTGACTGTCCCTTAATCCTTGTTTCTTCATAAATAAAATCCTTTTGTCTGTGCTTTTCAAAGAGGTACAATTTTACATATTTTGTCTTTTGTTTCGGGCACAACTTTGGGGTTTCTTTCGCTGAAAATTTGCATTTGTGTCTGTTTCAAAAACATAGCGAATACCTACATAAAGATTTTGCTAAATTAAAATGTCATCATGTCAAATATATCGACTGTTAAAGGGGTCCTATGACTTTTCCATGGAAATACGAGGTAACATTTGAGATGACTTCGCACTTTACGTTTATAATTACCCAGACTATTTATCAGATAACAGGTTCTAATGAGCGTGTTTTAATTTAATATTTCGTTAATGATAAGTGTCCAGCCCGGCTTAAAAAATGCGAAACCGCTTTGCGAAGTCATGACATCGCGTTATAAATCCCTAACCATTATAAATGAGTGTCCCAAACCGTTCTGCGTACTAAATCCCTGCGAGATCTTAATGATAAATGTTTCACAATCTGTAAACCTCTGTCGGGTATTGTTCGCTAGAATTGGAAGCTATCGGGTTTCTAGCCAGTTATTCGGCTTTGGTATTAATTTGGATTTGAATCAAATTGTTAGAGTAACGAGACATCGATACGTGGCTGTGTTTTAAATAATTATGATCTAAGTGCTCCTTTTTTTATATGATCAGACTTAGTATCTACGTGTATTAAAAGAAAAATTCAAAATTTCTAAAAAAAAGAAAAAAAACCTGTCAAGAATATACATACCTACTGTGTAAAGAAGTGTTAACTGCTGTTTAATATCAAAGGCAGAAATTTTTAGTTGTAAGCAATTTATAACCACCAAAGTGGCAAACAAGCATACGGTTGATAGAATAAAAGTATGACCATGAAATTATGTCTTTATATAGCTTATCTAATTAGGTCCCTACTGTAGGTCATTTACCAGCTCAAAGTACATTCATGATACTTCAAACATGGCTCTTAATTGAAGTTGGAATTGTTAGTAGGCATCCCACTCCATTAAATAAACCGTTCTCCAGGGTGTTATAATATTGCAACATCAAGACAGACACTTAGTTGTCGCTGTTACCGTTTACCAAGAATTCATGCAGTTTTCGTAATGATTGAACCACCCGGGCGCGGTAACAGGAAAGAGACAATGTGTGCTGATCCGAGTTTTAGTAATAATGAGTGTCGCGGTATCTTTTATTCCCATGGTTATTTGTAATTCACCGAGACTCACTTCCAATCTAACATCGATGGAGTCAATTAGTATAAGTTAATTTGTAATTTCATTTATTTTAATTAAATTTTTGCACCAGAACTCGGTCTCTCTGTACCCTCCCTAGCAGCCGTACATAATTAGGGGAACTTTATTTACAAACAAATATTTATTTAGCAACACAAATTGAATTTAGACACACATTTAAAAATAGAAAAGTACTTAAGGCGCATACAGCACCTAAACTAGCGCCACCACCTACTTTATGTTATTATTCTGTTTAACAAAGGAATTTTCAAAAATCCATCGTTGCCCTTGGTGGCCACCAAAATCTATTTTCGTATCTCTTCCTAAACTAAATAGAATAAAACTATTACAGAGATATTAAAAAAAAAGCTTATGATAGGTATCACAAACTGGACGATGGATTTTTGAAAATTCCTTTGTTAAACAGAATAATAACATAAAGTAGGTGGTGGCGCTAGTTTAGGTGCTGTATGCGCCTTAAGAGCTAACTGGGTAATTGTTTGAGAGTTCCTTAAGACATTAAGAATAGTCAAATATTTTAAAAGAAGGAAATAAAATTCAATTTGATTATTTTCGTTACGTTCTGTTTGTTTAAATTGAAAAGGCACCGAAACACGTTGGGTTACGTTATTAAGAATATTTGAAAAAAAATATGGGTATAAAATAATATAAAAACCACTGCACCGCGTACTTAACGCGTTTACGAATTCTTTTATATTTTTTCTTTTTGTCGCCTTGGCAAAGATTTTTAGAAGAGATCACTGATGACTGATTGAAAAGAACTAACCTTTACTTATAGAAATCTGTCATGTTAAAATACTCAGTACACCTTACAAAAGTATTTTTTCTCATTCGTCTTACTTTTTTTCCGTTCGAAGATCTATTTTTAAACATTTTCCGTATCTGTGATCAGAGATTAGTAAATACAACGATAGTTTATATTCTTTATCTGCTGTAGCTGATCAAGAACTTTATAAGCAGTGATATCGAATAGAATACAATCAAGTAAAACTACATTTAAGTATGATTGAAAAATCTGAGGTACAGATAAAATTTTCAATCCCAAAGTTAATCGACGTATACTAACATACACAATTGAACAAAAGCCAAGGAACCCCATGCCAATACTTGAAGCCCTAAGCGCTCCTTCCGTAAAATGTTGAATAAAGGTTCAACGAGGAACCTTCTGTAATAAAAGGTCAATCCAGGGAATTCACAAATACCAATATTTCTTAGAATCGGAATTTAATATCAATGCGAATGTTTTATTGGTTGTCGATGTTATTTTTTTAACAAGATCTACCTACAGTTTTATTAATATAGTTTGACTTTTAGTCAAAGGTTGCACAAAGTTTGATTGATTGTGTTAAGTTTAAGTGTCAAAATAAAAGCATTAAAAATTATTTTCAATACCAAGATACAGCGAGGCGATGTTGCCAACGCGTATTGGGGACTACTGGTATGGATATGGATCAGTTGAGCAACCAGTAGATTGTTTGCAGCAATCTGCAGTTAACTCAATCGTTTAGTCCTTGTTTGTTTCTTTTATTTGATTTATTTTTCCTTCAGTGGAGAATTTATTACAGTAGCTATATATTGTAAATTATATTATATCATCAGTTGAGATGCAATGAAAAGCAGTATTATTCAGCTCTGATTGTCAATTTGAAACTGAATATAAAGGGTAATAACGTCGGAAATTGCTGCGCAACTCATAGTTCAGAATTGCATTGGCTCATCGCTGCAAACCCTACTTTGTAAGCTCATCTATCCTAAACTTCACTTCCCCTACTAAGACTTTCCACGAACTGTTTCGCGCTGTTAAAACTACTCTAGCAAATAGCTCGAGCACAAATGCGCAATAAATTTAGTACTCTAACAAAATTAAGATTAACCTCCACTTCCATAAAAAACATGAAAGAGCAGAGAACCAATTAAGTAACACTCTATTTAAAAATTCAGTGAGTATAAAATTTTACTTATTGTGTTTATTTTTTAAGCTTAAACTTATAACTATAAAACTTCCTTGATTCTGATCCTTGTTTCGGATTCCTATACCTTGACATTATTATGGTAAAGTAAGGTGGTAGAGATTTTATTACAACCCATGGTAGAGGTCCAGGTCGGAAGTAGATACCCGTGGCGTCACAGGGAGCTGGCGCGCCGCAAGCGAGAATAACCCCTAAATACTCGCAGAAGTGAGCGAGAGCGGCGATAATAGCGTGGCTTCTGCAGCGTTACGTAACAAGTCTCGTATTGATCGCGCCTCGGCCCCCGCGCGCCACGTCCCCTGCAGCGGCGACCAATCACAGCGGTTTAATTTTAATTTGATAGCCGTTACGTACTGCCATGCTTCTGATTTGTCAGCTCGTTTCGCGCTAAGATGGAAAACTGAAAGGTGAACTACGCGCCTTCGAGCTTCAAGTTCATTTCATACTTACACCGAAGGTCGATTATTGTTTAGTAAAAATAGCTGATTCAATAACTCCGAACTTGAGAAATTGAAGACGATAATAATTTCTGGCTGGGAAATTGCCAGGGCTGTACTTGAAGCGATAGACGGAACGTTATACTGATTCGGCTTGTTAGGACCGTATGATCGTGCTATGTTGGCAGCACTAGGTAGCAAAGAATTTCAGGAGAATGAGTGCATAGTGCTGTTGTAAAGTACGGTACGTATGTATGTTATACGAGTGATGAAAACAGAAGTTGGTTAAAGACTTTTTTTCTAAAATCAACATTTAAAATAACTAAAGAGTGTTAAGATATTAGTAACGCGACCAGTAAGTACTACATATAATATACTTATATTATTAAACTAGAAAGGTTTTATCATATTATATTCTAACCTGATATATCAGCAAAAAGGCCCCCAAATCTTACATAAAAATTATAAAATGTACGACCCAGTGCACTCTATGGTACACCATAAAAACAATACAAATCGATAAATTATTATTCAGTGAACGCGTAACATAGAAATGCTCACTCCAGCAAAATGTGTACCCAATAGGAGGACCATGACGGCGCAGCAAGCGAATGTCCGCCTGCGATGCAGGAGGTAGCGGTTTCGAATCACGTCTTTGGACAAATATTTGTATAATCTGCAGAGGTGTTTATTTCATGTGCGATAAGATTAAAAAAATTAATATAAATTAATATCTATGTCAAAGAATTCGCAAATTCTTTTACATAGAGTTATATCTTGTTTCAGTCATCAGTTTTTTAGAATAAAGTATCATCTATTCAACAAATGTATTGTAATATCAGTTATCTAGTGCCCAGAACACAAGCTCTGCTTAACTTGGAGCTAGATGATGATGTGTGAATCGTCCATTTATTGACAGAGCTGACCCTAATCGACTAAAGGCCTGTGTTACACTGACAAGCTCATTTCTCACCGATATGAACTGTGACTTCGAGTGGAAACCATCAAACACACGTTTAATTTGGACTGGTACAGATTGAAATAGTTTTTGTCGTTACCGATAGGGAACTTCGCATCTTGAGTTTTTGCTCACGCATAGGGGAGCAAAACTTGCCCTTCAACAATCAACTATTGAAATATCCACGGCTAGGGGATGCCCCCAAGGCGGAGTCCTATCGCCTGTTTTATGGACCTTAGCCGTGGATAAGCTCCTGCGTGATCTGGCAGACCTTCGCATTGATGCGCAAGGTTACGCAGATGACCTTGTGATTGTCGTGCGAGGTTTCTGCCAATCCACCATCTCTGGTATCATGCAGCGAGCTCTCAACACTGTCAGCGACTGGTGCCGTAACAGCGAGCTCTCAGTCAATGCTGATAAAACTGTGATTATACCTTTAACTAACAAACGAAGGCTAGACAAGCTTGTGAAGCCTGTACTCAACGGTAAAATCATAACGTTTTCCACAGAAGTAAAATACTTGGGCGTCACCATCGACCAAAAACTAACGTGGAACACTCACCTAGCCAACGTCTTGCAAAAAGCAAAGATGGCTCTAGGGGCGAGCGGCAGACTAATGGGTAAAAACTGGGGCGTTAACCCCAGGATTGCCCTTTGGCTGTACACTGCTATTGTGAGGCCGATTACAACATACGCCTCTATGGTATGGTACAACAAAGCCTTTCAGTCCAGCGCAATCACCAAACTGAGCAGCCTACAAAGGACTGCCTGCCTTATGGCAACGGGAGCCATGTCCACCTCACCTGGGCTTGCACTTAATGCACTGCTGGGACTTCCTCCTCTTCATATACACATACACAAAGAGGCAAAGACCAGCATGTATAGGGCTTGCATTGGAGGCCGAAGGAACTGGCTCTCCCAGAAAATGAGATCTCTTCAAGACTCAACTCTGGAATCTCCCATCCTGAGCATGACAACTGATGCCATGCTCCCACGCCATGTGTTTGATAAACACTTTACAGTGGAACTGCCTTCCAGGGAAGACTGGCTGAATAGCCAGCTCCCCTGCAAGGATGGGTGCCTAACATGGTACACAGATGGCTCCAAAATGGGATTGGATGTAGGCTGTGGAATATACGGAGAGCGTCCTAGGTTTACCAGGAGCATAAACCTAGGAGAATACGCCTCCATTTTCCAAGCAGAAGTATTCGCCATTCTCGAATGTGCTGATATAAATCTGCAAAAGCGATACTCCAACCAAACTATTTTTATTAACTCCGATAGTCAGGCTGCCCTTCTAGCCTTGGATTCGAAGGTCATCACGTCCAGGCTAGTCGAGGACTGCCTGTCACGCCTGAACGCTCTGGGTTCGAATAACAGAGTTATCCTAAGATGGGTACCGGGCCACGCGGGCATCAACGGCAATGAGAATGCCGACGAGCTCGCACGGTCCGGGGCAATGGGGACTCAGTTTGGACCAGAGCCGTTCTGTGGCATTCCTAAAAGCCTGGCTAACAGAATCCTGCTGAACACCTGCTACGAGGAATCCATCAAGCTATGGGAAAATTCCTTGGGCATGCTTCATGCAAAATCACTGTTAAAAGCCTTCGACAAACGGTACACCAACCAAATCCTAGCGCTAAACAGGAACAATCTTCGCATCATAACAAGAGCCCTAACTGGACATTGTCGCCTTAACAAGCACATGTTCAAATTGGGGCTAAGCGACACGAAATCCTGCAGATTTTGTGATGAGGCGGAAGAAACGCCTCTCCATCTGCTAGGAGAATGTGGTGCACTGATGCAAAAACGTAGCACTCGTTTGGGCAGGCACCTGCTTAGCCCAGACGAACTACGTGATATCACCCCGAAGGATATCCTACAGTTCTTAGCAACTGCTAGGATAAGTGGCGAACTATAACGCCGCGCCTCCGGAGGTGAACCGTCAAAGTGGCGATCACAATAGGCCAACCATGGCCGCAGCGATACTAAAGCCACTAACAGTAAATAAAAAAAAAAAAAACTTGAGTATCGTAGTTGAGAGCATTGTTAGGATGGATGATTTGAACTATACTATACTACTTCAACTGGATACACTAACTGAAAGTGGCTTTCTTTCCGTAGAAGACAAAAATATTAATAACTTACTTCAGAGGTTAATGTTTGGACAATTTTATTACATAAATAAATGAATTACTAAAAATTGCTCCATAAATTTTGTGAACTGTTGAACTCAGTCGATAATTTCTTCCCAAACCTTGGTTCTACGAGAATAAGCTCCCTTGCGAAATTAACGAACAACAACCAAATTAGACGTAGACTAACCAAAAGAACTAGAAGCTCGAACTTCTTCGAAGTGCGAATAAACCAAGCCGATATTAGATTCTAGAGGTACATTTGAAGTACAATATTGCATAAGGTTGCAATAAAAGAGGTTTATATGAGTCATCTCTCAGTAAGCTTCTGGAGAGGTCCTTTCAATGAGGACCTGAGGCGGAGCAGATGGATCAATAGGGATCGCATGGAGACATGTGGCGAGTCTAATCAATTATGATGTGGGACAATACATTTGGCAAAAATAATAAAAACAAGGAAAATAGTTGCAACACATTTTAATTCTCTTATTGGAGACCAAGACACACTTATCACACACTTATCTATCCCTACGCATCCAAGTTACTCTTAAAAACAAAAAGATGGCCTCTTAGATGAATAATTATTAGCGATGTAACCCCTGACGAAGCAAAAATAAAAATGCGCAGAGCTATCGTAAAGTCTAATTAATGGCTTTGACGATACATTAATATTCATTAGGTTGTAGCCAGGTTTTATACAGCCCACGTTTTAATGCAAAGGTCGTAGGTAATAATTTATTTTGGCCACCAACTTTTATTAAAAGTTTCAATGTCATGAAAAAAAAATCATGTTTCGATCGAATCGGCACAGCAAAAATGAGAATTCAATTCAAATTCAAAAAATTTGTAAATGTGCGAACATTTACAAATTTATACTGTTAAAACCTCTTGATACTATTTAAGGAAGGTAAAGTTTGTTAGTCGAAATCAGATAGTGAACGATGAAAATAACTGAGCAAGGGGAACTTTCAAAAGTTGTTTGAAGCGTATCGTTACGTAAATACCACTCGTATGTAATTGTATCGTGCCACACACATGTGCATGACCAAAGCTGAAATGAAAGCAATTGACAACCCAAATACATTTAAGAACAAATTGAGAAAACTTTTGCTGAAGGAGTGTTTTTATACAATTGACGAGTTTATCACACGAAAAATGTATTGAAAATTTTATTTTAAATGCATGCTATAAATTTTATTACCTACTTATGCCAATGTACTTACTTCTAAGATTTAATTTTAATTAAGTTCGTTCATACACAATGTAAAATGTTTTTGAATAAATAAACTGAAACTGAAAGCCGAGGCGATACTAAATAAGTTAGTATGGAGACTCTATTGCTATTTCCGGTTGATCCCTAAGGGTTTACCTGATGCAAGATCCAGTTGCCGAGTTCACATCCGGCCCTAGACTTCCTTCCGATTCAGATTCAGATTCAGATTTTTTATTGGCAACATAGTTACAGGTCTCATTAAAATAGTATACATTGTTACTTAAAGTATTAAATGTAACAAGTTGATTAATTGGTTACATTTCATTTATCATTAATAATTCATTTCAATATTATGTCATAAAAATTATTCTTATAGGTACTTAATAAACTAAAATGAAATTAATAAAATAACAATAAATGTCAGTTCCGACCCTCGAGTAATTTCCATTAGATTACCTTTCACTCCAAGCTTTTGAATAAAAATTAATGATATTTACAACGTTACAGTGTAACAGGGGCTTCCGATTAAATTTAATCTGCGATTTGTGAAACGGGACAATGTTCATAATTAGACGATTTAGATAATAATTAATATTTTAGAACCTAATTGGTAAGAAATGTTTCTGAACCAAGGCGTATGAAAATTCAAATTTATTTCTTAATCAAAAGTGAACCAATGATAGTATTTCGATGAATGAAATCACCTTCGCCGTCGTAGCAATCGCTACGCTTCTCTACAACACTCTACGTCGTAGCAAACAGCTACGACGTAGCACAGTGCATTGCGCATGTATGAGATATTTTATATTGTTTAGTAATAATATATAACAGTGCTATGTAGATAGTGTGATAAACAATAAGGTTTTAAAAGATATTCAATAATAAAATGGAACAGACCTGTTTCCTATTTGTTTCGCGGCTCAAATTAAAATACTAGGTCAAATCAGTTGGGTAAGCTCTTTTATATTGTGGCACCTTATCTTGTTTTAGCATTGACGTTGCTGAAGGTCAGGTTTAGATTATATTCTTTGTGTTTCTATTTCTGTGGTTTATGAGAAGTAGGGGTCTAGTTAGGTATAGTAATAATGAGCAGCCATTATTGAGTATATTTTGAAACCTTATTGTTCATCACACTACGTACATAGTATTGTTATATATATATTATTACAAAACAATATAAAATATCTCATGCATGTATGTTGGATGCGCAATGCAAAATGTATCGTAGCAAAAAGCTACGACGTAGAACTTTGCTACGACATTTTCGTAGCAAACCATCTAATCCCGCGTAGCTCCAAATCCGCCAAATAAACGTATGTAACTTGAACAATAGGCGTTACAAAAGCGAATTAAGATTACCGAAACTCCGAATAGCATATCTCAAGTTCTCAAAATACATTCATACAAGCTTAACAGACTAATAACCCTTTACGGGATTGTATGTCTTAAGTCTAAATGGGTTTATCACAACAATGTCGTGCGGACTGAAGGTTAACCCAATTGAAATATATTTATTATTCTAGCGGCTTTCCTCACGGGGTAGCTGGACAAGCTTTCAGAGTTACTGTAGCTAAGAATAGTCGGGTATATCAGGAGAATACGCATTATAAACAGTACTAGAAAAATAGAATTGCAATATCTATCATTATTATAACCTTCTCTTTCAGTTTAAATTGTCTTTTATTAGTGACTCACAGTCTGAAACGATAAAAAATCTACCAATTACGAGTATTACACAAGGTTTTTGTCTAAAAAACTGTATCCTTTAAAATAACAAAGAATCCTCCTACGCAGGTATCCTAATTCCTAAGGTAATAAAAACTTTATCCTTAAAAGGGACAAAAGAAACGTCCCACGTAGGTACGCTAAGGTAGAACACTCCCAAAAGGATGTTACGCAAAGGATCGATCCGAGAGCGTTGAACTCCGCTTTCTGGCAAGGAGCCAGGCGACAAGAAGACGACAATGGTATTGGAATCTGTGGTAAGCTATATTGAAACTTAAAACCTGCTCGTGAAGGATTTATTTCCCTTGACATAAATGAAGACGACCAGCACCGACTTTTAATCTGTACGATATTGAAACTAAAAGCCAGGTCATAACAGATTTAAAAGCATTGATCAGAAATCTGTGTGTAAATGATATTAGAACTTGAATTTTATATTACTTTGACAATGATGAGCACAATGATGTACAAATCTGTGAGAAACGAAATTGGTTGAAATCAGCGGTCGACGGGTTGTATTCCCTTGACAAGCAATCGACGGGGTGGAGTATGAGATTTATTGAATCGAAAGCGGAAGTGACAAAGACTATACTGATATTAGAACTAACGCGGAGGCACTAGCCTTATTAAATCTAAAGTCAATGTGATAGAGCTCATATCTGATCATTACGACCTGAAAGAGTTTTGATTGATTTCTATTCCACAAAGTATATTACAGTACCTTCTTTCTTAAATTTTCCTATTTCATTGATAAACTGGACGTCGGAAGAATAAAAATTCTGAATTCTGTCTGAACCATAAGTCAGTGTCATAAAGCTCATTTAAGAACCGGCTACTCTGCATGATAACGACTATTCCAATGAAAAACTATCAACGAAGTCCGAATAATTTAAACTAAGCTCATAAAGCTCATTTGTGCTCGTCAGCATTAAAGTTCAAAGGATAGCTATAAGATGACTAACGTTAAATATTCAAAATCTCGTGAGTACGATAAACCCGGCTCCACGCCGCTGCTCAGAGAATTGGAAATTGAATACCCTGAAACCACTTACAGAATTACTTGAGCTCAGGGGCTCGGGCTGATGTGAAATATATTCAAAGCAATCGAAAGGTAGTGTCAACCTTTCTAAAAATAGAAAAGGGTAATAAAAAATGAGCCTCCAGTTTTCCCAAATCCCGTAAAAATCCAGAACCAGGTAGCTCTTGTTAATTTTCTTTCTCCATCTTCACTAGGACTATTAAAACTCTAAATATGTATACTCGTAAAACTGCTCTGTCCTGTTGATTAGCGCATTTAGCTAATCCACGAGCAACAATGGAGGTAACGTATACGTATTTTACTGTATCTATCCTAAATTAATCAAAATGAAGATCAATTCTACACCTTTACTTTTGAATCTCATTTTCAGCAATGGCTAGTTTTTTTGTCACTTATGATAACTTATGTGACAGAGTACAATATCACCTATATCTATAGATAAACGTATGACATTCATAAAAACTTCAACATATTGAATTCAGTTCATCGGAGCGAGGGCAAGTTATTCCATATTCATCAGATATTAAAAAGCAGATCAATTGATTTCCGATTCCGCTGACGCTATTTCGGAACTTTTCGACGAAATATTTTATTTATTGCTCGAATATGAATAGATATTGTACGAGTGCGAGTTGTGGGAATTCGTTTGAGGATATCATTTGTAGTCTCATGGAAGCTGGAAGTTATTCTAGTCTCAAAATGAAATATCTAGTAGACTTAAAACTCTAAAACGAGAAAATTTATAAGCTATGAAGTTTATGAATCTTCATAAACTTCATAAAAGTTAGAGAGCATAGATAAAAAAGTAATCAGCCACAACGAAATTTAGGGCTAAAAAAAACCTAGAAAACCCCTCCTTGATTGCACGACAACACAAAGCACATAAACCTTAATTTCCCATCCTGCGGGTAAAATCGTGGAATCGTCAAATCGCGTGATCCACCTATCGTAAACTAAAAACTTTCCCTTGCAATGGGGAATCGTAATTGGTAGTTTGATGATAGTTTTGGTCATGTTGTGAGCATTAAATGTTTTGCAAATAAATGTTGAGTTACATCAAACATAACTTGCGTTACGCAACTTCCTTGGTCTATATCTCGTACCATCTTTCAGCGTCAATGTTTTGGGTCATCGACTTAACTTATCCCTCAAGTATCTCCGCATGCGTAACTGGATACCTTGCCTCATGTTTTAAATGAGTTGATATAAATAAGCAATTTTATTTTCTATCATTCTTAAACCGTAAAATTCTACGCAAAAAATTATACCTACAAAACGAAAGAAATATCCGCTCACTAAAGGGTAAAGATAAAGATAAAGATAAAGATCATTTATTTGCATAAACATGTGTAGTTAGAAGATTTTACAGATAGGTATACAGGTATCAACATGTTTTACCGATTACGGTGTACAAATTGTGAGAGATGGCATGCAACAGAGACAGTAACTAAAATATTAATTGAGTTAATGTAATGTCAAAAAGTGAATTAATTTAGGCATGTAAATAATGTAATTAATTATAATAATAGTTTAAATACAATTTCATTAAAATGTTAAAATTTATCATTTTGAAAATCGTCGATCTTGTTTACAATTCATTTCGCTATTAACAATTTCTTAAATTTATTTTTGAACATACAATCATTAAGTTATTTTTTTAATTTATTTTATTTGTACCTACCAATTAGATTACATCATTTAGAAATTCGTCAATATTATAATAACATTTTTCACATAGAAGTTTTTTAAATTTAGTCTTAAATAAGTTTACATTTAAGTCTTTGTAGCTCTTTGGTATTTTATTATAGATTAAAGGTGCCATGCACACTACACTCTTTCTCAACATAGTAGTTTTTGATCCGTGCGTGGCTAATCTATTGTTGTCTCTTCTATTCCTAATAACAATGTCACACATTCGGGGAAACAGATTGGGATTGTTTCTAACAAATAACGCAATTTCCAGAATGTACAAGCTTGTGAGTGTTAGTATTTTATGTTTTTTAAACAGGGGTTTACAACTGTCTGTAGGTTGGATTTTAAACATAGCTCGTATGCAGCGTTTTTGCATTTTGAAAATTATTTCTTTATCAGTAGAATTACCGTAGAAGATAATTCCGTATCTGATCACCGATTCTACTGTTCCATAATATGCTGTTAATAGAGTATTTAGATTAACAGTTGGGGAGAGCTTATTTAGAGCATAAGCTAAGCTGCTAACCCTTTTACTTAGAATCTCTATATGTTTTTTCCAGTTAAGCCTTTCGTCAATTTGTAATCCTAGAAATCGTGTAGAGTCAATTGCTTGAATAGAATTAGTAAACGGGTAAACGGATTTTATTTATAAGCGATATGCAATGTCTTTCTATTTTTCAGTTCACTTTGTGTATAATACCACTTTTTTGAGTTCACATTGTTAACCTAGATAGCAAGTTCCACAGCCAACATAGTATAAAGTCCACAGATATAGAACAAAGAACACGAGAATCGAACTAGAAAACTAGGTTATTTATATGCAAATGTTTGAGGCAAACTACTACGGTCCCGAGATGTGGGCCGAAGTTACTTCGCAAAGTAGGCTACTTTATTCAAAACTATCTCCTGATAAGAATATTTCGGGGAAATAATACATCTAGGTAGAGGTACAGAGGTATAACAAAAGAAAATTGTAACAAGACTTTATACTTTGTTGTAGAAAAGTTGGCAAGACAGATGATGCAGGTGTTACGTAACTTTTCGACAAAAAGTCTTACTCAAACTGTATGTCAAAAAAATCGGTATTCACAATCAATATTGGAAGATTAAAACCCAGTTTTGACATCCGGTAGCTCCCTTTCGCGATAAAAAGTTTACCAGGTCAGCCTGATCAGTGGTTTTAGAGGAGAATATAAAACCAACCTTTCGTATCTACATATATCTATACTTATATTATAGAGATTGTTTGTTTGAATTGAATAGGCTCCGAACCTAGTGGACTGATTAGAAAAATTCTTTGGAATCCTGAATTTTCTGTGATATATCTCGATGAATAGGCCATAGAATATTTTCAAAAAAGTTAGGGTTCCGTATGCAAATTTAATTTTTGTTAAATACCCGTGCGCCAGATTATAATATAGCGCTAAGTAGATATGAGACATTGATATCAATTAATATAAATAAAAATATAAATCGTTTATTCATATAAAGGTCTTACATAATACACAATTCGTATAGGTACTAATATAATTGAGTAAATCGATTTCTTCTGGGAAATAGGGCAAAAAATAAATGACACTGGTATTCTATTTGACATTGACAAGATAATATCTCCGGAAAAAGTTACATGGAAGAATGTGATCACGTCGTTCTGTCACAAATATAACTCAATATCCTTTTATGAGAGGAAATGATAGTACCTACTAAGCTTGATCGACTGGACTGAAAGGTGAAATTTATTTTTATAGATATGAGATTTTCGGCATTGTAACTTGAGAATGAATATTTTTGCACGTTTTCACACGAAGTGATGGAAGGATATAATGTACAATCACAACTTTGTATGTCCTGATCGTGATTGGGTAACATAAGGAGAAAAAAGTATTACGCCCAAATTTTGTAGCGCCATCTAGTATGTGTTGATATTGTTCACCACCATCTTTCTAACTTTTATGACGAATTTTCATACGTAATGTATGTAAGTACATGGGTGCTCTTATTTTTTTTCTAAAAGATAGGCCCTGAGTCATTCAGGTTTCAGTAAAAGCATAGCTTCCTTACTTTGACAATAACTATTCAGGCCACCCGTCTAGCAATACTCAGTGATATTCCAACGCTATAAAACACATTTTACGTTGGAGTGCCGCAGACCTCTACAGAGCAAAAGGTTTTAACCACCAGTTTCCGAGAATCTGCGAGATGTATCACTGTCCCTGACATTTTATCGCGAATTTCTACTGAATTTAATGACATTGGGTTCAGCGGGCCCATGGGGTACTGAAGGGTCGTATAGGGAATCATTTCAATTTTAGAAGTGACAGTAGATCCGTACAAGGGTCTAATGATGAAATACCCTAAAGGTTTGTAGGAGTAGTCACTATTTGTTGATAATAAGATAGGAACTTGTCAAGTAAAGACGTTTTGCTGGTCTGGCTAACTAAAAGTTAAATTTAATTATTTTCAAAAAAAATACTTTAGATTTTTTTTAATGTATATTATTGTTCTCATCTAGTTTACTGCAGAATTGTTTGAATTATTTTCAAATAATACTAGAATAAGAATAAGAATAATTTATTTCCAAAAAGATTTACAGATATTATCATTCAGCTTTTAAAACGATAGAGTAAAGTCATTTATGTGTTCCGAGGAGTAGAAGGAATAGGGGAGACCTATGAAAACAAAAAAGAAATATTATATTGCAGACAATGCACAATAACCTTCTGGTATTCTTATTTTCATTACTTTTTATCCATTTTTGTATTCAAGAAGCGTTGAGAACAGACATAAAAACGCGAACGACCTTGACGACTCCCAAAATCCCTGTCATATGAAAGGTCTGTTGTGCATATTTACGTTCTGCGAACCATTACCCTAATGCTTCAGGAACAGGAAATGGTTTTCTTTTTACGAAATCGTCCTCCGTAACTTCCAAAATTAATCGAGCATGCAGGAGTAAGCGAACTTCAGTTTAAATTAGAAAGCTTTAAGCCGATGTGAGGTGTACAGTACAATGTGTGTATAGTAAATCAGCTCGTGGGGCAGTGTGAACTTATGTTCTTTCCGTGTAGCCATGAGCTAAGCCATGATCTATCATGATTTTGAGCTTTTGTCAGAGTTATGCTGGTCTTCGATACAAGACAAAAATGCATACCTAATGAAACGTCAATTTCGAAACCAAGTACAGTAATTAATGTAATTGGCTCTGAATTAAGGGAAAATAAATAAACTACCACAAAAAAGCTAAGAAAAATAAACAATCTAACTAACGAGTCAAGATGTTTATGATTTTTATATTATCTGCGAGTAAAATTTCTCGACGGAAGTCTACGAGGAAAGTCTGTAGCGTGTAATAATAATAAAAAACTCTCCAGAACAAACGCTGACAAAAAACAACGGCCCACCAACAAGAACCATTGGCTCCTAAACTTCCAATCAAATACTAAAGTAATGGAAAAGGATGCCGCAATCAATAGTTTTGCTCTCAAGAAGTCAGACTCAGAGTTAAGTCTCCACAACTTGAGAAGTAATTGGCTTGTTCAAGATAAGCCAGTCTTACTTCCTAGTTTATAGTTGTTGGTGAATCGAGTGCCTTGAGTGAGAAAATATGAATTTATAGATATAAGCGAGTTGTCGAGTGCAGTAGAGGTTAGAAACGTTACTGGTTCCAGTTCGCTTTTCATGCAGGAAGCCGTATACGTAGCTAATTATTTCTCGAGTGTTGTTATGTTGGTATTGATAGATATAGCTGATACAATGTTCACAAAGGAGATCAACTTCCATTTTATGTATCGACGTTTGAGAATCCGAACATTGTGTACAATAAGGATAACATAGATTATTCATACTTTCAACGTAAGCCCTCGATATGATTCCGCACAAAGAAAATATCAGGGAAAGAAACCTTCAGAGAAATCTGCAAAGTATTACAGAGCGGTATTAAATCTGAAACCTCAATTTATGAGTGTCGGGGCGAGGTGAGATATAATTCTTATGATAACGGAATGCTTCTCGCTTCCAATCTGGCCAACTTGACGCGTTAAAATGTACTTTGCCATGATGGATATTGTATTAGATTAGAGACTGGAGATTGGGGTGTAGGTAATGTGATTAACATTTTTAAGCTGTTTCTAGCGAATTTCGAAGAGGAACCGTATTTCGTAAACATATACATATTTATTAACAAAGACAATAGCAGAAACAAATTAGAACTGCATTTGAAACAATTGAGACCTGCAGACTGCTGCAAACAATCTACAGGTAGCTCAACTAGTCCATTTCAATAATGCAACCGTAGATATGGATTAGTTAAGTTAGAGTTGGATACACAGATAAATAAAAAGCTGGCAGGACTTTCTTTTTGTTTTTAGTTTACTGGATTTTATCCACGCTGAGGTCACATAATATCCGGTCTGGATTTTTATCGTCAGCGTAGGTACATAATTTTATAAAAAAATAACACAGCGTCAATCTTTATTTATCTTTATCGTATAAGATAAATAAAGATTAACGCTGTGCTAACTCTTTCTGACCTTAAAAATTTTGTAATGTGTTTAAATAACAACAGACAATGCTTCCACACTGAACATTCCTGAACCAAACGACGGCAGTTTTTCTACAAACACCAGCCAGACCTATTGGTGACCGCTGACATTGCGTTTCATCTTTAAGAAATCACATTATATCCCAAACGACCTTATTTTAATACAGTGCTTTGATTATGAACAGGATTGTCTGTATCATGGCAAACTCAAATTATATCAAAAACATGGAATCAAATCAACCACAAACTTTCATACGTAAGAAAATTCTGCAAGCAAAATTACAAAACGCGAAGCTAAAATAACCCGTAGGACAATATAGTCAAACAAATTACTTTAACATAATGCAGATACCTTTTCCCTCCTGAAAATAAAAGCCGTTAAGCTAAAGCTCACTATCGGACACTAAGACACCTGCGACCTGGAATTTATGGACGGAGCTACTTAGCTAGAGCAAAGAGGCACTGCCTTATATACAAAAGTCGGCTGGCGCCGCAAAATTTAATTTAATTTAAAATTCGTGAACAGAGATGAATACCAGCATTGCCTTAAAAAGCCTTATAAAGACTTTTAGGATTATCAAGTCAAACAAAAAATGGTTCCTTCATTTGGGACCAAGGATGCCACGTAAAAAGTGCACAGATGGAAATCTTAACGCTAATCTACAAACAGGTGCTAGAATCACATGAGCGTTGTGTTACGCTTATAACACATAATAACACATTTTGTTTTTGTCGAGGGTTGAAAATGTAGCTGTTTCCCGCTTGAAAATCCCTCGCCACGCCAAGCTACCTATATTTTAGTTCTGGTATTGCAATGTATTATATGTATTACCGTAGCTTCCTGCGCGGTAATCCTGTAAGGCGTTTAGCTGTGGCATTGAATTATAGCCTAGATGTTAGATAGGTACCCGCCGTGGCGGATCTTGAAATGTGACAATGTCAGATATTTCTATGTTCAGTTGACAGATTATCGATACTGAGGGGATTTATGTCCGAGTAGGTCTCAGATTTGTTTGACGACCACTGAAGCGCGGTGAGCGAAGGTCCGCCTGCGACGCAGGAGTTTACGGCACGAATCCCGCCTCGGAAAAAATGTTTGTACGACCTACAGATATTTGTTCATCACGCAAGACTTACTTTTTGAGTTTAATTAAGTTCTAACCTAAATGATATGCACCGCTATACAGATAAATACAAAGTTTAAATAAAATCAGGAGCAGTTTACTAAGCTAGTTTGAAACCTCATCAAACTTTACCCATCCGTGCCGCGGTCAGCAGAATCCATGCTCTAAAGGCGCTCACTACGTACATACCAATACGTTGTTACCTACATGTAAAGATACACAAACTCAATTACGCCTTTAGTAAACGCCACCTCTATTGAGTCTAGTAGTTCATGGACGGCCGGATATTGCGAGAGCTTACTCTGTGGCCGCTTTGATGTTTTAATAGAATACTTAAGCCGGAAGGCGGGAGTGGGGGATGGACTTGAAAGGTAATGCGCTTTACGGCATGTCTAGGAAGTTTAATATCTTTGAGTTAGATGAAGATCTGCGTAAACTTGAACATTATTATACGTATTAACGGGTATTTTTTTGCGTGACCGCGACAGACAGTAAACATATTGAAACGTCGAGAAAAATTGTTAAATTGATGCAATAAATACCGTGAACAATTTTTTCAAAAATCAAATCATTGTTGGATAGATATATAGATTAATGATTTATTCTGAAATCTTGTGATTAAAACAATATAAAAATAAAAATATACAGAATTGGCGACCCTATTCCTTAAAGCGTTTTCTTCCAGGCAACCAAAGTTTAAAATGGAGAAGATTCGAATAATGGAATAAATAGTTGGAAACTAGTTATGACTTTCAAAAATAGCACAGACATAAAAAAGTCGAAAACTAATAAAGAAATTGCAATTTTTTTCCAATCGAAACACAAAACAATGCCAAACGGCCAGAAAAATCTACCTGGCTGATCACAGCTAAATTCAATTAATGTGTTCGGCCATCCTTGTTGAAGCCGACCTACATAAATGACCTGATTGCAGCGGCCTTCGGGGTTTGATTAGAAGCTGAACCTGTGGCTAAAAATATTGAGGGCTTGTTGAGTAGGGTTCTATTTTCAGATCCTCTGTAATGAGCTACGAGTGTGGTTGAATGAGGGTTCTTGTAGGCAGGCGGAACTTTTGAATATAATTGATTCAATCGTCAGCAGTAAAACGTTTTTGTCCAAGAAACTACTGCGGTAAATGTCAAAATGTGATTCAACTTTTATTAATATTGAGTAAGAAGAGCAAATAAACATTAATTAGTTATTACAAATTACGACACCCACTCTTCCCGAGGGTGTCGTAAGAGGCGACTAAGGGAAACACACCGACGGACAGTAGCGCCCTCTGCAGAACAACTCCACCGAACAGCAATCCCCGACCCGCATGCCCAGCGTGAGGATTATGGGCAATAACCCCAAATGATAAATAATGCTGCCATCTATGGGCAACAAAAATCAAACGTAGAGGAAACCAATGTCCAGCAGTGGACTATTATACATTGATGATGATGATGATGATTGTGTGATGATGATCGTGCCGTGTGGTGACGGCATAATATAGGTGCCGTGTCTAAGCTTTATAAAACATTTATAAAGCTTTAATAAAGCCAAATAGCTCTAGAAAATAAATACCCACGTTTTAATTTAGAAATGAATCTATTAATCGTTTTTCATTAACTCAAGTCGACTTTCCTTTTGGGAATTGAATGGAAATTGAGCCTATTTTTTGACAAAACAATACGTTTTATTAACAATGAGTCGAAGCTTTTGAATTTGGCTTTTGTCGCGAAATGGTCGTTGTTCGAAGCTTTAAAATAAATCCTAGTCTATGTATTTCGTCATTTAGTATCTACAGCTTGTGTAATAGGTACGTTTTAGTCATAAGTAAAATGATTATGAAAATGCGCCATCGTATAATAATTAATGAGGCATTTTTCAAAACCATTAAATACCGTATCGATTTAGTAAGAACTCAGTAGATGGCGGAGATTTTTTACTGATTTAATTTAGTATCTCCAATCTCAAACCACATCTTTTCTGTTTAGTAGATAAATTTTTATACAGTTTTATTAATAAAGTAAACCCTATTAAACCAACACAGTACGAGGTTTTGGGAAAAGTTTATACAGCCAATGACCGGCCCAAAAGTTACTTTCTTCATTGTTTTATTCAAATCAACCCTTTTAGCGCGATCCAGGATACCAATCCTTTTTATATTCAACCCCAAAGTGCAGGGAAACGAAAGGTCGAAAATCTCTTGTTTATAGAGGAGAAAGCTTTGCACCGTTTTGACTATTAAATGGTATGCTCTTTCTCGAGAGCTTTTAGGCAAGTTCAGTGATAAAGTTAGTTACTTTGATATCTTTTCTTACTGTACAAACGGTGTTTGTAGTATTTTAACGAACTCTGTGGCCCAGCGGGCGAACACAGGAGTTTAGGGGTACGATTCCCACTTCAGGACAAGAGATTGGAGATCTCTGGTTAGCTTGAGACGATATGAATTGTCCAGCATCATAATATCTATTTCGTACCAAATTATTAACATATGTGTAGACTAATGAGATTCCTAACAGAGAGGCTTCGCGATAGACCGAGGAAGCTTCTTAACTTCGATAGAGTCTAACTAGCGTCCAACTGGCTCAGGATCGCGACGCACGATTGCATCAGGAAACCTTCGTCCAACATTGTGACTATTGGACTCATTGAAATTGTAATAATTTTTACAGCTATCAAGAACCATGCTATTCAATCAAAGAAGGGCATTTTGTTTAAGTTATCTATCCATTCACCTACAAAAAACCAAATTTTATTTAACTACTTAAATGTTATACGTGATCTTTGCCTCACGTCGGGCGCCAACTTCTTAACCCTGCGATATCTACATCCGTATAATTCAACGTCGCAGCTAAACGGCTTACCGGCTTACCCGGCGAGGTGACAGTAATAGATTAATTTAGTCTGGCTTGATGCGGGTTTACCTAGTTTTATGGCTTAGAGGTGGTACCGCGTTGGGCGCCAATGGCAGATTATGAAGGCTTGTTCTGTACTGGTATTTGATTTGATATTTTTATAAGCATTATTATGATTTGATTCGTAATTGAATAGAAATAAAAGTCTATAAATGCCTGTGTAAATGTTTGTGTTTTTAGACTCTAGAGAAGGACGCCAAAATATAAAAGCTTCTAATAATTACCCTTAAAGCACTTCAGATATTGAAAAAATCATGGCACATGCAATATGCTTAAATATAGAAAAATTCAAAGGCCACTAATCATTATGAATATCCCATAGATAATACTTTGCTATATCACACAAATAATGAGAATAATACAAACTGGCATGCTTAGAGCAGAAAGAGTATTAAGAGCGGCCTTATCGCTATGAACGCTTCCTTCTACTATTCTCTAATCTGATATCTGAGAACCAGAAATCGGCATCGTAATCGGAAATGGGATTCAAAATCATCACATTAAATTTTAATAAACCTAGTATAAGTAACCGTAGTTTAGTTGACAGATTTTATTTTACTTTTTTAAAGGGATGATGACCATATTTCGCGTGTCACCTCATTCAAACTCCTCTCAATCAAACAAAGTTTTCGACATGTATTCAAACTTTAAATGTATGTATGTACATTTTGAAGTTTGATAATTGACAGATTTATCAAATACGATTCCTCATTTACAGCTCGCAGAAGAATCTGAAAAAGACGACTGCTCAGTGATACTCATATCAATCGTGCTAGAGAAGGCAAGGTATAGACTCAAAATATCATGTAGCCTTAGCTTATTCTAATGTTTTGGTTATTATAAGCCCTCGCACTCGGGGTAATCCCTAGGAATTTAAATAATGTCCCCAGTCTTTGAACAGGTTTGGGTTATAATATAAACTTATGTCCGAAAAGAGTTCCAAAGATTTTACAAACCCGTTTGCGAAGCCGGGGCGGATCGGTAGTAAGATTATATTACTTATATTTTTTATGTTACCTTAAAACGTTCATTCATTCATTCAATCAATCAATACCATGTCCTACCGACCGTCTCCATAATAAGGTCAGTAATCTAATCACTTATCTCGTTCCCCTGTCCCACACGATTCACTTCCCATCCGTCACATGTTACGTCATGCCGCATTATGACTCGCCCCAATTCTTCTACTGGCCCGCAGCCAAGGTCTGAAGGCTTGGGAGCGGTGGAATTACAACCATTCAACTATAAACACTCTAAAATATTGTAAGTGCTTCATAGAGTCATCGTGTAGTCTATTGTATAAGAAGAATTCTATTATATGAACCTATCTGCGGTTCGGACTATTATAAATGAATTCCTAAAACAGGAGCTTCTGAATTCGTTTGATGTTCACGGGGTTCATTTATTCACGAATTCATTTTGAAATATGGTACACCAAGAAACTTTATTTTTGAGGTACCTACAGCAAAAAATTTCGTCTCAGTGCAGAATACGCGAAAGCATATTTATAGAAAATCAAACATACATTTGTCATGTTTGTACTGTAGAATAGCTAGACAGACAGGTAACCATGGTCAACGCGTTTGATTTCAGAAGGATGAATGAAAGGAATGAATGGGCCGTGTGGTGCCGGCATAGAATTTCACCACTCCCACTCTTCCCGTGGATGTCGTAAGAGGCGACTAAGGGAAACACACCGGGGGGGCGGGCAGCAGCGCCCTCTGCAGAACAACACCCCCGAACTGCGATCCCCAACCCGCATGCCCAGCGTGGGGATTATGGGCAATAACCCCCAGATGAAACAACGCCGCCTTTGGCGCACATTAGGGGAGGCCTATGTCCAGCAGTGGACTGATATTGGGCTGGTATTGTTGTTGTTGTTGTTGAATGAAAGGAAGATAATCGACAGATAATACGTAGTAGATTTCTTTTTATCAATCGCACTCCATTAGAACAATGTACTAGTTATCGATATTCAAGTCCTGCCTCCGTTCAAGTAACGCAGAGAATTCCATTAGAACTTGCAATTATCTAGCTAAAAGAGCCTTGGAAACTCTAAAAGCTTTCCCGAGATAACGGTATTATGTACTAGAGTATTTGCAGAGTAATTCAATCAGACGGCGTGCATTCCTTGAAAGCTTTTCTGTATGTAACGGAGGAGCACTGGCTACATTGGCTTTTATTAAAGTATAAATAAACTTTAGTAAGGAGATCTCAATACTGGCTAGGTATGACACCTAGTTGAGTTCCGGAGATGTCACGGGTCAGTCTTCGAAAGGTTCTGAGACATATATCCGTAACTGTAGCTATCGCAGTGGCAGCAGGTTGACCCTAATCCAATCAAAACTTTTATCGCCGCCATATCGCCACAGCCCGACTTTCTTCTTAATAGAGTTCTTCGCGAGGAAAGGGCAGAAATTGCTCTTTTACGGACAAATTTAGCTTCGGGTATTGTGCGATTCTTTGGTATTGCTTTTAGGATAGATAAAATCTATTGGAAGTGGATCAGATGTTGAAGCGGGCAACAATAACCTAAAGGCTTTCTGATCATCGTCATGGTCTTACACGAAGGTTAGTTTACATAGTGTTTGTGGACGAACAGCCTTGTTGTTACTTATGACGGAGTCATCAAATCATATTTATTCAATACATAATACACTCTGAAAATTACCACGCACCAGATATCGTATGAGTGTCATAAAATATGGCCCATACCCTAGCTAGAAATTTCTTCAAGGATATGATGACGTATGTGCTATGTAGTTATCAGAATTCTTTACAAATATCACCAGGAACATTGAGAAAATACCCACTATGACTATCGTATAAGGTTGAAAATCTCAGTTTAGTGTCGCAATAGTACGAATTTCGGCTAACACTAGGTGTAAGAAAATCCAGAAAAACGAGCAATAAAATCTCACAGTAGGCTAAGTACAATCCTGGCCCGCACTTAAGCTAACTGCCCACTCGGGGATGTTTGTTCATTAAGTTTTATAGAGGACGGGAATGGCTCACTGACGACTAAGTGCTGCGCTGGGCGGGACTTCGTAGATGAGCTGTTTAAGACGACCTTTCAAAGCTACGAATTAGAGACAATGCACGTGACAACGATTACTAAGATTCCAACTCAAATCAAATTACGTAATCAGCAATGATCATTTATTTAAGAAGAAATTATTTAATTGGCTGATCACCTTTTATAATACCTTTTTTTAAATAAATATATCCATTCAATCATTAATCGACAAGTTTACACCAAGTGCATAAATCATCTGAGGCCCTATTCTAATTCTCCAACATACGCAATCGATTGTTTCGTTTAATTTTTTAGCGCAAGTTGGTGCTATATCTCTGTGTATTAGAGTGCACTAATTGGCCGATACAAATACGAAATGCCCCTGTTTGTAAGAAATAATGAATACGTACGTTCTCCTCGACGGTCTTCTTAATCTTGGCGGTGGTCTCGCTGACCTTGGCTCCAGCCTTGTTCACCGCGGAGTACAGGAACCCTCCGAGAGACTTCGCACCCGCCAGGGCTTTGGTGGTCACTGCAGGGGGAGATCAGGAACATGGTAAAATATGTTATAAGGTTAAAATACAAATACAAATATTTATTCAAGTAAACTTAAACTAATATACCTTGCATGGGTTTGGAACCCTATTTTAAGTATAGAGATGCCTGTGATAGAGGGTTTCGCTCTTCCGTAATATACATTGTTTGTTAGGTGTGGTGTATAAGTTATAAGGTCTGCATTTCGGGCGCATTTGGTCGATGGAAGAAAGCGCAGTCACAGCGGCCCAAGGGCGAACAAGCGGTAGGTCTAAATACGAACGAGTTACACAGAGTCACAGAGTTTAAACCCACCCCGGCTTTTCCTTCTATATGGGGACGTGATGAGTCAGCAGTTTGCGGAGTAATGAATTTATTATGACTTGCATTAAGACAGGCTGCCTGTGATCGCATTTTCATTCCCATCAGAATTCAGTACATTAGTGGATTAATTATGGTGCAAAGCTGCTTTGTTTTTAAGTTTATCCAACCAGGGACAATTTAATGGCATCAACGTCACAGATTTCTCTTTTCTATGAGCAGCGTTGCATTGTGGATGTATGCAAAATGAAAATCAAATGAGTCGCTCCTACAAACGTGTTAACTTAAAAATTATTCAGCGTTATCGGTAGCTTCGTTGACATAAAAACAACAAAATAATAGAAAAATATAAATTAAAAAATATAAAAAAATACTAACGCTCTTGAATGTCAGGAACTTCGATAGCGTCAACTGAGAAATACTTATTACTTTGCGCATCTGAAAAAATATTAGCAAACAAAACATAATAATATATTGCAACCAATAATGACAAAAATAAATAGCAGGAAGGAAATGAGTAGGTAAAGGGAAAGGAGAAATCATAACAGTGCAGTGTTCCAAGTAAGTAATCATTATCTGAAACTAAAATCTTAGCAATGTAACCGTATGTTTCTAACTAAACAGCTATTAATAAATATATAAAGAATGCAGGCAGTGTGGTGCCGGCATAGAATTTCACCACCCCAACTCTTCCCGTGGGTGTCGTAAGAGGCGACTAAGGGAAACACACCGGGGGGCGGGCAGCAGCGCCTTCTGCAGAACAACTACACCGAACTGCGATCCCCAACCCGCATGCCCAGCGTGGGGATTATGGGCAATAACCCCCAAATAATGATGCCATCTATGGCGCTCATTAGGGGAGGCCTATGTCCAGCAGTGGACTATTATAGGCTGGTGATGATGATGAATGCTGGACAATCCACACAGCATCATCTAGCCCCAAGCTAAGCCGAGCTTATGTTATGGGTACTAGATATACTTATTACAATATAAACATAGATATAATGTTACTTGGCCGTGGGTGCCGGCATAGAATTTCACCACCCCATCTCTTCCCGTGGGTGTCGTAAGAGGCGACTAAGGGAAACACACCGGGGGGCGGGCAGCAGCGCCCTCTGCAGAACAACTCCACCGAACTGCGATCCCCAACCCGCATGCCCAGCGTGGGGATTATGGGCATTAAACCCCAAATGATAATGCCATCTTTGGCGCTCATTAGGGGAGGCCTATGTCCAGCAGTGGACTATTATAGGCTGGTGATGTGATGTGTGATATATTACTTATTATATTAGAAAACGCACGTTCTCCCACCGTGCCACAGAGGTCGTCAATTATTATCGTTGTAGTATTAAAATTTTACTTTTTTAGTATTTAATTTTACAACATGGCCCTTGTGTTGTGAATAGCGGTCGCGTTGTAAAAATCGACCTCCTCAAACTAAGCCCGTCGATGTCGCGAGAGCTTACTAAGGGCACATCAGAGGACGGGCCAGGAACCTTCACGATCAAAACCTGCGATCACCAATCCGCCTGCCGAGATATGGCGGTTATTATGGCTCCCCTGGTTTGGCGGATCCACATTTTTGGCGGAAAGCGTGAATAAATTAGAATTTGGAGATCTTTATCTTCATCGGGAACGTAAGGCCGAAAAGCTAAATCTGATAATATCAGATTTAGCTTTTCGGCCTTACGTTCCCGTCTTCCTTCTGCCTCTAGCAAGACACAACCTTTGAGTATTTGTATGTATTCAAAATTTTTTACTGTATTTTATCAAGCTGTTCTACTTATAGATACGAATATTACGTAGCATTCCTACCTGCTATGTAATATTCCTATCTCGTGTAACTAAAACTAGCATTCAGTGTTCGTCCTATGTAATGACTAAAACTAGCATTCAATAGCTTTAATATTCCCAACTATATTACTAAGACATTTCCATGAACTGGACACTAGCAGAAAAGTGGCAAATCAGACAAATATTGCCATATCGAAGAAGTCAACCAACTATACCATTTTTCGGGACTTACCATTGCCAACTCCCGCTGGCTGCTCCTCGGTGGGTGTACCGCCCGTGGAGGCTGGTCGGCTGTCGGCGCCGCCGGTGGCGCTGTTGAAAACAACCAGTTATTTACCTACGAAGATGGTCGGCCAAAGCATTTGACATTCTGAGAGATATTTACAGTCTTTGAAATTGTTATTTGAATCATTATATCCTGAAAGTTCAAGTTTTAGTCAGCTGACTGATAGGTGAAGAAAGCCTTCGAAAATGACGTATTGCAGTTATGGAGAGTTTAGCAGTTAATGTACTGTAGGAATGGCTTCTTCTGGGAAATACATAGATTGTACTTAGGTAATGTTTGTTTTGGACAGATAGAGGCCTTCTTAGAAAAGTCTAGTTAAAATCGACAAGATGTAGATACGTTTAAGTTGAGTTAGTAATTGATTCGAAAAATCTAAGACCTATTTAGTAAAATTGCTAAGTCACATTTAGGTCTATCTCTCGAATGAATTACTAGCGGGTGAGGCAGTTCCGAACCCAAAAGTCTCCAGTCCAAGATCCACTTTAGGTTGACAGCCCAAAGAAAAAATCTGATGATTAAAATTGTGCTTATTTTGTGCATATTCATGAAGTCCATGGAAAGTGCACTGAAGCTGTGTCTGTCTGCATGAAACATTGCAAGAAGCTGATTATAGTTTTGCTTGATAAGCTAGTATTTGTGGTTAATAATAGGATAAATAATTTAATTGCATAAAGATTTTTTTTCTGGTTGGCCTAGTTATTTTATTGTTAGTTACAGTTTTATCAACAAATATAATATAGGAGTATTTAATATTTTTTTCTTTAATCAATGGAAATTGATCAGTATTTAGTAATATTGTAGTAACTAGATATGAAACTGTAGTTCAGAAGAATAATAAAGACAGATAAAACCATTCATGCTGTGGTTATTAACCGAAGAATAATCCACAGCTGGAAAAATTATGTGTCAGAATCAGACCCAGCAAAAATATACAAGCTGAGGTTTCTATAAAATATATAGATAACAAGGCCAACCACCAAAAAGTATAGGTGAACTGACTCACCTGCTAGGTCAGTTAACCAGTTACATACTGAAGAAAGCAGCAACCAAACAGCAGTGACTCAATTATCTGCCAAACCCCTCGTACCTATTATACCTAGAATTATCATCGTCATCCTTCCCTTCGAGTTTGGTCTCGGCTACTTGGGGCTCGGCAGGGGCTGGCTCGGGCTCCGCAGGGGGAGCTTCGTTTTTCCGGAGACCAGGGACTGGCACGGAGCTGAGCCAGCCAGTCATTTGAGACTTGACATTAGTGATCATTTCCAGTTTGCTGCCAGGTTTGGTGGGACTGCTGTTAAATAAATTAAATTCATATTAGTGCTTTTCTTGTTAGATTAGCTGTAGGCACAGTCTGAAGAAATCCAAGAATAACTTAAATGAAATAGTTTGTGAAACTACAACAGTGAGTATATCATGCAATATGAATTAAATACTGCATTACCAAGAATGAATAGAATAATGACCTCTATTTCCTAGAAAATAGCAGTCTAGTTGTCTGGATTGCAACAGATCAATACCACCTTGACCTACTTTGCTATTCAATCTGACTCAATAGGGAAATAGATTCCTGTTTCTAGTGCAAACATTATGAAACCCCTACAGGGGTATTTTCGTAGCTGGATTGAAGTAGTAGGTCGATGAAAGTTTACAATTTTCTGGCATCGATTTTCCAGAAAACTTGTAACGGAGAAGAAAGGCAGTGGAGCGAGGCGAATAAAATGTAAACAAAGACACTCGCTCACCTTGTCTTCTCACCCTCGCCAGTCGCGGAGGGCTCGCCCGTCAGCTCCTTCGTAGGGGTAGGGACTTCCTCGTCTTGAGGCTCTCCCTTCGCGGCCCCCATCCACGAACTGACTTGATTTGTGAGCCCTGAAAACATTTTCACAAGCACTCGATTCGAAACTACACAACACAATCACACAGCGATTTTCACTATGCAGCGACAGAATCGCACATGACCCGCGACGCGGAAGGACTGGTGTGCGCCTGTGAAACGCGTGATCAGCTGAAAACTAATGGGAAACCGCGATCGACCGGGAAAATTCAGGAATACCCCACTGCGCATGAAAACTTGCGCTGCGCTATTTACTAATACTATGTACAGAGATCACCGAACAGTTAACGATCTCGAATATAGGAATCTCAACCTTATGCAACCGTTATAGGGTCAAAAATATTATACTGAACTTTTGCTAATGACTGTACATAAACGTCAAGTGTCAAATGAAGTGCCGGTCACAGGTAATAAATAAGGCGACAACAAACGAGCCGATCGACTTATATACTTCTGTGTACAGATCATAAAAATTCTATTTGCTATTTCATGAGTAGAGAACACTCTTTCATGAATTAGTAGGTAAGTTTTATTTACTGTCGTTTTATTCTGTCGGGATTAGGAATATAATCGGAAGGAAATAAAATAATCTTTTGCCCAGGAACTTTCTTTGTTGTGGAAGAAAGATCATTTGCCCACGTTTGAAAGAACCTAAAGTTATCTGTGCAAAATGCCAAAATCTGCCAGCCAAGTAAAAACATGACATTTTTCAGAATTTTCAGATAGATTCGTAATTTTATTGTTTGCAGTGATTTTTTGCTATTATCTCAGTGTTTTTTGTTACAAATGTAGTGATCAGTGTCATTTATTTATAATACTTTCGAGCCCTACTCGAAATCTTGGGCCAAACAAACAAAATGACGGAAGCGAGAAGAATTCAGCTTCACCTTGGAAAATGCATAGAGGATTTGGATAAAATGCACAATGTTCCAGACCTGAAGGCGAAACGAGCGACGCTGTAAGTATTTTCCTGCATCGCAAGACCAATTTTTTCCGGTAAAATTGCTTGAGACTAAATATATTCCAATAAACGTTGTAGGTTATGCAAAACTGCTCAGAAACTGTTCGATAGCGCAGAAGAGCACCGAGCAAAGGGCGACGAAGAATACTCCTACGTGTTTTACATGAAATACCTGCGGGTGGTGGCTTTCATCAGCACAGACAAGGAGTATCTAAAGGATAAGTCATACTTCAACAACATGCTTGGGGTAAAGAACCCCACCAAGGCTTTGGATGCCGCTGAGAAGCTGAAGATAAGCTTGATTGACAGGTGAAATAAATAAAATTAATATGAATTGATTTTATCACACATTATTCCTCCTAAATTCTTATAACTGCAAGCTGTACTAATATTTTTTCCTATTTATGGTTTCAAAAATGTTATTCAGATTTTATGCTTACTTTATCTGAGGATATTTAATATTGTAGAACATCATAAGGTACATGCTGAAGGTATTATATAATTATTAATTTAGTAATGTACCTACCTATTATATATATGTATATAAATTTATAATTGCTCCTTCTTGTTTTGGCCTATTGCCATATCAATCATCAACAGAATTCATATAAATAGCAAATCCATAATTGTTACATGAGGATAAACAACTATCTTCATAACTAAAACTTATGTAAACAAATTTTTCTTGTAATAAAACAACACTTAGCTTGGGACTAGCTGATGCTGTGTTCTCCAACATTATTTTATATCTATACTAATATTATAAAGAGGAAAGATTGATTGTTTTTTTGTTTGTTTAAATTGGATAGGCTCCGAAACTACTGGACCGATTTTAATAATTCTTTCACCATTAGAATCCTAAATTTTCCCTGATGAACATAGGCTATAGAATATTTTCAGAATATTAGTGATACGCATGAAAATTTCAATAGTTAAACTATGCGCTATATATTCAAATTCTTTTTTGTTATGGCTCTGCTGCTTTCTTTTTCTCTACAGCCAGTGTCAGTTATGGAGTGTTGAGTCTATGTCAAAAACTCAATGTTGCTAAAAAAAGTTAGGGCTCCGTATAAAAACATATTAGTTACCTATCATTTTTATTTATTTTTCCACCATTAATAGTTTAATATTTGTAAACCTAGCTTAAGCACCTACAATAGTTTTATACCTTCATTTACTTTTGTGAGAGAAAATAAACTTTTTTTTATTATTAATTAAAATATTTCAGGTATTCCCGAGAACAGAAAGTTAAACGCCTCAACGACATAAAGGAGAATGAGATAATAAAGCAAAAGATAGAAGAGAACAGGAAGAAGGCTATGGAAGTGGTGCCAGTAAATGAACCATCCGTGGTGTTACCAGGTAAGATTATTTTTCTATGCCTTAGTTATTGAAGAAAAGGACACACAAAAAGCTTGGAAGCTACCTTGTTCACATCTTGGTATCATTTGCTGAAAGAATTTTTTGACAAATATAAGCACCTTGTAAAATGTTGATGTAAATTTATCTTATTTTTATCTTTTTGGAATGCATAATCTATAAACCCTAAAGCATACCCAATATAGCTTGATATCTATCTACGCTATACCATTAGGAATAAAGAGAAGTTTATGTCTTCGGATTATATCAATAATTGAAGTGCTTATTTAATTTAAGACATTACAGGACTCTTGGATACGTCATAAAATTTTAAATGTTTTATTTATTGTGTTGTGAAGAGCTTGTGAGCTTTACATATTGAAGTTGAAACAATTCTTATTACAATCGCCATAGAAAAAAATTAAATTGAATAAATAAATAAATAAAATAAATAAATAAATAGAGGCAAAGTCTTGTGTTGTGATACAAGATAGTGGTTTTATTCTCTTTGAAGTGTAAAGCTACTGTACCTACATTTCTCATATATCTCATCCTCCATCCATACTAATACCTTGGGGCCCACTGATCCGTGGGCTAGCGACGCCCTTTAGCGTATAGGTACATTGCCCTATAAAGATACATTACTCTTGTGTAGCCTAGTAATGAGAACAGCAAGTTTATTCCTTTTTTTAGTTTTATAAAACAGTTAAAGCTGAAAGCTTGTAGGAATTATTTGTTATTGTTTAAAAAAATATGCTTTATGTATGCCAAAGTACTTTAGAATACCTATAATATTTTGACATAATGGACCTATAATTTATCGAATTTTTTGTACTATATCAGTTATCTAGTACCCATAATACAAGCTCTGCTTAACTTTGGGCTAGATGTTGCTCTGTGTATTGTCCACTATTGAGAGGGTAGTAGAGGGAGTCCTTTGCTTAGAAAGTGCTGACGTACTTGTCATAACATGTTCCAGATCCTGACGAGGTGATCATCACCAGCGAGCTTCTGTACCAGATCCTGAAGAGCGGTAAAGTGAAGGTGATGATCCTGGACACTCGGCCGGGCAAGGACTACATCGACTCGCACATCAACCATCCGGCTTGCATCAGCGTGCCTGAGGAGTGTATATCACCTGGGTGAGATATAGTTTACTTACAGTGCTCCTGCTCCAGGGGGCAGGCAAAAGCGCCCTCAGCAGAACAACTCCATCGAACTGCGATCCCCAACCCGCATGCCCTATAAATATTGCCACCTATGGCGCTCATTAGGGGAGGCCTATGTCCAGCAGTGGACTGTTATAGGCTGTTGTTGTCGTTAGTCCTGCTCTGGTACTTTATGGAGCTGGGCTGGTTAGGTTAGGTTAGCCTGTTTAGGCAGGGGATAATGCACAATACACTTCTACGCGACATGTCAGTGCAGATCTTAGTTCCCCCACATAGAATTAGAATTACAGTGGACTGATGTCATATACAGCCGTTTATAGTCTTGACACTACACTATACAGTGATGACTAAATAGTGATGTTATATAATAACCTGTAGTTGTTGTGTCGCAGTCAATCCGCGAACGTGCTAGAACAGAGCCTGCCGGCGGAGTCGCGCGCGGCGTGGGCGCAGCGCGCCGCCATGGAGCTGATTGTGCTGCTGGACTGGAGCAGCGCCGCCGTCATCCCCGGCAAGACGCTGTTCCTACTCAAGACTATACTGCTGAAGGTAGGCGGAGGAAACGCGGGTAGCTAGCCGGGATGCTGATGTTAAAGTTTATGGTACAAAAGCTATCTATACTTATATTATTCCGCCTATATTAGTACGATCTGCAATTATTTGTTCAGGGTCTTCTAGTCTATGTATAATAAAAAATATCTATCTTTGTAATAGTATTGTATTATGTATATCAGTCATGTTGTACCCATAACACAACCTCTGCTTAGCTTGGGGCTAGATTATTGGGGCTTGATAATTTATTTAAATCTTTCACCCAAGTTCGTAACTTAGTTTGTGTCTCGCATAAATGTCTCAATCGTGTGGTGCCGGCATAGAATTTCACCACCCCAACTCGTGGGTGTCGTAAGAGGCGACTAAGGGAAACACAGCGGGGGGCGGGCAGCAGCGCCTTCTGCAGAACAACTAACTACACCGAACTGCGATCCCCAACCCGCATGCCCAGCGTGGGGATTATGGGCTACAACCCTCAAATAATGATGCCATCTATGGCGCTCATTAGGGGAGGCCTGTGTCCAGCAGTGGACTATTAGGCTGGTGATGTTGATGATGATGTTGATAAATGTCTCTAGTCTTTGTCTGTACAAGTGTGATGTATTCCAGTGGGACGTGAAAGTGCAGTACTCCCGGAGCCCGCTGGCGCTGACGGGCGGCTACGAGGACTGGGTGCTCAAGTACCCCGCGCTGACGACAAACCCGCGCGCCGCGCCGCCCAAACACCACGACCTTATGGACGACATGCTCAGTTAGTTTACACCTATTACCGTCTTACTTAACCTCCTACAGTCTTAAAGGCGGGGATTCCCGGATTTTTATCTGGGCCTTGCGCTGACGACTAACCCGCGCGCCGCGCCGCCCAAACACCATGACGTTATGGACGACATGCTCAGTTAGTCACCTATCAGCATCTTACTTAAACTCCTACACTCACAATCGTGTTTTTGTCTAGCGATGTACTAGAAAATATCCTCAACTATAATAAATATGAATTTCAAAAAACTATAGGCTTTATAGTTATTGAAGTACCGACAGTTAAAAATCCCGTAATCCGGGAATCCCCGCCTTAAGTGGCATCTTACCGGTGAATTTCACATACTACAAAAAACGTAACACCAAAATGATCTACAATTTGAGCATAATTATTTTCACCATGTACTGCTTTATTTGTATTAGAATAGTATGTCTAAGTGCTTATTTTGTAAGCCTAAAGAAATAAAGTTATTGAATCTGAATCTAATATATCTAGATTCCTACACTGCAACAGATTGAGCCCAGGCCAAGCAACGCAAGCGTCGAAATGTAGGAATCGTTGAATTGCGTGGCGTAATAAGCTTGTCTCTAGGCCACCTATTTCATACAAGTTCAAGCTTCCAATTCTCACAATACGTACGATGCGTAGCGTCTGTTTCTAACTTAACACGTTCCTTGAAATGGTTGACTATCACCAAAAGCTCTACATATTTAGAGTAGTAGAGAACCAGTCCCAAGTAAGTCCAGGCCTTATTAACTTGGTAATTTCAGGTGACATCGACTACCCGGAGTGGTCGGAGGCGCCGGCCGCGCCGCCGGTCTCGACGCCCGCCGCGCCCGCCTCGAGACGAGAGCCGACTGTGGATAGGACCAGTAAGGTACAGGATCATGTATAATTTGACGTCAATATATAGACGGTTGTGAAGCCTCCGTATCAGTAGTACTACTAAGAAGTACAACTGGTAGTACAAATGACACACCGTTGTATCTCTAGTACTACCAGTAGTACTAGTAAGCCTCCATGTCAGTAGTACTGCTATGAAAATTTAATGCTAAAACATTAATTCTTTAAAACATGTCAAATGGTGTTAATGTGTCAGAGGTATCAATGCAATACTACCAGAAGTTAGGGTCTGGTGTGTGAATATTAATAAATACACCTACCTAATTAATACACAATTACTATTTCGGAAACTGAATTAAAAATGTCTTGTCTTAAAGTTACAATATTCGTCCAAGCATGTCTACACACACCACTTCTGCTAAGTCTCCTGAAATATGCACCACACCACCCACTACCGTCTTGCACTAGCCATATTTATTGAAGGCCGTACATAAATAACATATCTGACATCATCATTGACGACCTCTGTGGCGCGGTGGGCGAAGGTCTGCCTGCGACGCAGGAGGTTGCGGGTTCGATTCCCGCTTCGGGACAAATATTCGTACGATCTGCAGATATTTGTTCAGGGATTCTGGTCGTTTTCTATGTATAGTAAAAAAATATCTATCTATTTAATAATATTGTATTAGGTATATAGTCATCTAGTACCCATAACACAAGCTCTGCTTAGCTTGGGGCTAGATGATGCTGTGTAGATTGTCCAGCATTATATATTATTATCTGTACATCATTTTCTGTACACTAAACAAGCAGTGCCATTCCTTCAGGTGGCAGCCCTGCAAGTATACTCTGAGCGCGCGCGCAACATGCAGATGATTCTAGAACAACAGGAGCGCATCGCTGACACCTCGCTCAGTCTTGAGAAACAGCGGATCGAGGCCGAACAGGTAATTCAACACGAAAATCATCTAAGCTTCTTCCTTGTGACCTTCGTTACGACAGATTGTTTTTTTTTTTTTTGTTTTTTGCAGTGTTATTCCTCTTGGTGCTTTGAGGAAACTTTTGCCAACTTCACGTACTAGTTCACGAATCAATATTATAAATAAAAACAAACAAAAAATATTAACTTGTAAATATGGGATTTATCAGACAGATTTATGACTAAGTTCAATAACTAAAGGTGGTTTGTACTTCCTGTGTTGTGAGAAAGAGAGAAGGCTATACCAAAGACAGAGACGGGAAACAATGTGTCTGATGCAATGGACCCCATTATTTTGTAATACCATAGTGGCTCGAACTGCATCCTGACTTTCACTCAAATTATCAATATGAACTTTAATTAAGTAAAACTGTTTCCTAGTCTTAACAAGACCCAGTCATAGAAATGAACTAATTTGATATCCAGGACTGGGAGAAGGTGCACCAGCAGCGAGAGACAGAGCCTCAGGATGACGTGCGGGCCATGTACAAGCTGAGGGAGCAGGAGATCATCAGCCAGCTGATGCAGCTTGAAAACAAGCAGTACGATATGGTGAGCTGTTACTTCATCTTATTGTAGCTGTTACTAATTTTATTTTATTGTATTATTCTCTTCTTTTTGTTTTATGTTTATGTGTGTGCAGCACGGTCTCCACGGAAAACCAGCGTTATGGCATGATCTGCTCTACCATAGCACATGCTGAGTGGAGTCCGATTTTGTCAGTTTTTTAGATTAAGGTTTCATGTATTTTCTAACAAAACAAAATTTATTTGAATTTGAATTGAGTCTTGTGCTCCCCCGGGATGAAGGGTAACTTCCACAGTTTGCCATCTTCATTATGAATGTTAGCGAGTTGAATGAATTCGTCAAACTACGATAGTTTTTATAGTTTGCTATCTGTCGGTGGTTCAGCAATAATTGGTCATCGCCGAGGTTTTATCTAGCAGCCCTATTTGCATTTCCAAGAAGATTCTATTTCAGGGAGTGTTTGGGAATTTAATTTAAACGTCGGCGCTTAGAGTGCTCTATCGAATTTCTTTCATTACACGTAAATTATGTGGCTGAACTGTGAAATGATTCTTATTAATTCAGGTTCGGTCTGTGAAAGAAGAAAAAAAATATTATGATTCATGCAAGGGGTTTTGTATTTGGGTGGGATGCATTTCAGCGAACTCTTACTTGCATGCCGAAATAAATGACCTTTATTAAACTATTTCTCATGCAAATAAAGTGATTTATGAAATAATCTCTATAGGAACAAGAGAACCAAAGCCTGCGCGAGCAACTAGACGAGTACCAGCGTAAAGAAAGAGAAGAGGCGGAGAAATTGGCGGAGTCCATCGCTGCGGCCGACACGCCCAGTCCGGAGGCTCAAGGTACAGTATAACAAAAGGGTTCGAAGATTATATTTCTTCGAAGCCTGGGTAGTGGCCCGTCGCCATTTTGTTTTTGTTTTTCAAAATAGCGGCGCACGCTACAACGTGACCGGCGCCATAGCGCCCGTGTCTAGCAGTCTCACATTTATCTTTGGTGCGTGGCTTCGTTCACCTAAATAGTAGCCAGGCTTGCTTTTTGATATATGTAGCTGAGGCCTCCTGATGGTTTTCAACCACCAATAGTCTACCCAAGTAGCACAAACCTGCATTATAAGATATCACACAAGGTCCACGTCGGTAACTTCAGCGTTTAAGAAGAGTTATTAGAGTACACTCGAGCTGCAATAGCTCACAATTACGCATTCGGCTGTATATAAGCACTATATGGCGTCACGGAGACAACACTGTAATGTTGCGAGTGTTAATATAGTGTTACAGTTCAGTGTTATACAGCTCTTAGGAATCAATAATACTATCAGCTGCATTATAGCACTTTAATGGACCAATACAAGCCTTCTATTCAGCTATATTCTGAATAGAAGGCCACATGTGGCCCTTAAAACGCTTGCATTTTAAGAAAGAACATGTGAACTACTATAATGCTTGCAGTTATACTGTGACTCCAATTAACAACAATATAATTCGTCTTGCTGCACAAAGTGGAACTTTAATTATGTTAATCAGCTTGTTACATGCAATCGTATAATAGCACTATAACAGCCCACATGATCACTATGGGTGAATTCTTATGATGCTAAAATATAGCAAACTGCTTAATAACAAATCACAAGTGACCCAAGATCCCGGTTAGAGCTGAATACTTGTACTTGCGTAGGCAATTAATCTACTAATGCAGTTAAATGAGTTCATGAAGACTGTTTATTTCAGCGCCCCGTATAGGATTATATAGACTTGTGGTATTGAATATCGAAATGTAGAAATATAAACGTAGAACAGGAGGAATACGCCGAAAAATTACTGCAGAATACTTGAGAATTTTAAATAGAGATACGGGAACACTGATCAAGCTACACGTTTGATGAATAATGAGTCAAGGGGGAGTAAAATTTTAGAACGGCAGGGTTCCCGATCCGCAACTGTTTGTGTAGAAGGACGTGCAGATTTAGATGGACAGAGCTCTGCAAGTATACAGCAAATATTAGAAGATAGTGGTTCCGTATCTTGCAGTAATGACAGATAGATATCTCTAATGTTTCTGAAAATTCAGACAGTGACAGTGTGTGTACTGAATATGATAAACAAGAAAAATGACGTGAAAACATAAGGAAATGGGCAATTGAAAAAATATATCTTATTATTTTTATTTATTTTTTATTATTAATATTGCATATATCAAGCTTCGCTAACATAGCGGCTTGATTGGAAAGAATGGTTTGTATATCTCCCGTGTTGATAACTTGTAGTGTGTCTTGCTGCTGGAGTGCTTTTTCGCTGGCGGACGTTTGTGAATTATCCTGTAATATAAAGTAAGTAGGTAGGTATATGACTAAATAATAAATATGAAGGACGTTACACACAGCGCTTTAATTTAATTTTATAAATTACGGATCCCTAAATTTTCTACAGAGTTTAGTGGTTCACTGTAAAATATTTGCGTACTTGTTACCCGCTATTAAGCTTGTGGCTGACTTGTTTCACACAAGAACTACTCTTTTCAGCTCATTGCTGATGTATGTACCACGAGTGAATACATATACAGCCCATAGCATTTAATTGTGATTAATAAAGTGCACATTGCTTGTCTGCCATTTTTATGTTCTAACCTATGAATATGAATATATTTACAGTTTATATCTTTCTCTACAACGAAAATAACAACTGGATTTGAAGAGAAAATCTGTGATTTATGAGTAAACAGCTTATTGTCAAATAACATGGACAGAATAATAAGATTTCTGTTTTATTTTTTTATCATCATCAGCGCATTTTAAATTATAATTTTCAAGTAAACGGTACTATTTTGAGAGCGCATGAAAATTTTCATCTATATTTATATGATATTTGACAGTAAAAATGCTTTCCCATTCGAATTTTACGCGTTTAGAAGAAAAACTCAAGATTTTACTTACCGAAAACAATATCAACATCACAAAACACTTGTCAAATTGTTTCACTTGGTAGCAAGTAGGGGCGAGAACGTGAAAATTATTCACAATTTTGCAACTTGTCAATTTTCAACTCCATAAAAGCGTTAATAAGATCCTGGTCTGTACTTTGTGCTGTATAATAGGTAACACAAACTCTGATAATCAGCATTGTGCTGTATAATAGGTAACACATACTTTGATATTCAGCCAATGTTCAGCTCTTGGGGTGACTGTTACCTTTAATAATGCTCAAATAATGCTGATATACAGCAATCAGTTACGTTATTCAGCCTATAGCTGTTTAATTTGTGCCCAAATCAGAGTTATATCAGCTGAAACAGCGCTGCTAACGCTCTTATTCAGCAGACTTGTACAGCTAAGGATTCTATTGTGGACAGTTATTCAGCTTTTATACAGCACTTTTGTGTTACTTGGGTAGTCTCTTCTGCCTTTCAGCACCAAAAAGTGTATCATACACTAAGACCTATCTTCTGTCAGGAATTCTTATGTGGCCGTATAGTTACCGCATTGAAACATGAGTCCTAAAAGCCTTCGCACATGGTGCCCCATATCCAGTTAACACATTTAATGATAACATGTTCCTCTGCTCCGGGTATCGCTGGCAGTGAACACATTGAATTGTAAATAAATATATGTAAATATATTCCTTAGAGGAAAACCAACGTCGCGTGTCGGTCTCTCGTCGCCGCATCGCCGCGGCAGAGAGCGCGCGGAGACAGCTGCTTCGAACCAGGGAGCATCTGGAGCGCGAGCGGACCCGCCGGCTGCAGCTAGCTAGGGCCAAGAGGAAACCCACTGACAAGGTATTTGCTGTACTTGCAGATAAAGGACTAGGGAACGCAATGTCGCGTGACATAGGTACATGCTTGAATATGATCATGTAAAAGTAGAGAAATAAACGTTATTTATACTGATACTCCGAAAACGACGTCGACGACCCCATCACTATATAATGTGGGATATCGAGCTCGGAAATGTGGGGCAAAGAGATGTTTTGATTATCGGGGTGGAAGTCATAATCGTCTCTTCTCTTTACACAACTGTCACTGATATCCCTCTAACTGTTGCCTCCTCCTGGCTATAATCAATATCAAAAAGTCTAAATAAAACTGCTTTACTTCCTTTAGACTTTACAGGACTCTTGGACACGTCACAAAATACACATTACATTAGTAATACTGGGAAATAAAGTGATCACTTTGATAATAACAAATAACAATATAATTGTGTTATACAGGATGAGGAGAGCGGAGACGCGTACATGGTGTCCCCCACCGACAGCCCCGGGGCCGCCGGCATGAACCGCTCCCACTCCTCTCCCAACATCGCTAAGGTAACGTATCACTCAACATTGATAACTGTCGCTTATCATCATCATCATCATCACCAGCCTATAATAGTCCACTGCTGGACATAGGCCTCCCCTAATGAGCGCCATAGATGGCACTATCATTTGGGGGTTATTGCCCATAATCCCCACGCTGGGCATGCGGGTTGGGGCTCGCAGTTCGGTGGAGTTGTTCTGCAGAGGGCGCTGCTGCCCGCCCCCCGGTGTGATTCCCTTAGTCACCTCTTACGACACCCACGGGAAGAGTCGGGGTGGTGAAATTCTATGCCGGCACCACACGGCCAGCGTTTTACTAACTATCGCTTATACCACAAGCTAATTATCCAGAAATTCCTAAACTTGATTACATAATGAAAACTATGTAGTTTTGTACCGATTTCGATGTAACGTAGATTAGAGCGCACAAAAATATTAGATACTAGCGGTCCGCCCCGGCTTCGCACGATAATTTCACAAAAAAAATATTTTCTTTCGGAACCCTAATTTTTTTTAAAATAGAAGATTTGATTGTTTGAATTGAATAGGCTCAGAAACTACTGGACTGATTTGAAAAATTCTTTTACCATTAGAATCCTACATTTTCTGTGATGAACATAGGCTATAGAATATTCTCAAAAAAATTAGGGTTCCGTATGAAAAATTCAATTTATGTTATATACCCTCGCGAACCTCGCGGAGCATTAGTGATCCATAAACTTGTTCCTCTGTGATTGTTATTAGATTTGAAGTGAGCTGTTATTTCAGCAAATATCATCAGACGAAGAAGAAGTGAGTGCGCCCGCGTTCGACCGCAGCAGCAAGCCGGCGCACAGCAAGGTCGCGCCCTGCAGCGACCTGCACCGCCGGGACTTCCAGCCCGTCTGGGGAGATGTGGTCAGTACTCATTCAACATCAACAACATCAACATCAACAGCATAATAGTCCACTTTGGACATAGGCCACCCCTAAAGAGCGACATAGATAGCATTATCATTTGGGGGTTATTGCCCATAATCCCCATATATAGTACTCACTCATATCATTCATAAATATTAATAGATAGAGTGATTCAAGAGGAAGGTTTTTGTACCAGCATTGCACCCGTGCGAAGTCGGAGCGGGTCGCTAGTTCTCTATGAAATAGAAAATTCCTTGCCTAAACCGTGTTGAAATCATTATGGTATGACGTTTGTATCCGTCTTAACCTTAAGATCTCTCCATCGCCTGGGCTTTTATTCGCTATTGCCAATCCCAACGTGTTTCAGAGATATGACAAGGCAGCGGCGTGGAATCGAACAAAATCTTATTTAGAATACATTGTGACATCACGCGGTTTGGGCGAGGAATCTCCCATTACATAGAGAATAAGGCCCCTGTGCTCCACAAGAATCGCACCCTGATACGATATGTCCATTTTTGTAAGAGCTCTCTAAAGTAACAGTGAAATAGGTAGGTATCTACATCGTCAGTGTTGCCACAATGAATATAATCGGAAGCCGTAGTAAGTGAGTCACGCGCCCTCGCACGCCGACGGATTGTTGGCGGGACACGGTCTTTAACCCGAGATCACGTTTAACACATGTTTTACCTTTGCTACTGATATTTGGTACAAGAGTACCGCTATCAGACCACTTCTCAGTATGTTTGTTCGAATTGAATGGGGACCGAAACTACTGGAACGATTTTTGAAAAACAATGAAATGCATAATGCTGGTTAATTCACAGCATCACCCCAACGATAAGCAGATCTTGTGGTATGGCTACTAGATGACTGATATACTTAATACAGTGTATTACATAGATAGATATTTTTGTTTTAAATAAAACGACCAGACCGTTATCATAACAACCGGAACAGAATCCTACATTATCCGTGATGTATATTTTCAAAAAGTTAGGGATCCATATGAAAACTTCAATACCCCAGCTTGTACAAACCCATATTATTGTATGGGTATAAAATTTCTTAACGTTTTCTTAAATACCCGTGCGAAGCCGGGTACTAGCGCTCCGCTAGTAAAAAATAATAATGTGACCCGACTCCTTGTCTTCTAGCAACTTGTTACGAGATTGCTTTTCTGCTAGTGGTTTCGCATTGGAAATTAATTAACCTACGACAAACCAAACTGTGATTGAAAGTTTTATTACCTATTCCTGAGATGGTTATTATGTTATTACTAAGTCGTTTTCTATGTATAATAAGAAATTCTATCTATGTAGGTAATAATATTGTATTATTTTTTTTCGTAATTCAAATTTTCATTCAAATTCTAGTTCATTATTTCAGACTGCTTAGGTCCATAAAATTAGTTCATAATCATTAATAAATAAAATAAAGTAAATAATATTATGTAAATCAGTCATCTAGTACCCATAACACAAGCTCTGCTTAGCTTGGGGCTAGATGATGCTGTGTGGATTGTCCGGCATTATTTATTTATGTTGTATCCAAATAGCTACAGTATTTAACTTGTAAAATAATAAAACGTGCGTGGTTCACAGTGCGTATAATCCGTGGAGTGGGTGACGTCACGCCGCGCGCCTGTAATTCGGACGTAAGGCGCTGCATCGTGGGCGGGGGATTAGTTGTAGCTTCAACCTTTTGCTTCTTGTGTCATTAAATAATTATCCTCTTTGAGTTTATACATGAATGGTTCTATGACGAAGGTATGTAGGTTAACAGTGCGTAGAATGCTCTAAAATATCAAATATATACATAAATGGCAGTATTTTTAGGGTACGTAAAGCTAAACAATGTCATTATATTGCGATTTGGTCGCGTTGAAGTCAAACAATTAACTAATAAAAAAATAAGTAAAGTTTGTAAATTATAACACCGCTGAAAAGGTTTTTTTAGATTGAACAGGCAGTTTTTTTAAAGCTTAAGTTATTGAACTGGTCTCCTACACCACAACCTACAGCGTCTCCGGAATAGTTTCGCTTACTGAATCAGAGGTTGGGTGAATTACATATTTACCTAGCGAATTGAGCGATAAAGCCGATACGAGATGGACTTAGAGCGGGATGACAAGATATGGATTTCTCTTGAATGACAAGTTCAGAGTGATAGATGCGCTCCGTATTTTCTTACGTCACAAAAGTTCTTTACTTAAAAGCTAATTAAGCAACCAATCAAAAATTAAAACACGGAAATAAAGAAATCTTTCTAGTTTCCTCATCTTTTTTAAAAGAAAATTCTGTCTAAAAATATTCACGTCATTTATGCTCAATATCTATTTGAGTAGTACATAACGTTGGTTACATTGTACACAAATGAAATAGTAAAGTAAGGCATGTCATTAAACATAAGCACATAAACGCAGTCTGATTAAGCGGATTAGTGCACGCGGCGGGATTCCTAGCCTTGGGCGAGTGCGTCACTCGGTGCACTAATGACGTGAGACGTGCACTGCACGGAAATTACTACTTCTGGAACACAACTTCTCAAGACTCGTGCCTAAATCTAAACTGACTTTGAGTTAATAAATAGGGTTTATTTGTGCTAATTATACAACCATTCGTTCATGTTATTTTATAGTACTTGTTATAGAAAGTGGTGTTAGAAATAGTGATTACCGCGTCTGATTATAATTATAGTTTGGTGTCCGAATACGTAAAGTTAGACTATTAAAGCAAGGCTAGGGATCCTAGAAGGACTTCTCCATAGAGGCTCGTGTTAATAGCCAGTCACCCCTCTTCCAAAAATACTTACTTATTCTAAACACAAGAAAGCTTGGCGAACCCGCGATAATTTATTACAAGCATTGCGGCAAACTCTTTTAATTTTATTCATTCCTTAACTATTCAAAGCACCCTGTTATTAAAGTAATTATTCACGTTTTACTTCCGCAGCCTTTTGCTAACATGAAACTAGTACTGTATGTCCGCGGCTTCGGTTGCATGGTATATAGAAAAAACTCCTAACGTTATCCCTACTCATCACATTATCATTATATCAACCGGATGACCTCCACCGCTGGACATAGTACTGATACTCGGGGTTATAGGTATTTGTACCAACAAAGTAGCAACCAGGTCTGAAAGGCATATACCTGCAACCATTACAAACAAACGAACATTTGTTTCGGAATATTGGTACCATTAAAATAAATGTACGTGTATAAAATCTTACTCAAATCTGAATACGACGCAATAAAAATAAACCGAAGATAAATTATAAATCTCTTGTCCGTACAGATTTAAAAAAAAAAAAATTAAAATATTCTGTACAAATTGTGATGTGGACATTATAAAAGGTGGTATCAAATTAAACGTTATAGTTCGTACATTTCAGTTTTTGAACATTGCTCTATCAAGTCCAGACCAGTACCTACTCTATAATCTCCAAAGTAACTGGTACCAAAAATATTTGTGTACATAATTGACAAAAGTTCGAAACCACGCGCGAATTCACTGGCACTTAACGGATATTGTTCTTCTCGTTAGAAGTTCTCATTATTTCACAAAAACAAAGTCACAGCGCCGTACTAGTTCAGTACATTTGGCCTCCCCACGACATTTAGCGAGGTAAAGGTGTACGTAAAAATGCCTGATAAAGGGGTTTTATGGCGTCTAGACTTGACCTTTTCGCTTTTTTACTAGTTTTCTTTGTTGCTTGTTTGTGTAATAGGCTTTTGGGACTTATTATACGTCAGGGGCGTATCACAGTTTTTATGGGAAGGCCTAATGGGAGTAAGGTGAAAATGATACGTAGACAACTGACTTATATGTAGATCAGAGGCAATAGTTTCACCCCCGTCGAAAACAGTTTACATGACTGTACGTCGAACGTGGTTTTCCAATTATTGTTAAACCAGAATTATTCTCTGATTTGAGCATTTCCAAACAGATTTTGAACATCGTCTAAAGTTTCATACTTTTCGAAATACATTGAAAACAGTCAAAAATTCAGTTGGTACTTACGTACCTACTCACTAATCTCTGGAGTAACTAACTGGTACTGGTATGTACGACAAAAGTTAAAAACTCGGCGCGCGAGTTATATTCGCTCTTGACGAATCTTGTCATTTTTTGGAAGCTCTGTCTCTTGTTTTTACTAAAGGTAATTTGTCCTGAAGCGTGAATTAAACCTTATAGCGCTAGGCTTGCCTGAAACGGCTATTCCCCCAACGTGCTACGGAAGCCATTGCATTCGCCAGACGAATGTTCTCAAACAAAGACATCCACACACACCACTACAATATTCATTGGTGTCTGGTCGCCGACCCTGAATCACCCATTTGTTTATTTCCCCCTCCCCCCATCCCCTTCGTCCACCCGAGACAAATTCCGAATAATGGGAAAAACGTGTTCTTGCATTTCATAATGTTTTGCTGCAGTCTAGATACTTAAAGTTTAAAATGGCGACCAGTCTGGATAAACTTAATTATACGAAACCTATAAAAGCTAACAGACTGCCAGTCGTCGCGTCTGTGAGGAAATATATTCACAGGTTTGCATCATCGTTGCATTTTATATTGCAATGAAAATATTAAATAGGTTCATTGAATATTTCAAACTAGTTCTCATGATATTTCAGTATGAAAGTAAGCTCCTTTGTTTTCATAAATCTTCAATGCACTTCACACTTATGTTAAGGCATAAAGTTGTATGTGTATTTTACTGCTCACGCTAAAACTTCTAAGTAAACACAATGAGCTGAAACCTGCATAGTTTACTTACTGTAACTTTGGGGTACTACTTTATATACGGTCTTTGCGTAGTCGCCGTACAAACTCGTTGTTCTCTATTTCTAAATAACAGTATGTTCTAACTACATTGGCTATCTGTAAATTCCTAATCCCTTCAAAGCCAACCTATCCCAAGTAACCCGACCTCCAGGCATCATTGTCATTACCATTCGGCGCCTGAAACAAATTTTGTTTGTTGACCGCGCGCGCCTTTGTTGTTGTATTGCGCGGTGGACCCTGTACTGTGACCATATAGTTGGGATTTATCAGGTTTTTTTTAGGTGCCTGCCAATTTTTTTTTGTTTTGATTCCTTGCACACTATATACACTTAAAATTAATGTTAGTATGTGTCTAAAAGTCTAAATATCCTAGCAATTTTATTTTAAATAATGGGTTAGTCTGTAGCAAATACACCAAAACTTACAAGGTATTTACATAATATTATAAATAAATAATACTACGAGTAAGTGTACCAAGCTCTTACAGGCCGACACAGCTCGCATAAAACTAACCACTTAACCTAAACTGATCGTGGAAAAAAATAGATATCATATGTTTAAATAGTTTATTTAATTGTCCTAACTCTAAATATCCAAACAATTTGTAAAATGTCCTTAAAAGTCAATAAACCTCGCCACCCCACTGAGGGTGGCAACCACCCCTCGTCCCTCCCTTTCCACACAACTCCGATATACGATGGACTAACAGTTTATACGCGAATCCACCAGCGGTATACCGTCTGCTGAGTTAATAAGTATTTCTACAAGAACAAATTAATAAAATAAACAACACATTTAGAGGGCAAGAAAACCAAAAACAAGCAAAAGGGAAAGAGACTAATTGAAATCCAAAGTGGGAAGTACCTGTTGTGATTAAAAAAATATTTAACAAAAATAAAGGTTTTTAAAAATAAAACTAAAAAGCAGTGGCGGAGAACTGTGGTGTAGTATATTTCTTATGTGCTAAGCATTGCTCATTAGCAAATGTTTTTGAGACTGTTGACTACAGTTTTCATGTTATATCTGATATTTCTTATTGTGCTCGTGTTCCCTATGTCTAAGTACACAAAGCCTAAATTACGTGAAGTTTAAAACCAAAACCCAAACTGGAAGCATACAAAACTGGTTAAGAACTTTCTACGCGTTTATAAAGGCAATGTTCACGAAATCCAAGTTATAAAAAGCTCTAACTCCAACAAAAAATACTACTTCTAGTAACTAAATACAAGAACTTTTTACAGTGAGAAACTTGCCAAAAGTTACTTTCATTGATTTGATTTTTTCTGCGAGTTGTGAATCTCAAGCCTCTACATTTTAAGAACTAGAATAATTTTACTAAGACTCGTCATAAACTATTGTGGCGTGAGTAAACACGTCTTGCTGAACCAAAAGGAACCTTGATGCAGTGCAGCTGACGTCCAAAATACTCCGTTGCGAGCAGCGATGCATACCGCTGGACACAGCTAACATGGTGCTCAAAGTAAAAGTACGCCTCAAGTACTCGCAGAACCATATAGTCTGGCTTTTTCGGAGGGTAAGTTCTATTGTAATGATGCTTTTAAAGGGCAATAGGCTTTGATATGCTGTGATGGAATCATAGTCAATTACGTATGTTTGTAACAAATGGAAAAATTTAATTGTTCATTAGTATTTTTAGGTAGTCTGCCTGTTCTGAAGTAAAATAAATGTTTTTTCTAGCAAAATGACATCGCGATGTCCTGAATTTTATTATTACCGTCGAATACTTCAATAGACACTTTTCCAGAAAGGTATAATTTAAATTGTTTATTGTAGGTTTAGTATTCTGGCTGTAAATTTATGATTTTGCTTGAAATTTATCGTAACACGGTCTGCAAGGTCAGGGGAAATCAAACTGAATGCGTTAAGTATTTACAATGGCTAGGGACTAAGTTTATTCATTTTATGATTGTATGGATTTCACTGTTACTTAAGGTGCATCTACACTGAAGTTTTTTAAAAGCAACATTTTGCAACATACTGTTTACAATGCCTTTTAGACAGCAGCTTTCAAAAAGGAATGAATGCTCTCAAGCCACGGTCTTTGACAGATTTTTAATTTATTTAAAACTATCAAAAGTAATATGAGTCTATGTCATTCATGATTCATGATCAAATATAAGTAGCATTTTAGTATACGGGTCAAATAACTAACCTTCAAATACTCGAAAGGACTATTAGAAAATCCGTACTTATGACGTGCATAAATCTGATTTGCCTCGTGAGCATTCGGGGGTTATGTTAACAAGTTGCAAAATGTTTCTCAAACTTTGATGTAGACGTAGCATTTGAGAGCTCTTATCTTTTATCTATAAAGCACCTACCAAAAATAGGTTTATTTTTTATAAAGAAAAGCGTGTTGATTTTAAAAGGTACAATGAATGACTATAAGAGAACGATAAATAAATATTTTGCAAATCTATTTGTATTTTGTATAATGTCATACATACATGGTACCCCATGAGAGAAGACAAATGACTATTTTAATTAGGGGAGATTAGTATAGAAAAACATGTGCTGTTATTAAAAGTTATAATGGAATACAGGGTCGTGGTCTGACTGGCCTGAAGAATCTCGGCAACACGTGCTATATGAACTCCATCATCCAGTGCCTCAACAACACCGCCATCCTCGTCACCTACTTCTGCAACGGACAGTACTTGGAACACGTCAACAGGTGAGAAAGCAGCCTCTTACGTTTATAGGGTTTTAGATCGGTTTCGAAACCCTTACGCTTTCGCTTTTTTCTGTCCTGTTTTCACGAAACCCTTGCATTTTTTGTCCTGTTTTCAATGTTTAATATCTCAGCAAATACTGCAGCTATCAACTTAAATTTGAATAGTAAAATTATTTTAAATATTGATAATAATGATGGAGGAGTTTAGACACAGTCATACGGTACTCAACCAAACGTTTTACTCTATATAAAACCAAATATGTTTGTATTATAGCCAATTGAACGTTTCTTAATTTAATTACTTATAGGATTTTTATTATTCTGTGTAAATATTGCAATATATTAAGGATTAAGGACATTAAATTTGATTTCGGCGGGACTCGTCTATCTATACTAATATTATAAAGAGGAAAGATTTGATTGTTTGTTTGTTTGAATCGAATAGGCTCCGAAACTACTGGACCGAGTTAAAAAATTCTTTCACCATTAGAATCCTTAATTTTCCGTGATGAACATAGGCTATATAATATTTTCAATTTTCAAAAGTTAGGGATCCGCATGAAAAATTCAATAATTGAACCGTGGGCTGTATATTCAACCTCTTTTTCTATTATGGCGCGTCAGAATAGAAAAAGAGGTTGTATAGCGCGCTTACTTTTTCTCTACGGCCAGTGTCAGTTTTGGAATGTCGAGTCAATGTCAAAAACCCCAATGCTGTTAAAAAAAGTAAAGATCCGTATGAAAACTGTGAAACCCATCGTTTTAGTGTGTATAATTTCTGAAATTTTTGTTTAATACCCGTGCGAAGCCGGGGCGGGCCGCTAGTGTTCAATAAAGTGAGGGCTAATCTGAACTAAAATCGAAAATTTTTGTGATAAATATTTCTAACTTCTAACTTCCTTGAAATTACCCCGACTGCGAAAGCTTACACACTATAATAAAAATAAAAAAATAATGCAATATATTGTTAATGAATTCAATGTTTTGTCATAGATCGCACAGCACCCGCGGCGCCGTGGCAGAGGAGGTGGCGGCCGTGGTGCGCGCGCTCTGGTCGGGACAGTACCGGTTCATCGCGACCAGGGACCTTCGGGTATGTACCAACTAATAACTAGCGGTCCGCCCCGGCTTCGCACAGGTGTTTAACAAAAATAAAAATCTAGCCTATGTTCAGCACGGAAAATGTAGTAAATGTGTTATAATGGTGAAATAATTTTTCAAATCGATCAATTAGTTTCGGAGCCTATCCCATTCACACAAACAAACAATCAAATCTTTCCTCTTTATAATATTAGTATATATAGACTAGCAGTCCGCCCCGGCTTCGCATAGATATTTAACAGAATTTCATGTGTTTACACACACACGTTGGGTTACATTATTGAAGTTTTCATAGGGAAACTTTTAAGAATATTCTATAGCCTATGATTATCATTCTAATGATGAAAGAATATTCCAAAAAGGTTTAGGTTTCGGAACCTATTCAACTTAAACCACCAACAAACAATCAAATCTTTCCTCTTTATAATATTAGTATAGACGACCACTAATTACAAGAAACTCCGTGGTTTTGTCTTGGCTGCTAGCTTTTTTAGTGGGGAACATGGTTTATTAATTTAACAGAACCTCTGCTTGTTTTGTTAAATTTATGTAGGAAAGAACTGCACACTCTGGACAAATATTTACAGGTCGTAAAATATTTGTACTGAGGCGGGAATCGAACCCGCAACCTTCTGCATCGCAGGCGGACCTTTGCTCACCGCGCCACAGGGGTCGTCTAAGGAATAAGTAATTAATTTACAAAATACAATGGCAGTTCCTTAAGTTATAAGAGTTGAATGAATGTTGTTTATAGAATGAGGTGGGCAAACACCAGCGTGCCTTCCGCGGCTGCGAGCAACAGGACTCGCACGAGTTCCTCACCATCCTCATGGACTGGTTGCACCTCGATCTGCAGTTCAACATACCGCAGCCTCACAACAAGGTATCCAGAACTTGTGACCCCAGCGTTGACTTAGACTTATTCTCTGTATTAAGGTACTAAAGGCGCCAAAGAACAGAAAAAGACATGCTCTCGCCATCAGTGAAAGCATGGCAAGATGATGAACATGTCCTGCTATTATTTGTATTAGAATAGTATTTATCTAGGTTCCTACCTTATACGCGATAATAACAATAATAAAGAATCATAAAGTAGTAGATTTAAGATTTAAAATCGGCGCTGCATGCTTTTTTGCATGCAGCACAATGCTGAATCTACACCCTTTGCATATTATTCTTATTTATTGTATAGTTTTTGTTAGTTTAGGTTAAGTAATTAAGGAATGAAAATAATATTCATTTATTTCAGGTAACATTGGTCTAGTACAAGATGGAAAATACTTTAAAATAAAGGCCCATATAAAATATATACCTTAATCTAACATACATAAAATAAACTTAACATAATATGTGCTGCGACCGGTAATCGTCCGCGAAAACGCCGGAACAGCACAATTCTTCGGCCTGAATTCTTCGTTCGTGAAGGTCGAAATATTGGAAGTTGGAATTTAATTTAATTTGTAAGTGTTACCGTCTGCCCAGGACATGCTGCCGCCGTCGGAGAAGGCGTGGCAGGAGTACACCAAGTGCAAGGAGAGCCTCATCCTGCGGCTGTTCCACGGACAGATCAAGTCCACGGTGCAGTGCACGGTGTGCGGCAAGCAGAGCCCCACCTACGACTCCTTCTCCAACCTGTCGCTCGAGCTGCCCGCTAACGCCAGTCGCTGCTCACTCAGCGTGAGTCTATAATACTAGCGGTCCGCGCTGTATTTTTTTATATATATTTTATATAATATATACGCTCATCAGAGGAGGCCTATGCCTAGCAGTGGACTGATATAGGCTGACGATGATGATGGTTATATAGGTAATAATAAATATTATTATTTTATAATAATTTGTTGTATTTTCTATAGTAAAAAAAATATTTTTTAACGAGATGTATACATAAATTAAGTGGAATAATAATAATAATGCTAGTCAATCCACACAGCATCATCTAGAGAGCTTGTGTTATAGGTACTAGATGACTGATATACATAAAGATAATATTATTGTCTATGTCTTTATTGCACCATATAAAACAGCATAAAAACAAACAGTAACTACTACTTAAAAATATTATTGACCAGAATGAATATATGATCAGAACATCCCGAACAAATATCTGCGGATTATACAAACGCAAGGATCCCCAACTTCTTGACTTGACTTCTTTGATATGGCTATATAATAAACTTTTTTAGCAGCATTGGGGTTTTTGACATTGACTCGACACTCCATATTGACACATAACTGACTCTGGCCGTAGAGAAAAAGCAAGTAGAGGAGCCATAACAAAACAGAAGTTGAATGTATAGCGCATGGTTTAATTATTGAATTTTTCATGCAGATCCCAAAATTGTTTGAAAATATTATATGGCCAATGTTTATCACGGAAAATTTAGGATTCTAATGGTGAAAGAATTTTAGAAATCAGTCCAGTAGTTTCGGAGACTATTCAATTCAAACAAACATCGCTAATCTATACTAATATTATAAAGAGGAAAGATTTGATTGTTTGTATGTTTGTTTGTTTGTTTGAATTGAATAGGCTCCGAAACTACTGGACCGAGTTAAAAAATTCTTTCACCATTAGAATCCTTAATTTTCCGTGATGAACATAGGCTATATAATATTTTCAAAAAAGTTAGGGATCCGCATGAAAAATTCAATAATTGAACCGTGGGATGTATATTCAACCTCTTTTTCTATTATGACGCGTCAGAATATAAAAAGAGGTTGTTATAGCGCACGGTGCTTGCTATTTCTCTACGGCCAGTGTCAGTTTTGGAATGTCGAGTCAATGTCAAAAACCCCAATGTTGTTAAAAAAAGTAAAGATCCGCATGAAAACTGTGAAACCCATCGTTTTAGTGTGTATAATTTCTGAAATTTTTGTTTATTAATACCCGTGCGAAGCCGGGGCGGACCGCTAGTAACTAATAAAATAAACAAAAGCAATATGTTCTCGACAGGACTGCCTGAAACTGTACCTGAACGGAGAGACGATCCCCGGCTGGAACTGTCCCGGCTGCCAGGAGAAGCGCGACGCACTCAAGAAGCTGGACATCTCGCGCCTGCCGCCCGTCCTCGTCATACACTTCAAGCGGTTCTACGTCGACCCCAAGGAGTACATGTCTCATGCTTATAGGTGAGCTGCCTACACCATCGATACCCACATTATAATTATAATAAAGAATAATAATAATGAAGTCCGTCCGCCCACCTGAAGCGCACTTGGCCTAGGCCCGTGTGCTTCAGAGATGGGGAGCACTCTGAAGGGTTCCACAAGTGGAACATCACTGTTGGGGTTCGCGGAAGTATTCTCGAAAGTCCCCGCGATCCCTAGCATATGTGCCAGGAGAAATTCGTGAGGTTTTAGTCAGTAGGAGTCTGACATAATCTTCCACCGGGGATGGAAGATATCCATGATGGATTTCAATAAAAAATAACACAATAAAAAAAAAAAGTGCTTCAGTTATTACTGGTTTTTCTCCGAAAGCCGAAGAAGATAAAAATCTAAACCAAAATAATAATAATAACACCGGAAAATCCACACAGCATAATCTAGACCCATGTTAAGCAGAGCCTGTGTTATGGGTACTAGATTACTGATATTCAATTCAATTTCTTTATTTCAGACTTTTTGGTCCATAAAATTGGTACATAAACATTAATACATAAAATAAAGGGAATAATTAATTAACAAATAATTGGTACATAAGCTAAAGACATCAATAATTAAAACAAGGAAAAAGAATATTTACAAGAATTATTTGGCAATGTCATACTTTAGTTAGATTATTATTTTTGGTTAAAGCGTGCCTCCTCGAGGAGTGGTACATATAAATGCAGTCAAACCTATTGGCGAACACGCTCAGGATGGTGTTGGAGCTGGCTCGGACCCTGCGCACCAGAGATGTTCCCCGCTTCCGCATGGTGCTGTAGAAACAGTCCACGCGCGCCTCGGCGAACATCCCTGACGCACTGCAGAAACGGGGGATATACATAATCCAATATTATTACATAGATAAATATTTTTTACTATACATAGAAAACGACCAGAACACCCCAAACAAACATCTGCAGATCTTACAAATATTTATCCCGAGGCGGCAATCGAACCCGCAACCTCCTGCGTCGCAGGCGGACCTTCGCCCACCGCGCCACAGAGGTCGTCAGAGGTGAAAGAGTAACAAACATCCAAGCTTTAGTTACTATCAACACTCTTTTAAGATACATGTCCGTAACAATGATCACTGTCGTATGTCGTCCCCAGAAAGCGTCAGACGTACATAGACTTCCCGCTAGAAGAGTTGGACATGCGTCAGTTCTCGCTGCACGGCGGCGGCGCCCAGCTGTACAACCTGTACGCCGTGTCCAACCACTACGGCAGTATGGAGGGCGGACACTACACTGCCTACTGCAAGAGCAGCGTCTACGGGAAGTTAGTATACCTACTACTATCCTAAGGAGGATTAACCTACCTGTTGTATATATTATAGTATGTGTAGTATTATATTTATTTTATAGTATGTGTGTGTAGTAGTATATTATATCATCATCATCACCAGCCTATAATAGTCCACTGCTAGTCATAGGCCTCCCCTAATGAGCGCCATAGATGGCATCATTATGTGGGAGTTATTGCCCATAATCCCCACGCTGGGCATGCGGGTTGGGGATCGCAGTTCGGTGTAGTTGTTCTGCAGAGGGCGCTGCTGCCCGCCCCCCGGTATGTTTCCCTTAGTCGCCTCTTACGACACCCACGGGAAGAGTTAAGGTGGTGAAATTCTATGCCGGCACCACACGGCAAAGGCAGGTATATTATATAAGTAGGTTAAAATACAATCCAAATTTTTGCACACGTTTGTAACTTTATCTCTCTCTCCCAATAAGGTTTGCTGGAACTCTTTCTAGGGTTAAGCTTGACTTTGCCATTTCTTTTATGTACATTTAATGTTTTTTTGTATATTATATCGTGCTATAAAGAATTGAGGAGGTAGGAACAATCGGGAATAGGCGATTTAACGTGCCAGCCGACTCTGTCCTTGGATGTCGTAAGGGCCGACTGATTTCTCTACTTTTTGCATTCATGTCCAACAAGGTGTTACATTTTAGTAGGTAGAATCTACATGAACCCTGTAAGAGCGTTGCAACGTATTATGCTGAGGTAGGACCTTTTTGCTTCATACGCTGTAGGAACGATTATATAATTTAAGGATTATTTTATTTATTTTAAAGTTATTTTTGACCTTATGTTTTCTTGTGTGAGCCGAATAAACGATTTTCTTTCTTTCTCTTCTTTCGTTTCAATCCAAGCGTCCCATGCGTCACTAACTGAAGTTGTTAATTTCCAGATGGTACAAGTACGACGACCACGTGGTATCTGAGATCTCCGCCAGCGAGGTGAAGTCCTCGGCCGCCTACATCCTGTTCTACACCTCCGTGTCCGCGCGCCCCTCGTGATGCCCCCGCGCCCCGCGCCCCGCGCCCCGCGCCCCGCGCCCCGCGACCCGGGGGCACTAGCTAGACAAACGTGACTGTAACACATATACAGCTGTCAGATTATTTCTGCGCGCTGTGGCTAACAGACCCACTGAGTTTGAATTATAAATTAGCAGATTTGAACCGTTTTGAAGATGTTCGAATTATAAATTAGCCGTTGGAAAATACCAGATAGCCACACACATAATTACGAATATATAACTCGAACTTCGTTCCGTTCACATTACATTGTGATTATTTTGAGGCGTAAAAAATATGGTCTTCGATAATATTCCTCCTCCGTTGGTAGTCTGTTGTAAAGTATATATCCCACAAGATGTAGCGGTAAAGTAAGTAGTGTTCATTGATATCAAAATTGGTTTTCGAGATTTTGGCCGCGCGCAGAAAATCTGACTTTGTGTAGGCAGCGTAGTAAAGATTATATCGGGTATGTAACGCGTACCTTTTGTATTTATTTTCGAGCTTCTGCTATCTTTATGTTCGGAAACCGCGAAAGTGTAAAGTGCGCCATAACTCTAAAGGTGAAACTTGAAACTAAATTAACAGTTAGTCGTCCTAAAGTTAGTAAAAACTAAGGGAGTGTTTACCGAACATAGAGGCGTCAGTTCGACGAGCTTTGATAATGTTTGGTGAAAAATACCCTATTCACATTAAAAGTGTGTTAAATTACCAATATCCACAAACCGTTTATCTCACAGAGTGGTTAGTGATTATAATTTCGGACAATGGAGTCAAAAGTTGTTGTAAATAGAAGGGCAAGTGTGACTTGGCTGTTTAATTATATTATATGCTAATGTTCGTAAACGAGTTATTTAAACATATTTAATTTACAGCAACTTATTTCGTGTTATCTACATTTGTAACGCTTTCAATGGTCAGCGCTGTGGTTACGATTGCTAGAACCACATGCGTGTCGTGGGCAAAGAAAATGTTAACCGCTTGGTTACTTACTCAACTAGAGTACTAATTCCCAAAAATAGGACACTTAAGGTTTTTGTGATGATAGTGTTGCCGTCTATCCGTAACCCCTCACACTCAGGGTAATTTCAAAAAAATCAAATGATATCCTAAAGTTTTCAAAATTTTGCAACAACACTTTTTTTAGGAGATTATTTGATTTGTTCGACGATCGCCGAATAACAACTTTTGTTTTATGAAGACAGCAGCTCATGTTTCGTCGATTGTTATAAACGCGAAAAATATCAGTGTCCTTTTTTTCAAATGAAACATGAAAACTTGAAAATGTAATGGAAATTTGTAGATAACATGGTGATAAAGATGGTGTAAATGTGAAATTATCTGATAGGAGTAGGGGCAGTGGATCTACCTTAACTATACAGTTTTAACAGTTTGACATAACGTATGTATAGTATGTATAGAGAAGCTATGAGTGAACAGCTTTGTAACAACACTTAAAAGTAATTATAAATAACTGATGATGTAAGTAATTATAAACATATTTATACACGTACTTTTGATTGTACAAAATTGTGGATCTAGATTTAAATTCGATGTAGATTAGACATCTTCTAGCTTACAATTTTATTTGAATAGTTATTTTATTCAACTTTCTTTATTTAATACTGAAAGGACTTATAATTCGTATTGAAAAGCTATGGTTTGTACAAAGAAACTTCCCTAGATAGAGAATGTATTTATAGCCCGCCCTGGATATGTACGCTTGAATGTGTGTCGCTGAGTGAAAGACTGATGTTTGGAATAAGTTCTGGGGCCCTATTCTGCTAAACTGATCACTTAACTATGAAAATGGTGTCGTATCAGAATGGTACATTATGGAACAGAGTATAGAGTGGTCGGAGGAACGCGCGTAAATCTTTATAGATTATGCACTCCTATAATTTACTACTTAGCGACACGATATTTAGTTATTTATACGAATTCGGGAGCGACAGGTTTTTTATCTTCGTCTCCTTACCGTACACTGCTTCTTGTGAACGTCGATGCCTAGTCAGATGCGTGGTCTCGCTCGCTCGCGGCGTCGACCCTACCGCTCGTAGGTCTCGCTCGCTCTCGTGCGCGGGCGCGTCGATTCCATTGTAAAATAGAATACAAAGAAGCTAGTCTACATTTATCATTAGCTGCCCGCCCCGGCGTCGGTCGCAGGGGTATATAACACATTGTCATGCGGATCCCTAATTTTCTATAGCATATGTTCATCAGGGAAAATTCAGGATTCTAATGGTGAAAGAATTTTTCAAATCGGTCCAGCCTATTCAATTCCAACAAACAAAATCAAATCTTTACTCTTTATAATATTATTTCTATCAAATAACACCGTGCTCGCACTATCTGATTCCATTCGTCCAAGAACCCGAAGGTGACGATACTGCGACGATACCTACCATTGGCATAGTGAGGCGATCGGTTAGCAATTACAATTAATACCCAGTTTTTAAGAAAACTGTAAAATACACAATTGTTAAAACACCCGCGGTAACATGTAAGTTTCAATACTGGTTAATATAACATCTGGATTTGATATTGTCTTGTCTTCACTAGATACTTTTGTTAACGCTTCGGCGACGGAATTTCCCATACAAACGAAGTATCCAAACGATTTGTATAGAATATTTTCACCTTGGTTTGCTATTATTTGTATTAGAATAGTATTCATTTAGGTTACTGCAATAAGCTTTTTTCAAAATACTAAGCAACACAAGTACTAAGCTAAATAAACTAAGAAAAATTGTGTACATTGATGTAAAAATGCTATGTGAAATTTTCTTGAAATATAATTGAATTTCATTCAAGAAAATTATTTTGAAAAACAGTATGGCAGGAACATAGATTTATATTATTTTAATACAAATAATAGTAGACCATGGTAATACTATTATTTGTATGAGAAATTCATCCGTCGCCGGAGCATTAATCAGAGGTCGTCAAAACTAACTAATTTTACAGCCCTCAAGTCATAATGATGCCATTCTTTTTATTTTGATCGTTATGAAAGAAACGGCAACATTTGAAGTGCTGTCAGATTAGTTAAGTTTTGCCGAATACTGAACGGACACCTCTGTGTCATATCATCACATGTATGGATTCTTACTGAATTCTTCTTAGATATAGCTTCAGCATAAGTTCCGAGAAAAGATTTAAATAACACAACTGTATATATTTCAATATTTCGGCAGTTTAATGCGCCATGAGCATATGAAACTGAAACTGCCGAATAAATACCTATTGTGTTAATAAACATATAGCTTCAAAAGGTGCGTATGTACTTATGTACATATCTATATGCAGATTCGTGTGATCAGGAAAATATTGTCTCAGCACTGTTTTGGTGTTCAGTGAACTGGGTAAGCCTTGGATTGAAGGTTGTGCACACAAATCGAGCCCCTCGGCGTAACGACACAGAGTCTATATTTGAATGCTCATTGTTGGAGTGGTGTTGGACGTGTGAAAGCCAGCCTTAGGACGGTTTCGGTGGTTAGATGCAGCTTAACATTACCCTGTATTAGGGTAAGTCAGTTTGCGGGGCAAAGTTCGCAAATAATTGATATTATCACGAGACAATGATTTATTGTAAAACTTGAAGGATGAGATTGGAACCGTTTTGTTTTCTGTTGTATGAACTGTACATAACATACATGTTTCCATGTAAATCTTAGTGTAAGGCGAACTTTATTAAATTCTTTGTTATTTTATTGAAGTGGCTTTCATTGAACCTTTTACCATTGCCTGTGCCTAGTACCTGATCTTAAGAGTGTCTAAGCATGCAGCAGTTAATTTTTTTTCATTTTTTAATAATATACGACCACTGTAGCACGGTGGGCAACGGTCCGCCTGCGACGCAGGAGGTCGCGGGTTCGATTCCCGCCTCGGGACAAATATTTGTACTTGTACGATCTGCAGATATTTGTTCAGGGGTTCTGGTCGTTTTCTATGTATAATAAAAAATATCTATCTATTTAATAATATTGTCAGTCATCTAGTACCCATAACACAAGTTCTGCTTAGCTTGGGGCTAGATGATGATGTGTGGATTGTCCAGCATTATTTATTTATTTTATACTGAGCTTAATAAACGGTAAATCTATACTACCTAATATTATAAAGAGGAAAGATTTGATTGTTCGTTTAAATTAAATATGCTCCGAAACTACTGGACCAATTTGAAAAATTCTTTCACCATTAGAATCCTAAATTTTCCGTGATGAACATATATAATATTTTCGAAAAGTTAGGGATCCGCAATAAAAATTCAATAATTGAACCGTGCACTGTATGTATATTCAACCTCTTTTTCTATTATGGCGCGTCATACATAATAGAAAAAGAGGTTGAAGAATATACAGTGCACGGTGCTTGCTTTTTCTCTACGGCCAGTGTCATGGAGTGTCGAGTCAAAGTCAAAAACCCCAATGCTGTTAAAAAAAGTAAGGGATCCGTATGAAAACTGTGGAACCCATCGTGTAAGTGTGTATAATTTCTGAAATTTTTGTTTAATACCCGTGCGAAGCCGGGCGGACCGCTAGTTTACAATAATAATATTATTAATGCAAAGTTATTTCAGTAGGTGTTATTCCTGTATCCTTGAATGATGAAATTTTTGAGCCCATGAGAATAGAAGGCAGGCTGGACACAGCATCATTAGCCCCAAGCTACTGTGATGTAGGTAGGTACCTACCTACATCACAGCGCTGGTAGATATGGATAGATAGATTTTATACTACATACATGAAATACACGCAAAAGCAAATTATGTGTACCTATATCTTATTTTTATCCGAGATGATGGAACGTATCCGCAGTTTCCTGCGTCACTGCGCCACATATGTAGGTCGTCGTATCTAAGTACCTACCACCAAGTTGAGTTTGAGCCGTCGAATGGTCTTTGCCATCAGGTAGACCAAGGTTCAAAGTAATTGTAGGTGCGTTGTGTTGGTTGGTACTCATAACTTTCGCATCAATAAAATACATAATAGGTACCTATTACAAATTGAGCAGGAAGTTTATGAAAATTTTGTAGTTATTCGTTGTGTTCGCGTATGCGCGCACGGACGGCTTTCGTATAAGGTATGCGTTCGGAAGAAAGTCGCCTCGTTGCTTTGCAGGCTGCAGGGGGATTGATCATCCAGAATGTATCCAACAAACTCAGACAGCAAATTATGGGATAGCCCGTTCCTCAAACAATGTGATATAATAATTATGAGATAGAAATAGGGCATAAAATAGTTTTATTTGATTATACTGTTTGAAATTGAAGTTTTTCAAGTAGGTAGGTACATGGACACCCAAATGATTTATGTATGTAGGTACCTACTGTATATCTACTACGCCGATCTGATGGAAGAAAGAGATCAGAGTGGACATGGGCGTCGCCAGGGGGGGAGGCAGCTGCCGCCGGGCAGCTAGGTAGGTACATTTTTTTCAATCTCCAGGGGGCGGGACTGTCACAATGCTCTGTTCGTCGCTTGCCCCCTTTATGATTTTGTCTATTATATGGCCGGCACGGGTATATGTAAGAAAAGTTAATAAAATCATTAAAAATAAAACTTTTCTGCCCATGATCTGCCATTATGACAAAATAGGTAGGTACCTAACCTACCTAGAAACTTATTTTGTCGTAGAAGTCGAAGCGAGGTCGTAGCTAGCTACGCCCTCGCGACGAGCCATAGGTAGGTTACATCCAGCTTCAATCACAACACAATAGATGAGTATTGATCGGCACGGTTGCAGGTCATTCTACCGAGTGTGCCCCCGCCCCGCGCCTCTCGGCCCGCCCGCGCCGCCTGCAGGGCATGGGCTAGGCTGGGATGCTAGCTAGACTAGATAGGTACATAGGTACCTAGCTATTTGTATTATGTAGACGAGCAACGGATTGCATCGCTCTCGGTGTGCTAATTGGAAATAATTGAGTTTGCGATCTCTCAGCTAGCTTTAATAGGGTTGTGAATTGATGTTGAGTAGCTCTTAAGTGCTGAGTTGACGACATTTCCGATTTCAAGGTTTTTGTCGTCACTTGATGTAATACGTTGATTTTTTCTTCATTTAACTTTCTTTCACGTACCCTGGTTTATAGATTAACTTATAAAAGAAAGCAAATTCATTTTTGGAATAACTTAATATTAATAGAAAAGTAGATCATGGTCTACCTTACCATGACCTTGCCTCTTTTGTGTAAAAGATATTTATGCATCGCTAGGCTTAAACCCCTCTTTTTCTGCTAACTTAAATTATTACTATTTCTCACTGTCTTCTTTCTTTTATTGACCTAGAAATGAACACTTACCTTGTTTTAAGTGAGCGTACCATTTTGAATAGGACGGAATAAGAAAATTACCTATTCTTAGCTAAGGCTTGTGCCACACGACAGATTTTGTCTTTGTATGTATGTCAACAAATCTTACAACAACTAAAGTTTAAACAAACTATATTGTAGCAGTTCAAATTCTGGTTTAATATATATCTTGTATTTTAAATTTCAAAGCTTATCCTATATAAACTATATCGTAACTATTAACAGTAAGTAGTACAAACCTGACTAGGTTGCTCCGTCTTATAAAATCTTTAAAAAACCCTACATTCCGTAGTTCCTAGTCAATCCTATGTCTGAATAAACGATCGTCATAAATGTCTAAAAGAAACAGAAATCTCGAGAAGAAAGTTTTATTCACTACAAAACATGGACAATGTCCTCACAGCAAAATAAATATCACTATAAGCGACGGTAGTTCCGCTTAAAATAGGTACATAGTTATGGCAATATGAACAGCAGATCTTTATTTCCACGTTTAACTTAAAATGGCCTACGGAAGCTAACTGCCGAGTGGTAGAAAAAGACCAGCGATAGACTTATTGTATACCTAGTTTCTTTGGGCTTAGACTAGGAGACAAGTTGAAAGTGTGTCCGCTAGTATTCAAACTGTACGAAAAGTTTGGACTGAGGCATTGGAGGCCCCTTGTGTAGCTTGAGGCAGATGATCATGTCTTCCACTTGTTGATCGCTCAGGACATTGTCCACCAGTGATAAGTCAAATGGATGGATGCTGCCATGCTCTGAAAAAACATATTAATTGTTACCTCACAAAGCTGTTGGTTTACAATTACATCCAATGATAATAATTAGCAGTGCCGAAGTAACACCTTTATTAACAAACTAGCGGCTCGCCCCGGCTTCGCACGGGTATTAAACAAAAATTTCAGAAATTATACACACTAAAACGATGGGTTTCACAGTTTTCATACGGATCTTTATTTTTTTTTTAACAGCATTGGGGTTTTTGACATTGACTCGACATTCCAAAACTGACACTGGCCGTAGAGAAAAAGCAAGCACCGTGCGCTATACAACCTCTTTTTCTATTCTGACGAGCCATAATAGAAAAAGAGGTTGAATATACAGCCCACGGTTCAATTATTGAATTTTTCATGCGGATCCCTAACTTTTTGAAAATATTATATAGCCTATGTTCATCACGGAAAATTAAGGATTCTAATGGTGAAAGAATTTTTTAACTCGGTCCAGTAGTTTCAGAGCCTATTCAATTCAAACAAACAAACAAACAAACAAACATACAAACAATCAAATCTTTCCTCTTTATAATATTAGTATAGATAAAATTACAATCAAATAACCAAATGAAAAAGAGGCGGGAAGCATCAAAAAGGGCGGCCGCGTTTTTTCAAACCGAAATTTAAAATTTAATTTTTCTTGTAAATATTGATCAGTAGAGTTAGTTTTAACTATTTATTTTTATAATTATTGTATATAAAGTAGAGTAGTGTACATAATATAACATCTGGTAAGTTTTTTTACCTTTTTCCTACCTATTATGGACATAGAGGAGCCGCCGGATCCTGGGGACTTGGTCCCTCAGGTCGGCAGCAATATTACAATATCGAATACCTTTGAGAGACTTTCTAATGAATCCGAAATGGATACGGAAACATCCAACTCCAAAAAAAAACGTAAGCTCAAACATTTGCATAAAATATGCAAACATTGCAATAAAAAGAAGCGGAAAAATGAGTCCAATGAATTAAAAGGATGTCACTGTGAAAAGAACCTACACAGTGACAGCGACTCTACAGTTGTAAGCTCAGAGCTTGTTGCTACCCCTGTTGAGGCAACCCCAGTTGCTTTAACCACCTCATCACAATCTCAGCCAAATTCATCGTCGCAGGCTCCAGTTGTTGTTACTCGAATGCAGTATGACTCCACAGATAGTGCCCCGTATATCGTACATGTACAACGTATTACCGAGTCACCAAATGACGGCTCCACACTCCACCCCATTATCTTTGGAAAATTCCTAAAAAATCATTCTATCTACAATGTTGTGAATGGTAGTGTAAAAAGAATAGGTAGAAACAGAATATCCCTATCATTCAATAGCCATACTGATGCTAATGCATTTGTCAGTCATGACAGCCTAGATAAAAATAAGTTAAAAGCATTTATCCCAAGTTACAATGTGTCCCGTATGGGAGTTGTTCGTGGAGTGCCTACTGATATTTCACCGGAAGAAATAATGGAATGTACAACTGTACCTAATGGCTGTGGGAAGATCCTCAAAGTTAGACGAATCAATTTTAAAGAAATTGTAAATGGAGCTCCAGTTTGGAAGCCAACTCAGACGGTAGTTGTAACATTTGATGGTCAAATGCTACCAAACCGTATCTACATGTGTTATACTGCCTTACAAGTCCAACTGTACACATACCCCACCATACAATGTTACAACTGCTGTCGGTATGGACATACTAAACTGCAATGTAGGTCCAAGCCACGCTGCTTCAAGTGTGGCCAAGAACACTCAGGTGATTCTTGTAACATTAATGAAAACTCTATTTCCTGCTGTTCCTGTGGTGGGCCACATTATGCCACTAGTAAATCTTGCCCAGAGTATACAAGACAAACTAAAATTAAACATTCTATGGCAGATAAGTGTATCTCTTATGCGGAGGCATCAAGAGCACACCCTCCTCTGACACATTCCTATGCTGCAATTTTGACAACAAATAAAGACCAACCTATCCCACCTCTTACAGTTAACCAAGTCCCAACCTCTTCTAGAAGAACTGTATTCTTAAAACCTCGCTTGCCACCAAAGTTAAACAAGGGTTATGACCATAGGATCCACCGTGATCTGACTAGTCAGCCTTCATCAACACAGTCCAATGGTTGTGCTCTGAAAGAGGACAACAAAAATAAACAGTTGAATATTAATGATGTTATTGCCCTTTTAACCACATTATTACAGTCCAATATAATAGAACCGTCCAACGCTGCCAAAATAATTGATACAATTAGTATTTTACACACCCATAATGGATCACAACAGATCCGCAGTTCAGTGGAACTGCAGGAGTGTAGTTAGTAAAAAGTCTGAAATTATATATTTAATTAATAAATTTAACCCTTTTATACTTGCCATCACAGAGACCTGGCTTAAGCCAGGCTCTGTGTTTAAATTGAGCGGTTTCTCTTGCCTCAGGGATGATAGACTTGATGGACGGGGTGGAGCCGCTCTTCTTATTAAAAATTCTTGTTCCTTTTTACCATTTATTTTACCAAATCATGACACTAATAACTTTACTGCTGTAGCTTGCTTAATTAATAAAATCTGTTTCGTTTCTATTTACATACCACATCCTTCCTCAGAGATATACGATGAAATTGAAACCCTGTTTACCTCATTACCTAAGCCATGTGTAGTCATGGGAGATTTTAATGCTCATCATAGGACATGGGGTAGCTCTTTATCCAACACCCATGGTAAAGACCTGCTTGAAATTATTGATAGACAGAACTTATGTATTGTAAATGATGGCTCTCAAACTCGACTTACAAAACCCTCAGAGAATAGTAGTGCTGTTGATTTAACAATCACAACTCCTAGTCTAGCTTTAGATATTTCTTGGAAAATTCAACCATTTACACATGGTAGTGATCATTTTCCTATAATATTAGAGTTTTCTAAATTTAAAGTTATTAATGCCCCTAAAGCTCCACCTAGAATGAGACATAGAATAATCCCTAGTAAATGGTGTGGTTATAAAAGTTTTATAGAAGATAGGATAAATTCTCTGCCTCCTTTATCCCAGGGTGTTTCCTCATGTGCAAATAGTTTTGTAAATATTATAATAGATTCAGCTAATACAACATTTCCTTTAAAAAATAGTGCTTCAGGCAAGTTATCATCCCCACCTTGGTGGGATTCAGATTGTAGTGTTGCTGTTGCTCAAAGAAAAGAGGCAGAATTATCCTATAAGCTAGATATGTCGGAAGATAATTTTAATAGACTTATAAATGTAATGACTCTTACAAAGAAAACACTAAAAGACAAGAAACTGCAAGGTTGGCGAGGTTTTTGTTCAACTATTTCTCCTAAAACAAAACCATCAGCAGTCTGGGCAAATATACGTCGATATAGAACTGGGGTTAGCGAATCAACTTCTGCGGCTTTGCCTCTGTTCATAAGGGATAGCTTCTTAGACCGATTGGCTCCGCCATCAGTTCCGCCAAAGGAACTGTTTATATACCGGACTCTGCCACAAAATGCTGTCTGTCCGTATGGTCTTGATGCACCGTTTTCCATAAACGAGCTAAAAGGCATTCTATCGATGACCCGTGATACAGCTCCTGGTAAAGATGGTATTCCGTATTCTTTCTTTGCTCATCTTGGCGATCAATCTTTGCATTATTTACTCACAATTATTAATTCTGTCATGTTGACAAGTGACATTCCTTCAGATTGGAAAATTCAAATAGTATTGCCATTTTTAAAACCAACTAAAAATCCTTCAGATCCTGCTTCATATCGACCCATAGCACTATCTCCAGTTATAATAAAAATTGTCGAACATCTAGTTAAAAATAGAATTGAATGGTTCATTGAAAATCGGAACCTTTTGCCACAGAGCCAATATGGCTTTAGGAAAGGTAGAAGTTCGATGGACAGCGTTAGTGTCTTCATGACAGACATAAGAATAGCCTTTTCACAGAATCAGTCAATTGTAGCTACCTTTTTGGACATTAAATCTGCCTATGATAATGTCTTGATTGATGTGTTGATTAACAAACTTAAACATTTAAAAATCCCACCTATTTTGTCAAATTTTATTCAAAATATGTTAACTGGACGTGTAATTAATTTAGATTCTACTGATATTTCAAGATTAGCATGGAGAGGTTTACCACAGGGTTCCGTTTTGAGTCCCCTTCTTTACAGTATTTATACGTATGACCTTGAAGCTTCTGTAAACGACATGGTTAGTATTCTACAATATGCAGATGATTTACTTTTATACACACCTTGTAGTTCTATCGATATAGGATCTTCTGAATTAACATCTTCTCTTAAATTTCTTAAGTTATGGATGGATAAACATGGTCTAGAGCTCTCAGTCTCCAAAAGTAACGCAGTAACGTTCACACGACAGTTGAATCCGATGCCTGCGAAAATATACTATGATGGTACCCTTATTCCTGTAAATAGTTATGCTAAATTCTTAGGTGTTATTTTAGATTCAAAACTTTCTAGCCATCCACATTGTGAATATGTTGTCACAAAATGTGAAAGGTATTTGAATTTATTGAGAGGCCTCACTGGTGTTTGGTGGGGTGCTAATCCTTTTTCTCTAAAACTCCTGTATAATGCTCTCATAAGAAGCACTTTTGACTATGGCACTTTCCTATTAGAACCTGGCAGAGTAGCCGCTTTCAAAAAACTGGATAATATTCAGTATAGAGCATTACGAATCATTTTGGGGGCAATGAAATCAAGTCCTGTTGTTGCACTACAGGCGGAATCCGGTGAACCTCCATTAAATTTAAGACGTCAGTACCTCTCTGATAGATTCTTTTTCCGTACTTCCCAGCTATATAATCACCCACTTATTTCCAAAATCCAAAATCTATTTCACCTTATAGCAACATCTATGTACTGGAAACATAAACGGCAACCGTTGTTAATTGAGAGTTATAACAAGTTTAAGTCGATAACAGCCCCAACCCATCAATCCTACCTTCTTCCAATCTTTAACTGTAGCTTTCAATCTCTAACACTGTTTCCTATTGTACATTTTGATATAAACATAGACCGTGATGATAAGAATGCTAACGTATATTTTAAATCTGCTGTTGATGATCGTTGGAACGGTTGGCATCAGATTTATACTGATGCCTCCAAGCATACCCAGTCAGGAAAAGTCGGTGTTGACATTTACCACAAAGATTATGGTATAGTACAAAAAGTTAAGTTTCCACCAGAAACTTCAGTTTTTACTGGAGAATGCTACGGAATTGTGAAAGCTCTTGAATATATTCTACTAATGAAACTAAAGAACACTATAATATTTAGTGATGCGAAGTCATCACTACAGTCACTCTTGCAATATCCATTTAGAGCAAAAACTTACCATCAAACCATATTAGAATGTAGAAGTAAGCTATGGCAATGTGAATTATATGGATATACTGTACAATTTGTTTGGATCCCAAGCCATTGCGGCATAGTCGGGAATGAAAAAGCAGATTTATTAGCCAATGATGCTGTTAAGTGTGGGGACCATTTCCCCTATAAAAACTATATCGAAGATCTTCTTGCTTTGCCCAGGATTTATCTCAAGCGTGCTTGGGATGAGTCATGGGTAGTTAATAATGCAAAATATTACAGATCCATACAGCAATCTCTTCCCACTAAACCCTGGTTCTTCTTTATAAATCTCAGTAAACGTGCCACAACCGTTATCATAAGGATGCGACTGGGTCACACGTGTACCCCTTCACACCTAGCTCGTATGAAAATAAAGAATGAGCCTTCTTGTGAATGCGGTGATGAATTTGGTGACGAAAATCATATATTTTTTGCTTGTCAGAAATACGACCACAGTTCTTTTTATAGCGACCTTATCTCCCTCCATATTCCGCTTCCTATAAATATTGCGTCCCTCCTTTCCTCCTTAGACCCCGCTGTCTATAATTGCTTAGAAACATTTATATGTACGAATAATATTAATATATAGTGTAAATATAATAGGTATATGTTAAGTTAATATAATATATATGTATATGTAAAGTTTACGTCAATAAATACTTAAGTATAATAATTTATTATATTATTCCCTTTGTAACTCTCCTGATCCTTATCCTCATCCCGTCTTTTAACTTTACGTTACGATGATTATATGTTTCCCTAATTTTTTATCCATAAAAAAATAACAGAAATGGCAAATGCTAAAACTAGCGAGACCAAAAAAAAAAAAAAAAAAAAAAAATAACCAAATTAGATATTATTTACAATTGAGCTGACTGTTGCAATGTTGCAAACAAACTACAGGTAGCTCTACTTTCATGTCAGCAGTATAACATTAATAGTCAATAGGTACTAAAATTATAAACAGTAAAGATTTGATTGTTTATTTGTTTGAATGGGAATAGGCTCCTAAACTACTGGACCGATTTGAAAAATTCTTTCACCATTACGATCCTAAATTTTCCTTGATGAACATTATCTATAGAATATATTGCAAAAATCTCTTTTTTGTGAATTACCCGTGCGTAATAGGGGCGGACCGCCGCCCCTACTTCGCGGTTTTATAATAGATATAATAATAGCATAATAGATATAACCGCAAAGTAGGGGCGGTTTTATAATAGATAAAACATAGTCTCTTCCCGCTGTATGTCTGTTTGTCTCTATGTATGCTTAGATCTTTAAAACGCACGCAACGGATTTTGATGTTTTTTTTTATGCGTTTTTTAACAGATAGAGTGATTAAATAGGAATGCTTTTGTATGCGCCGTGCGAGCGGAGCGGGTCGCTAGTTCATAACTATCAACATCATCAACATCACCAAACTATAATAGTCCACTGCTGGACATAGGCCTCCCCTAATGAGCACCAAAGATGGCATTATCATTTGGGGGTTATTGCCCATAATCCCCACGCTGGGCATGCGGGTTGGGGATAGCAGTTCGGTGGAGTTTATTCTGCAGAGGGCGCTGCTGCCCGCCCCCACGGGAAGGGTTGGGGTGGTGAAATTCTACGCCGGCACCACACGGCCATAACTATAGAAAGATGTAAATTCAAAAAAATACGAAAATCATTAATATAAACTGAGAGATTTTCATATTTATATTCTTAAAAAGAAGTAATACTCACTTTGGATGAGTGTCTTCAGCATCTTCCTCTTTTGAAGCTTATCCATTTTCTTCTTATACGCCACATATGCAGGGCTCTTCTTGTTCATGAGCTGTGGATGACAAGTCATTTTAATATGGAATAGTTCTACACATGCATTCCTATTTCATTTAGGTATGTTCAAGGATCTAGATGATAAATAAATAATACCAAACAATCCACACAGCACCAACTAGCCCCAAGCTAAGCAGAGCTTGTGTTATAGGTACTAGATGACTGATATACATAATACAATATTATTACCTTTATAGATATTTTTTATTATATATAAAAAAATGTCCAGAACACCCTAAACAAATATCTGCAGTTTATACAAATATTTGTCCCGAGGCAGGAATCGAACCGGCAACCTCCATCTCAGGCCTTCACCGCGCCACAGAGGTCGTCCAGTCATCTCTTTAATGCTGGAATTTTTAGATTACGGGTAATTGACATGTAAATAAATAATGCTTGACACACCACACAGCATCATCAAATGATGAGACTTTGAAGCTTGGACTGGCACCGGGCCACCGCAAGTGTTGTTAAATATTTACAGTAAGGACAATACAATTTCATACAGCTTTAACGGAAGACACACTTTTTATATTTTTGATTGTGGTACTGAATATAAAAGAAACAATTTGAGCTCAGTAAGAAATAAGACTTACACCAATCTTATGATCATAATTTGATGGATCAACCACGGCGAAATCCATGTTCGCCTGTAGCAGCGCCTTGAGGTTAATCATATCGTGAGAATTCTCTGGCTTTGGCAGGAACTCAGGATCACTCTGCAAATCATAAATTTTTAACCAACTTCAAATGAAGGTATCTATGTTCAGCATTAACTATAGAATAGAATAGAATTGTTTATTGCAAAAAGAATCATTACAAATAATTACATAATAATTTGTCTAGCATTATAAAATAATTGACTATAATTATGAAAATTCAAATAAATATGTTTTTCTACGGTTGTTCACCTTCCATTGTGGACAGATTTGGCTGATTCTGTTTCTTTTGTATAGAGAACAATCCCGAGGTGATCCCATGAAATAAATATTTCTAAAGCAATAGTATCTGTCCCACCAAAAAAAAAACAGGTAATATTTAGGAATTTGAAGTAGGTATGTTTTTAGATTTCAACCTACCTACAGTGAAGAAGAGAACTTCAGCTAAAGATACCAACTAAGGCTATATGACATAAAAACTGACTCGTAGCCACCTTCCAAGAATGTCATCATCATCATCATCATCAGCCCATGTTAGTACACTGCTGGACATAGGCCTCCCCTAATGAGCACCAAAGTGCAACAATTAAAAATCCAAGAATGTGGTAGCATCAAATTCTCCAGGCTTAGAACACAGCATCCCTGAGCTGTTGACTAGATACTCAGACAGAGATAGAGAGCTGTCTCACTGGACTACTCTCCCTAGACTACACCCTCTCTCAGTGACTCCAAACAGGTTTAATAGAACAGGACAGCAGCATTGATTTAGTATGTATTTCACTTTGATATACCTAATATTTAGATTATTTTATTATACCTACAGAGAAAACACCCAGAAGTGGTCCCAAGACAGGAATCACCCAGAATCTCCAGCATCTCAGCCGGATCTTTGTCCCTTACAACACAATGGTCATCACATCAGATAACTACAGATGCCATCCCTGAATGTTTATTTTCATCCAGATATTAATAATTTTTCCCTTTAAGTCACGGATAGTGTGTTTACAGAGTACTTACTAGCAGGTCCACCTCGGCTTCCAAGTCATAATTAGTATTAGGATGAGAATATCCAACTTTAAACAAGGATTGGCATTTCTTGTAATGGTCAAAGCTCATTGTCATCAATTCAAATTGTGTTGAGCTTGGTAATTGTTTGTAATCTTCAAATCCCGTTTTCGTCAATTCAAATGGTGTTGGCATTGGCTTTGGTTTCGGTGACTTGCCCCCTTGTAAAGACAGCAAAATCTTAGATTCCTTCTCGGCAAGCTCCTTCCGAGCTTGCTTCGTTCCTTCCAAGTCTTTGAACACCATAGTACCTTTAGCACTTAAATACTGCACTCTTTAGCAAGTTTAAATACTGCAGATCAGTAAAAGCGTAGCAAAGCAACAGGCAAGCGGGCGAGAAGGCCAGAATGTTGTGTTGTGCCGCTGCGACTATAACGCTCGAGAAAGTACTTTGTGCTCTCAACAGAACAATTGCAGAGAAGCTGTGGGGTTCACAGAGAGCCGCGATCGCGACCCTGCGCGCCTGCGTGCACTATCGATCGACCCAGCCGGCCGGCTGTTCCTCCTCCCGACGCGACGTCCCTCGGACCCCGCGGCCGCGGCTCAAAAACACGTCGCTCGAGTCGAGGAGACGGGCGGCCAGCCAGACTAAACGAAGCGAAGGGGACAAACTAAGGTTGCCAGATGGCCGGGAATTCCGGGAAAGTCCCGGAATTTCACGTGTGGTCCCGTGTCCAGTAATTACCCTTTACTGTCCCGAAATTCATGAACACTAGTTTTTTTCCACGAAGTTACGCCATTGCGTGGCGGCGCGCATAACTACCTACATGCCGCGCTCGCGCTAGCTGCGTGCGTGGGTGCGCGGGGTGAGGAGAGGGGAGGTGAGCGCCCGGCTCGGCACGTCCCGCCGCTAGGGATGAGTCGTCGACTTCTTTTCAGTCGACGAAACGAGACCGTTTATCGTTCACGATAAACTAGTTTATAAAACAGTCTAATGTTCGACTAGTTTATGCCGTTCTTCGTTTAGGACATGATCGATCGTTGAACGTTGATTCACTGATAGAATGGTAAACGACGACTAGAATAAACTGTTTAGGATATTAAAACTAATGTAAGCGCTTGGCGCCATTGCCATTCAACGACGCCGACGACGGATGAACTGTTTTAAACCCCCCGACCGAACAAAATGAGGGGAGTTAATATTATAGACATTATCTGTGTAGGTATTTCCCGATGACCAGATGATGATTGATCATGATCAGCTCCGAACTTAAAATTTGCCGTAGACGACTTATTACTTAAAAGCTCCTTACACTCATTACATGTCCCTTTCAAAGTATTATTGTCCTTTGCAAAATGGTGCCATCACACTACTGTTTTTACGGGCTGAGGCTGACATAGTTAATGTTTACACTATTTGTCCACTTTATCTAAATATACTATAACCTACTCTACAAACTATTATTTACACTTTTATAACTTGTTTTTCAGTAAACTTTGACCTGCGCAAAGCGCATCTCAAACTAGACTAATAAGTAATAATTAAATAGTAATGTAAACAAACAACATTCAAAAACCTGCTTGCCTACTAATACAATAATACATTGTCATGCATTGCAATAGAGTTTATTTTTACACCGCACCCGCGCACCGCCATTATGACTCTGCTGAAGTTGAATGCATGGCAAAAGAGAGATAGTCATATTAGCGTAACAAGCAAGTGTGAAGAGAACGGAATGCTTGATAGACAATAGCTAGCTGGCTAGAGAGAAACAGTTTCGGCAACGCTCGACCATGAACTGCGCGATGCAAATGTAGTTCACGAGTGAACTAGTTTATCTGTGAACTGTAAACCGGTTTATCAGTCGACGGCAAATAAACAGTCTAAAAAAACTGTTCGTTCATTCAACGACCACTCCTACCCGCCGCCCGCGCCAACCCGCGCGCGCCGCTCGCTCGCGCTTCGTCTTTCATTCGTGTTTTGTTTTGATTTGGAATTGACGTACGTACAATATTCATCGATATGGACGAAACGTTACCATCAACGAGCAAAAAGAGATTCACGGGATTTAATGACAAGTGGATAAATGATCCTGATTTTAAAGACTGGATATTGAAAAAAAATGAGTTTACTGCAATTTGTAAAACATGTAATTCAGATATTGCAATTCAGTATGAAGGTCGCCGTGCGTTGACGGTAAGTAGTAGGTAATTAGGTACCTAAATATATTTATTATCACATCACACTAATATTATAACTAAATGCGAAAGTTTTGATAGATGTTTGGATGATTAGATGTTTGGATGTTTGTTACCTCTTCACGCCACAACTACTGATCAAACATAGGCTTTATCCTATAAATCAGTTCCTATAGGATAAAAAAAACCTTTTAACGTTTTCCTAGAAACAACGCGTGCTAGGAATGCGAAGCCGCGGGTAGAAACTAGTGTTTTAAATACGATCTAGGGGGGTCGTGGATAATTTAGATATTATGTGGGTGTATCTAAAAGTAGGTAGGTAATTATGTAGGTATGCTTATTTATTGTTTTTGTACACAATATCGCAGTCATTGTATTATACCTAATTTGTATTGCATTGTTATAGGTTCACGCCAATAGTATTAAGCATAATAAGATGGTGTCAGCCAAAAAGACTTCAAGATGCATGGACAATTTTTTCATAAAAAAAGATACTAAGGAAGAAATTTCTATCGTAAATGCAGAAGTTGCATTAATTTATCATAATGTGAAACATGGTTTGAGCTACAATAGTTTAGACTGCTTGGGAAAAAATATACACAAAATAATTCCAGATAGTCAAATAGCTGCAAAAATGACATGTGGACGTACTAAGGCTTCCGCAATCACACGCAGTGTTTTAGGACCCTTATCGCAGGAAAAGTTGATATCTGATTTGAAAGAATCTTATTATTTTTCAGTAGGCTCAGACGCATCGAACGTTGGTAATATAAAAACATTTCCGTATGCCGTTCAATATTTTGATAGTAAAAAAGGTATATGCCAAAAATTATTGGACTTTTACGAAGACGCCGACGAAACATCGCTTGATATATATCAATGCCTTATAAAAATCACTGCTGATGCCGGCCTCAGCATTGATCAAATAAGTGCATACAGTGCAGATAATGCTTCTGTAAATTACGGCATACATAATTCTGTGTATCAGAAGTTGAAAGCGGAAAACGAGCATGTTTTCAAAGCCAATTGTTATTGTCACGTAATAAATAATTGTGTGAAGTATGCATTGAAAGGTCTTGATGTTGACGTGGAAAGTATCGTCATGAAAATTTACAACGAATTCAGTTCATCAGCTTTGAAAACAAAAAAATTAAAAGAATGTTGTGAGTTTGCTCAAATAGAATACAAATAGCTGCTAAGACATGTCCCTACAAGGTGGTTGTCACTTTTGCCAGCTATAGATCGATTAGTGCATAGTTGGCCTGCAGTTAAATATTATTTTTTGGAAAAAGGTCCAAATAACAGCCACAGAGTGCTATGGGAATTTATTTCCGAAGGCGATGATGATGACATAAATAATGATGAAGAGTGTAAAAAAGAAGGTCTGAATGACTGTTACCTTTTCTTCTTGAGCAATATATTGCCTGAATTCACAAAAGTGATATTGCTATTAGAAAGTGATAGTTTCACTATTTTGGACATTGATCATGCAATGCGAAGTCTTTATGACCAATTAAAAAGCAGGTTGGCTGACAAGTTTTTTGGAAGTAAAGTCAGAGACATTTTTAGAAAGCTCACTGAAGACCAGAGGAATAAATTCACATCACAGGCACACATTTTCCTGCAGAGAGCAATCAAATACTTGGAAGAGAGATATGATTTTGGCCTTGATGGTATTTACAAAAAGTTTGAGTTTTTGTCTCTTAAATCAGAGGAATTGAAATTGACTTGGGAAGTGCTCTCTGAATTTCCTGTTATATTGAAAATTGAAGATACTGTTGACACTGTATACAGAGTTCGCGTGTCTGAAAGCTGTTTTTGAGGTCCTTCCAAAAGACTTGCCAAACGATAAAATCTGGGCCTATTTCTTTAGAACTAACCTTTCTAATGACTTTGTAAATCTAAAGAAAATAGTTGGTTTTATTTTGTCAATTCCAACAAGCAACGCCTTCTGCGAAAGAATTTTTAGTCTGTTAAATAATTTATGGACTAAAGAGCGAAACAGAATGTCCATGGATTTGATCAAATCTGAACTGCAAACTCGTGTCAATTATGAAGAGTCTTGCTCAGAAATTTTATCAGTCTTGCAAAGCAGTGCCGGAGAAAAACTTTTAAAAATGGCAAAATCTAGTGATAAATATTTAAAAAAATAGTCGGATAGGATTTTCTTTGATTGAAGATGATTTTAAAGTAGCCAAACAGAGGTGTTAAGTTTTTGTTTCAATAAAGTTTAGTTTTTAGGGTAGATCATATTAATGTTGATAATCTGGTACTAAAGTTAGATTAAGAGAGGTTTTCACCGTTGACATGAAAACTCGTTTAGAGCAAAAACGCGTTTTAGCATTATGTCATGTCAAATGACTAATGCTAAAACGCGTTTCCGCTAGTACTTAATATTTAAGAGATACTCAATTTTTGTTTTAAGTTTAGTTGTTTCTTATTGTTAGATAATATTTAATATTGATTTTGCCTTAAAAAAATATTAACTTTGTTTTAAGTTAAGTTTTGTTTTATGTTTGAGAATACCTGAAGTTGATTTTTATTTAAGAGGTGCCTAATTTTTTTTTAAATAAAAAGACTAAATGTGATTGTCTGGTGTGTATACAGTGTGTAAGTTAATATCTATAGATTTTCCAAAAAATAAATGTTTTTTAAAATAATTTGATTTTTTTTCTTTTAACTAGTAATTTTGTAATATTTTTTCTATTGCCCGTCCAGCAGCAAACATTTGTAATTGGATTTGAACTCTAAAACTCCAACTCCATGTGTAACCCCAGAAATGTCCAGGAAATGATAAGCCCGTTTCTGGCAACCCTAGGACAAACGCAACGCATTGCTGTTTGATGTTAGGATGGGTGGGACGAGCGGGAAATCAGCTTATCTAGAATGCACTGTATCTGTAAAATCTTTATAATTTTCCACTTCTTTAAGAATCTAGGAATCTATGATAAGGATTAGAATAAAGTTAAAAAACTCGCAACTTCGCAAGCATAGATAATTAAATTATACGTCCAGTCGCAAGTTTTTCTGTTTGTTTTGTTCGATTTTTAGGGTCCCGTTCGGGAACGGAAATTCCGAACTATTTTACCTACTTACACAGAATGTAAGTGACGGGGCGGCGGCGCGCGGCGGCGCGCGCTTGACCTATCGCGCGCTCCACTTAGGTGTTCATTTTCAGCGACCGGCCAACGTCGATATTAAAAGATCGAACGGAGGTTTGCTGATCCTGGATATATTTTCAAATGCTGCAAATAATGTAAACAAAAAATATCACTATCAAAATGACAAGATAGTTGAGCAATACCATGTTTTTTTATGGATTATTCATTATTATAATTATGTATCTCGGAGGGCGTAGGTCCGCTCTTGACACAGGAGGTTAAGGATTCAATTCACACCTCGCGGCCTCGGTTCAAAATTATTTATACGTTCTGCAGATACCTATGTGATCCCTGATCAAACATTTACAGAACGTGAATATTTCTGGTCGTTTTCTACGTATGATAAAAAATAATATATCTTTTTTATGCAATAATATCATCATCATCATCATCCGCCCATCCACTGCTGGACATAGGCCTCCCCTAATGAGCGCCATAGCGCCCTGTCTTCAGCTTGTCGCATCCAGCATCTTTCCCAGATGCCATGCCAGCAGTCTCTCGCAGATCATCATCCCACTCACTAATAATTAATAAATTAATATCCGACCAAATTGTCATTCCCTTTGCAACATCTTATTATGAGGCAGGATTTTCAGCTGTAGCTGTATTACAAAGATAAATGTGGGTGGAGCAAGTAGGTAATATGAGTAGCGGAATCAAACCCTAACCCAGGTTTAAAAAAAAAAATATGAGAATCACCGAGCTCACCCGTCACATTGATTAGGTTGTTATATTTTATATTATTTATTTATACAAATTTAATTTTGAATAGAATAGAAATAGAATAGAATAAAACTTTATTTGTAGCTTAAAAATCTGATACAATTTTATACATACTACAACTAGAATAAAAATACCAACACCATATAAACTAAATAAAAATACCCACTTATAAAATATCTTAAAGCTACAAAATGGCGTCGACTCAGCATGTGTTGTGATAGTTATAGTTAGCTATGACAACGCTGATCTTCCGTCGTAACCGGTTTAGTTATATCACGTACGCGACTCAATATAAGAAGAAGAAACTATACAAAAAGAAAGAAAAAAGGTAAGAAAAAGTCCAGTAAATATATGAACAAAATATAAAGGTACAAGTTATGGCAAAAGACTTATAAATTTAGTTTAAACTATGTACTATGATTATTTGCCATGATCAGAAACACGTGAACGTTTTAGTGTTCCTCCACCACAAAAAATAGGTTGGTAGTTGACCCATTCACACATTCACATGAAAACTACTGCACACTCTACAGAATAGAAATTTCATTTCTGAGATGTTCCGTGTTTTTCTGGTGATCTAAAATAATTTTTTTAAGTTTTGTCTTAATATTTGAAAAACACTGAAGATCCCGTATAGGTGGAGGAATATTGTTCCAACACTTAGCTGCAGTGTCCCGGAAGCTGCCTCTGAATGCTGCCGAGTGATGCCGATGCGTCGACAGCTGTTTAGAACATTTTCGTGAAGGTTTTGTCTTGGATATCCAAATTAGCCTCTCGTGTAAGTATTTCGGAGTACGGTACTTAATTACGCCAAAAAGTAAGGTGAAACTTCTGTTGTGCTTTCATTTTTAAGATAGAGTTTTTGTTTAAAAAGGGAGTAACGTGAGTTCGCGGAGGAATCTTGAAACAGAAGCGCGCACACCCATTTTGTACTCTCTGGATCAAACGCTGAGTACGGCCAAGCAGACGAGGTCCCGTTACAGTGTCTACGTAATTAAGTCTAGATAGTATCAAGGACTCTACCAATTTTGCGTTTCAATGAGTCCTTCATTCGAGTAGGTACGACTTCTCGGCGCGCCGAGATGAAATAAATCTGTAACTGCGCCGCCGCCGTGGACTGGGAAGTACTTTGAGTAGTTTATGTTAAGTATTCAAATTACTAATAACCGAGTTGTGTGCGATAGTGAACCCCTAAGCAAATAAAATGACTCTCCCTTGTTAAAAATGTTGTCCAATGGGCTGTCTTGTCTATGGTTTAAATAATCCTCAACATCCACCAAAGCACAAAGCGGCACATGCAAGCTAGGTAGTATATACCTAGGTACGTATCTACCATAATTTTGAATAGATAGTGTAATACCTACAAGTTTATATTCCTTCGTCTCTTAGATTATAGTATATTCGTTCGTCTGAGCTTCGTCTGAGCAGAGGTCTGAGCCTACAAGCAAGCAATTGCAGTGTTGCCACCTTAGTGGATTTTCCACTAATACTGGTGGTTTTGATCCCGACTAGTGGTGAATTATTTCGTTTAGTGGCTAGTAGGTTTTTATAGTGGTTAAGTAATTTACTTTCAATTACTGAAACAATAACATCCATGAAAGACAAACACTCAACCACTTAACTATGTTTTGAAATATTATTATTATCTACGTGCTATATATTATTATATACGTAGATTCCCCGTTGAATATTTTCGGTAGCAATAGTTTACATCAAACAAAATTGACTGACTGAATTCGTTCGATGCAAAATTATTAATTACCTACGCATACTAGAGGTATAAAACTTATTAATCAATAATTTATTAACAGGAGAGTTATGAGTTAGTAAGAATGTATTGTAAAACAAAAATCAATAACAATTCCATTTTATTGAAAATCTCCGTAGACATTCTTAAAATTATTCCGCAAAATTTAAACTTCGCTACTTGACCAGTGATTGATAACTTCAATAATGTAAATTGAAGCCAGTACTTTAAAATGTGGGTATTGAAGCCAGAATCATGAAACTTTTGCTTATATTATGTTGTCAGCATAGTAATCGTATGTATGTTTGAGGCAACCAATCTTGCAACTGAATTTAAGACTTGTTGACAACCTAGGCTGTGGCATACTAAATACTTAAGTAAGTTCGGTTACATTGCAACATTATGGGGCGATCGAGATGGTCTGATGATGAAGACATCTTGCAACTTAGAGGTGGCTATAGGAACTCGAACGAAACGACCAAGGTAGGTATGTCATTGAGATTGGTATTAATTTTTTAAAACTCTGAAACAGACGATGATGATGCAGATAATAAAGTACATACATCGGAAAAAACTAATAAATTTAAAATAGCGGACTTGTGACTTGAGTTGCTATGGAATCATCAGATGTTTATATTGTTTTTATTTCATCATCATCTGCCTATAATAGTCCACAGCTGGACATAGGCTTCCCCTTGTCAGCTTTTATTTAGTAAGGTAATTATTTATGTTTGTAAATAATTTACCAAAATACAGTTTTCGTTCTTAATTTTTTTTAAAGTGGAAAATTTAACTATTTTTGCAGTAGGACCGTTTCTAGTTAGTGGTTTGTTGAATAAGTAATGAAAGTTGAATCTGGTGGAGAGCCAGTTTAACTGTTGGCAACACTGAGCAATTGTTTGTTCTGTTCTGTCTGTTCTGTCCGGCAGTGGTGCCAGATAAGGCGAATTGTCGCCATTTAGGCTACCTTGGGGGACCAAACGGCGACCAAAAAATCCAATTGGTCGCCAGTAGCCATTTAGGCTACCTAGAAAAAAGATCAGGCGATTTACGTTACTTCACAATTACTCGATTTATTTTGCATTTTAGTGCTAAAAAAAATGCTGCAATACATTTTGCCCTACGACATAGACGTAGAAATTCATCTATGCACGAAATCATTAAACTGCACGGTTCATAAATATACCAAAGAAGACAGATTGATGCAGCTGGATCATCTACTTCAATCACCATTTTCAAGGAATGTAAATTCTCCCGCTGAAATTGATAGCGAATGGATTACATCAGAAATTAAACAAATTCCTGCAGAAATATCAACAATATACCCATATTAAATACAAAAAAATCCTTTCTATTTGCCTTATTTGGGCTAAATTTAGGCTGCTTAGCTAAAAATCTTAAGCGAATTAGGCTACTGGTATGAAAAATTATATTAGGCGATTTTAGGCTACTCGGTAGACAAAATTAGGCGATTTGAGTTTGCTTTTATCTGGCAACCCTGCTGTCCGGCACAAAGTACTGTCCGGTACCCGCAACGCGCCAGCAAGCACGTATTTCTATTTTTAAAAAGGCGCAAAATCTCCGAAGCTTTCAAAACCCCAGACTGAATAAGCAAAGCAAGACCTACAATTTCACATAAGTGGCGAGAACAAGCAGCACTAAAAATGAGCTCATCGGAATCCGACAACGAGTACGAAGAAGTCTGCCGCACGTGTCCCAGCGGTTCCAACTCCTGCGCACTGCCTTTCGATCCCACGAGCTTGGAAAACATAATCCTCAAGATCAGTGATAAGTTTGATCTGCGTGTGATCATGAACGATAAGCGGACGAGGAGTGCCGTCATGGTGACAGCTGGTCTGTCGTTCGCGGGAGGCCTCATCGGACGTCATTATGGCGGGAAGATGGGGGCTGCAGTCGGAGGCGCTATTGGCGGGGTTTGCGGACTAGGAATCGTTGGTGAGTCATACAAAACCAACTCTTCATCTGTACAGTATTTTCAAACCTTAAACTACCCTCATTGGTAAAAAACTGCAAATTTCTGTTACGAATTTCTGTATGTACTACTTTATTTAGGATATTATTAATTGTAGGTTTGTGATGGTTAGGAACATTAAAAAAAAAAACAAAAAATGCTATATTTCCTTTAAGACCTTACAGGACTCTTGGACATTTCTTAAAATTTGCAGTACCTACCGGTTTATGGAGGGACCTATTTTTGTATAAATAACTAGATGCACAATCCACACAGCATCATCTAGCCTCAAGCTAAGCAGAGCTTGTGTTATTCAGAAAACTGGGCAAAGGTCCACTGCACCACAGAGGTTTTCATTAAACATTCACAGAGTCCTCCGCTTCTACATTTTCATTACCTTTATTCATTATTTCTTTTACAGCGGTGTCCATGAGAGATGTCTGGCAGAGTGTAAAATCGCAGCTCTCGGACCTGTTTGATCTAGTCTACGACTACCTAGCGGGGCTGGGCATTGATGACTACAAGCGAGCGGCCAAGTTTCTCACCAGCAATTCCGGAGCCAGTCAGGAACTTGCTATGGTGATCATGGATACTGCTTCTTCTCTCCTAGGCAAGCAGATCTTGTCTAAACTTAACCCTGCTTAACTTTGCTACCAATTGACTGTAAAATGTTGTACCTGTTGATAATTAATGACATAATTTTATAGATACTATTTTTTTAATTTTGGAAATCTTGAGAATATGTAATTATGTTAGATTGATATTAATAGAAATGATTAAGTGAAAGAGATTTGTTAGTGATGTGAATTTTAGAGACTGATAGCAATTTTAAACTTTGCAATGTTAAAGTATTATACCTATTGAATTAGTGAGATAATTTGAGGGAAGATGATGAAAGAACTTTGTTATTAATGTGTAATTTTAGAAAGACTGTTATTAATGTTAAATTTGACAATCATAGTGTATTGAATTAGTTGACTTAATGTGGTTAGGTTCTAGGTTAGGTTAGTTTTTATTTTGTATAATTTTGAGCATTGTAACAGCAATCGTAATGTAAGAGATCATTTTAGAGATAAAAAGTAATATTGATGATTGAGCTGGACTTAATAAATCTTAATTTCAAAACTATTATCAATTTTTATTTCTATCATAGCACCTGATTAACTTAATTTCTTATTAGGAATGTGTGGGACAAACATTGCATCTGCATTTAAGAACAGTTATCCTCAATTCAACCTGTCTCACAACCAATTAACTTTTTATCCTACATAGGAAGTTTGGTGACAATGCTATGCTTGATGTGATATACATCTCATCTATTTGAATATAGTCGTATTATTTCACTTTGATTGCATCAAGCTAGTCTGTGCAACAAGCCAACAAAAGCACTGATAATAAGAGTTACGGTCGAAGATCTTTTTGGAAACCTTTGGATTTTGGATTTTTCCTTTGATATTTATTTATTTATTGAGGTAAACCACAGTGTTACAGTAAATATTAGAATATGAAAAAATAGTTAACAATAAGGCCAAAAACAAGGATTACACAGATTAATATAAAAAAGGACAGCAAAGTTTTAAAAATAGAGAAAGGGGTACAATACTAATTTATCTATAGGTAAATACCTACAGAAATCCTTCACTATTATTTAAATTTATTGACTGACTGCAGTAGATAATATTATATGAGCGCGCGCGTGTTTGTGGGGCCCCTGAGGACGCCGGGGTATATAAAAAGATAAATAAATAAATAATGCCGGACAATCCACACAGCATCATTTAGATACCTATATTATATATACATTATATATTTATTGATATCTCAGCAATAAAGATCAAGTGGAGTACCTATCAAATGAAAGGTATCAGTTTTAACATTTCACAACTGTTTTCGAAAAATCTGTAGGTTTCATAGTTTCATACTTGAAATAACCGAAAAAGGTCGAAAGATTTACCACTACCCCCATAATCACCGAAAAGTCTTAAACAGTACCTACCTATAATGTATGTACTACATCTTGTATAGACATAGGAAGGGGTCTATATAACTCTATGACAAGCAAAAACCTTGCGAGAGTAGGTATGTACGTACATTTTGCTTCTCCCTCCCCGTTCCGTTGTCGTAGCCTACGTTGAACATAAAAAAACATCACAAGAAAATTACAACAGTTTAATGCAACTTCAGAATGACTTGACTTGTTTGTTAGGACAGTGCCTGAATTCCCCCTTTAGATATTTAACAAATAAAATAGTTTTAAAAAATTATTTATTATCTAGGTTTAATCTATACTAATATTATAAAGAGGAAAGATTTGATTGTTTGTTTGTTTGTTTGAATTGAATAGGCTCCGAAACTACTGGACCGAGTTAAAAAATTCTTTCACCATTAGAATCCTTAATTTTCCGTGATGAACATAGGCTATATAATATTTTCAAAAAAGTTAGGGATCCGCATGAAAAATTCAATAAAAAAAGTAAAGATCCGTAAGAAAACTGTGAAACCCATCGTTTTAGTGTGTATAATTTCTGAAATTTTTGTTTAATACCCGTGCGAAGCCGGGGCGGGCCGCTAGTAATATATAAAGACGCAGTTGGTGTTTTGGGTATCCTGGTGAGGTGAAGCTATAGTCGTTGGAAAGGGTTCTGTTACCATAGAGATTAGACCCCTTCTCTTTGGTTCTGTCAAAATGACACTGACAACTGAAGTGGAGCCTCCCCGTATCTGGCAATCATGATAGAGCTCAGACTAAGGAATAATAAAAACTTAAAATACCTACGAAAAAAACGTGCATACCTAAAGTTAGTCTGGCACAAAGATGGCGGCCTGCCGTAGAGTTGCGCGTATTTGAACATTGAATATCGATAAGTAATTGATTTGCACGGAGTTGAATTCTAAATTTTCAAATATGAATAAGTAGAAGAATAAGTACCTTTAAGCTCTGTTCAGTTTTGTTAAGGTTTCTATACCCACGTGATCCGTAACGGGTCATTAGCATTACATTACCCTCCGTCCTATCGTCTAAAAACGTGATACTACAATAGATTTCATCAAGTTCAATAAAAAACGCTAATTACTATGTACAGTACAGCTCAATTCAGTTAATATTAACACTGCAACTTCCCCAAGCTTTGGCTGGCACTCAATTCAATGAATATCCTCTATATTCAGTACTAATACTAATATGTTCATATAAGACAATTATTTAGGTTGCCGCGCTCGGCCCAAGGTAAGTTTCGTGTGGACTGCCAGTTTCTGCAGCTTGTACCTTGATGGCGTGTGTGGAAGACTCTTAGACAATCACTGACCTATAAAGCCCATTCCATCAAAAATTCGGTCGCTGTGGAGTTTACGGGACGCAAAAAATTTATGGTTTTTTTTCAAGGTCAAGGTCACTGACCTTGTTTTGTAAAAACGTTGGTTTTCGCTGGAGTCGATACCGGAAAGTTAAATTAATCATTTTCGAACACAAGGTCACTAACCTCTATTGTAAAAACGTTAGTTTAAGCTGGAGTCTATACAGGTAAGTTAAATAAATCAGTTTCAAACACAAAGTTAGACCTTTTTTTATTTTTTGAATTCTATGTGTATTTCTTCATGTTTTTTTTTATTGCATCGCGATCGCGATAGCTCCTGCGCTGCGGGAAGTGCAGCCTCTCCGCCATTGCGTAACAAGGGATAGGCACCACTTGTTACGGCTGGCGGAGGCTGCACTCCCTTTGCGCCTCCGGCTTATTATATACACTCTAGGGGCGCCACGCACAAGACCACGTGGAGTCGGGGTACTCTGTGTCGGATCCGCCACTCAAATTGAACCTAATCAACTCTTCCCGGAATGCTCTGTAAAGTTTTTATACCTATTGTTTCTGCATCCATATTTAACGACACACTTTGACCTCTAGCACCGAGGTCATTGAACTTTGGAGTCAAACCGCTGAACCAAAGTTGCAACTCCTAGTGACCCTCTTAACGATGCCACAAGAAAAAACATTTGTTATATATATATATATATGCCTAAAAACATCTTTCAAAATTTTTCTAAGTCTTTTTCGCCTTGAAACTGAACGACATACTTTGACCTCTAGCGCCGAGGTCATTGAACTTTGGGGTGGATCACCTGAACCAAAGTTGCACCCCTAGTGACCCTCTTTACGTAGCCATAAAAAAAATACATGTTATATAATACATAAAAAATTCGTCGAAAATTTTCTAAGTCCTGCGTCCCGAAAACTCCACCCCAACCGATTTATTTTTATTTTTGTGTTATTGGTACTGCGTCGATGAAATAATTCGTTATCGATAATCGATGTTTTGAAAATACCGAACCCTAACTCTATTTACTATGACGAATAATTTTCTCCTAAAATCACATAATATTCATAGTAAAACATTAAATGAATAAAGAAAAGCAAGCGGATCTTTATAAACTTTCCCACAAACAGCAAAATGTTTGAAAATAATAGAAAATGTAAGATATTTTGAATGAATTCGGTACCTTTCATATGCGACGTTATTATTTTGATGTTTTTTGTTGATTTTCTTGCGGCAGCCAAACACTATGCACATACACTTATAAAATGCATTATTCTCCAAGTTTGCACACTTTATAAAAGCATAATTATCGCCTATTAACTCTAAATTTTCTTCATTTTCGAATAAAAACAAGTCCGGATGACAACTGATGTACTTGTTGTTGACGGACACAAAACATGGCGACCGGCCGCACAGAGGTATTTTGTGACGTCACCAAGACAATGTTGTCATTTTCAGTCATAATCAAACTACTGTTGTCCTTTTTTACTCATAATTATCTTCATTAGTCAAAAAGAGATGCCGATATGTCAGTAACTCTGCTGTCGAAATACATCACACTTCCATAACTAACTGTTTGTATAGATGTTTATGCCAAGTCTATTCTTTATTCCATAATCTGAGTGATAGAGCGACAGAAAAAAATATGGCGCTCGAGGCACGACACCGGGTCTTGGGTAGAAACCACAATTGTAGCAGTTCAGGGGCTGTCAACTCATCATCATCATCAGCCTATGTTAGTCCACTGTTGGACATAGGCCTCCCCTAATGAGCGCCATAGCGCCCTGTCTTCGGCTTGTCGCATCCAGCATCTGCCAGCAGTCTTTCGCAGATCGTCATCCCACCTGGTCGGAGGGCGTCCTACACTACGTTTACCGAGTCGCGGTCTCCACTCAAGAACACGTTTACCCCAGCGGTTATCGGTTCTTCGCGAGATATGGCCGGCCCACTGCCACTTCAGTTGGCTAATTCTCTGAGCTATGTCGATGACTTTAGTTCTCTGTCGGATGTATTCGTTACGAATCCTATCCTTCAGAGAAACTCCGAGCATAGCTCTTTCCATAGCGCGCTGAGCGACTTTGAACTGGTGGACCAACCCTATCGTGAGTGTCCACGTCTCAGCTCCGTAGGTCATGACTGGTAGGACGCACTGATTAAAAACTTTCGTTTTCAAACATTGCGGTATGGATGACGAGAAGACTCGACGTAGTTTTCCGAACGCTGCCCAGCCTAGCTGGATCCTCCTCTTGGCTTCCTTCTCGAAATTGTTTTTACCCAACTGCAAAATCTGCCCGAGGTAAGTGTACTCAGAAACAATTTCGAGAAGGTGGCCATGTACGATCACCGGTCTTGGATCAATGTGGGCATTGATCATGACTTTGGTTTTATCCAAATTCATGCCAAGACCGATACATCGGGAGGCTGAAGCTAGACTGTCCAGCATCCGGTTCAGCTCCTCTAGCGACTCCGCCATTAAGACTATGTCATCAGCGAATCGCAGGTGTGAGATGTAGTCGCCGTTTATGTTGATGCCCTTGTCTTTCCAGTCCAGCGTCTTAAACATATCTTCCAACGCGCTCGTGAACAGTTTCGGGGATATGACATCCCCCTGCCTCACTCCTCTGCGCAGTTGGATCGGTTTAGTCTGCTGGTCCTGTACTCGGACACTCATCGTAGCGGCTTCGTAGAGACATCTCAGCACCTCGATATAACGATAGTCTACTTGGCATCGCTGTAAGGATTGTAGAACAGCCCAGGTTTCAACGGAGTCAAAGGCCTTCTCATAGTCCACAAAAGCCAGACACAGGGGCTGATTATACTCTTCGGACTTCTGTATAATCTGCCTCACTGTGTGAATGTGGTCCATGGTACCATATCCTCCGCGAAACCCAGCCTGCTCCGGTGGCTGAAACTCGTCGAGTCTCCTGGCGAGACGGTTCGATATAACTCGTGAGAAAAGCTTATAGACGTGACTTAGGAGCGAGATGGGTCTATAATTTTTAAGAAGGGTTTTATCTCCCTTCTTAAAAAAGAGCACCACCAAACTCCCACTCCACGCCTTTGGAGTTCTCCCACTGTGAAGGACGGCGTTGAAGAGGCTCTGTAACTCCTGTATAACAGGGTATCCTCCAGCTTTCAAAAGCTCTGATGTTATTCCGTCCTCACCGGGGGCTTTTCCATTTTTAAGCTGCCTCAGAGCTAACACGATCTCGTCTTGACTGATGTCTGGCAGTTCGTCGGTATAGTGGCGTATCAAGGTGGCTCTAGAATCGTGGTCGTCTCGTTGGGAACGGGGAGCATGTGCAGCGTATAAACGGCCATAAAAGTCCTCTATCTCGGCCGATATCTCCGGCTTCGACAAAACGGTCCTTCCGTCGTGCGTTGAAAGCTTCGTCAGGTGGCTCCTTCCAAGCTGCTGAGTGAATACTTTGGACCCTCGGTTTCGCTCTATCGCCTCTTCAATGAGGCGTGTATTAGAGCTCCGAAGGTCGCGTCGTACCATCTTCGCAATTCGCTTGTTCAGGTCTGACCTCTCTGACGAAGTCGCTTGGGTGGTTTCCCGTCTTTTTGTCATCAGCCCAAGAGTCTCATCCGAGAGTTTGGACTTCTTACCAGTACGCTGCTTTTTGCAAAACTTGATGCCCTCGTCCCTCAGCGTTTCTACCAGATTGTGTAGCTGTCAACTCGCTAAGCAGAAAATGCCAACAGCACAAGTACTTGGGCATAAAACATCAGATGAGATGGCGCTATACGTTAGAAAGAGAAAGAAAATCTATGCATAAAATCTTGACATGACAACCAAATGTCCATGTAACACTGTCATTAATTTGAATGAATCTTAGATTATAGAGGAATATAGATCTGGCATAAACATCTATACGAACTTGTTACGAACAGTTAGTTATAGAAGTGTGATGTATTTCGACAGCAGAGTTACTTACATATCGGCATCTCTTTTTGACTAATGAAGATAATCATGAGTAAAAAAGGACAACAGCAGTTTGATCATGACTGAAAATGGCAACATTGTTTTGGTGACGTCACAAAATACCTCACCCCTCACCCCCTGTGGCCGGTCGCCATGTTTAGTCGCAGTCAACAACAAGTACATCAGTTGTCATCCGGACTTGTTTTTATTCGAAAATGAAGGAAATTTAGAGTTAATAGGCGATAATTATGCTTTTTTATAGTGTGCAAACTTGGAGAATAATGTATTTTATAAGTGTATGTGCAGAGTGTTTGGCTGTCGCATGAAAATCAACAAAAAACATCAAAATATAACGTTGCATGGGAAAGGTACCGAATTCATTCAAAATTTCTTACATTTTCTATTATTTTCAAACATTTTGCTGTTTGTGGGAAAGTTTATAAAGATCCGCTTGCTTTTCTTTATTCATTCAATGTTTTACTATGAATATTATGTGATTTTAGGAGAAAATTATTCGTCATAGTAAATAGAGTTAGGGTTCGGTATTTTCAAAACATCGATTATCGATAACGAATTATTTCATCGACGCAGTACCAATAACACAAAAATAAAAGTAAATCCTTTACAGCAGCGTCAGCAACTTTGAACCAAGCTAACCAAGATTCAAAGGTGTGGTGCCAGGGACAGAATTTTTGGTTGGGGTGGAGTTTACGGGACGCAGGACTTAGAAAATTTTCGAGGAATTTTTTTATGTATATATAACATGTATTTTTTTTGGCTACGTAAATAGGGTCACTATGGGTGCAACTTTGGTTCAGGTGATCCACCCCAAAGTTCAATGACCTCGGCGCTAGAGGTCAAAGTATGTCGTTCAGTTTCAAGGCGAAAGACTTAGAAAAATTTCGAAAGATGTTTTTAGGCATATTATAACAAATGTTTTTTCTTGTGGCATCGTTAAGAGGGTCACTAGGGGTGCAACTTTGGTTCAGCGGTTTGACCCCAAAGTTCAATGACCTCGGTGCTAGAGGTCAAAGTGTGTCGTTAAATATGGATGCAGAAACAATATAAAAACTTTACAGAGCATTCCGGGAAGAGTTGATTAGATTCAATTTGAGTGGCGGACCCGACACAGAGTTCCCCGACTCCACGTGGTCTTGTGCGTGGAGCCCCTAGAGTGTAGGTATATAATAAGCCGGAGGCGCGAAGGGAGTGCAGCCTCCGCCAGCCGTAACAAGGGACAGGCACAGTGTGCCTGTCCCTTGTTACGCAATGGCGGAGAGGCTGCACTGCACTTCCCGCAGCGCAGGAGCTATCGCGATCGCGATGCAATAAAAAAAAACATGAAGAAATACCCCGACACATAGAATTCCAAAAATACAAAAAGGTCTAACTTTGTATTTGAAACTGATTTATTTAACTTACCTGTATACTCCAGCTTAAACTAACGTTTTTACAATAAAGGTCAGTGACCTTGTGTTCGAAAATGATTGATTTAACTTTCCGGCGTCGACTCCAGCAAAAACCAACGTTTTTACAAAAAAGGTCAGTTTTTGATGGAATGGGCTTGATAGGTCAGTGATTGTCTAAGTCTCTTCCACACACGCCATCAAGGTACAAGCTGCAGAAACTGGCAGTCCACACGAAACTTACCTTGGGCCGAGCGCGGCAACCTAAATAATTGTCTTATATGAACATATTAGTATTAGTACTGAATATAGAGGATATTCATTGAATTGAGTGCCAGCCAAAGCTTGGGAAAGTTGAAGTGTTAATATTAACTGAATTGAGCTGTACTGTACGTAGTAAATAGCGTTTTTTATTGAACTTGATGAAATCTATTGTAGTATCCCGTTTTTAGACGATAGGACGGAGGGTAATATAATGCTAATGACCCGTTACGGCCGTTACGGATCACCAAGGTATAGAAACTTAAATAAAACTGAAGATAGGTACTTATTCTTCTACTTACTAATATTCGAAAATTTAGAATTCAACTCCGTGCAACTCAATTACTTACTTATCGATATTCAATGTTAAAATACGCGCAACTCTACAGCAGGCCGCCATCTTTGTGCCAGACTAACTTTAGGTATGCACGTAGGTATTTCAGGTCTATATATTCGTTCGTCTGAGGAATGAATGAAAGCCGTGCCAAACGCCAAACGGTAGACCGTTACAAAATTAATTGCTTATTTTGTGATCGTAAACAACAGAACATTTTAATAATCTTGAAAGATTTCGACTTTTTGAAAGGTTATTTCGATTGACAATGGCTTAAAACCGAAAGTGCGCTAAATGCCGTATTTCCACCAAAAACGGAACCGCAGATGTTTTAACTTGTGCTTTCACAGGTTTCCGCTACTATGACGTGAGTACATTATTACTTCTACATTAGTACCTATCCGTGTCTTTATCGTCCATCGATCCATCCTCAATAAGTTCATTAATGTCGAACCATCTTCAATGACTTCATTCCATGACTTCAGGGCATGAGTATGGGCTTAATTCTGTTTTCCAGCTGGGGACTGGTCCATTGAAAAATCTTTAAAAAGCTTGCAACAACAACTTTTATTATTATGTTATCATGAAAGTATGAATCTAAGTCTATGTATGTTATGTTATCTTTCTTTCAGGTGAACTTTCACAAAAAGCTAGGAGCACAACAATGATCATCGAAAAAATGGAGCAATTATTTGATGCGTTGAATGGAGACAATCCAGATCTTAAAAAGGGAAACAAATTTGATCTAAAGGAGTCAAAATCAAAGTGCTTTATTTCCTTTAGACCTTACAGGACACTTGAGTCCCCATCTTAAACACTTCATCGAAATGAAGAGATTCTTTCAATGAGATTTGTTGGTGCCAGGTCTTGTTAGAACGCCGAATGCAGTTGAGCACCTAAAAATTTGGATAAATGGTATGGTGTGAAGACATTGGCCACAATGATGATGACTAAACTAAGACCTGCTTGAAAATTGTTAAGGTTGCAAAAGAAAATAAACATATTACAAAACATTTAAAAATGCTTGTTTGTTAATATATCATCAAAATACTTAATGTGTGACTATCTATCAGGTGAATGGCGGATATGCAACAAAATGTTGAATATTCACCATTCATTTAATAGATAAATAGACGCAAAGAAAGTAAGCACCTTACAAAAGATTGAATTGCGCGCCTTTTCAATTCAAATTTCCCGCCAAACTTTAGTTACCGTGGGCATAAAGTAGCGGCGCTAGTGTGCTCTAGTGTTCGCATTTTTATTCTATGGAGTCTTACTTCTTTCCGTTAGGATATTAATGTTCTGTGTAGCAGTTGTTTTATTGAGTTTTGGTATAGACTCCCTCTAATCTGGGCTAGCTGGTATCGGCGAGCCTAAATAATATGTAGGTACGTTTCCATTGCGTTGCAGCGATCGTGGTCGTAGGCACAGAACAATACTACTAGAAATAAGGGACTGGATTTAGTAGGGCAAAATAAAACAAAATGTATGTAGGTGATAAAAATATTCTTAAATACGTCAACAAATCGCGAATGCTTAACGAGTTGGCAGCGGACGACGACACGTCGTTGTTAGGTACCTACCTACATTATGTCGCTGCAGTCATGATTTCGAACCCGTCGCTAGCTTCGTGTCGTTTTTATGCAGGGAATTTAGAGAAATACCTACACAGAAACCAGTACCTAGTGTCGCTGCGACACGTCGTCGTCGTTCGCTGCTGCCTCATGTCGTCCGCTGCCAAGTTGCCAACTCGTACCTTACCTTAATGTTAGTTATGTGTTGATAGTGGCGCTCCTAACATAAATTACCAAAACTTGAAAAACCAAAATTTTGAACAGAAAATTTAAATTTTACTTTCTCTAGTGCTAGTAAGTACTAAAACTTACTTACTAGTCTATGCCCAGAATGCACGATTCTAGAGAAACGGTCAAGCATGTTGTTGGTTCTACGAAAAGACAAGTAAAAGGGGAATACCCTTTGCAACAGATTAAAAAAAAACCTCAAAAAACACGTTAGTTAGGTACATAAATGGGCATGTAACTGTCATTGTCAATCAGAACAGAAAGAAATCGAGTCGAGTAGTTGAGAGCGGACTTTTCACCAGCGTTGCCAGAATGTTACTTTTGTAACATTTTACGTTACTTTTGACCCTCTCATGTTACCTCCATGTTACACGACTCAATATGTTATTTTGTGTTACTTTTAGGTCAATTGAAATAAACTTGAAAAATATTTTCCAGCAAACAAAAAAATATCGTGAAACGGAACGCATCCAAGAATGTTTTTGTTCGTAATGTTGGCGCACTTGATTTTGTGGACTGACTGACTGATGCGACGCGAGTACGCGACGCGACGTCCGCGCGAAAATCTTTCACTTCGTTGAGTTCGTACCGCATGCATATTCTCGCGTGTATTTCTCAATGTGTGTCAGAGTACTATACTATATTTTGTTTGTTTTGTGAATTTGTGGTTCAACTTTGGCTGGATAGAGTTTTATTTCAAAAGTGATTGATGTGAACTGTTTGTACAGTGAATTGTATTGTATTGCTAACAATACCTACTTGGTAAGTAAATGTTGCATTTATTGTAGTTTTAATCGAATACTTAAGTGAGTAGGTACCTATTTAGGGAATAAGTAATTCATCAAGTCGTGTTTGCAACTGAAATATGTTTATTTTTGTTTTGTCATCTATGTTACAAGTAAAACATAGTAGGTACCTACCTATACTTAGTGTGCCGTTCACTGCACTTTGTTATGTTTTAGTAGGTAACTTTAGTTTTGTTTACAGGAACTAGGAGTGAGTGGGCTGAGCAGGTATACCTACCGGCTGGCGTTGCCCTAGAATTTGATTTTGTTAATCGACCTCCGCTAATCAAAGGTAAATAGGTAGGTACCTCCTAATACTAATACCCACTAATAGTTTTTTCAAAAACTAATAGGCCCGCAGGAATATCCCTCCATAAAGTCCGCACCACCACTGAAGTCCCGCGTCAAAGTTTTTGTCTGGCAGTCTCTGGCTAATATGATAATTAATATTGATATATAAACCAAAATAAATGCTATAGTCAATGTTTGTGCGGCTCTATCACTCGTTAAAGCTTTCAAAGTTTTCAAACCGACCGACGCGCGCAAATTCCATTCCAGTGTGTGTGCCCAGTGTTGCCATTCCAAAAGTTGTTGCATAGTTGTCCGAAATGAGACGATTTCAATATTTTTTTATTACCTAGCTAATTCATGTTGATGTCTCTTTGGAAAAAATTTATTTTCACGCCAGTGATGCCGTGATATAGGTTGCGTACCTATATCACGGCATCACCGTATCACAGTATCGATCGAATCATACGATTTTTTACGCATGCATGGCTTTTGTCTTGTTTTTCATGCACTATCTTTGTCTATCGCTCTTTTTTTCATTTACATGGTGTGGTGGTGAATGATGTATGTATTGCATGTTTTGCTATGATAACAAAATAAACATGTATCTGAAGATAATGGAGAGGTTTTTGACTGCTAAAGCCTCGACTTCAAAAGAAAAAAACGACGATCGAGAAAATTTAGATAGCTCATTCAATGAGTCACCTCCTGTAAAAAGGAAAAAGCAAATTTATAATTTTAACGAAACATGGCTCGTAGACATTGCATTTAAAAATTGGCTCTCAAAAAGGGAGCAACAAACCGGCTCAATCACGGCCTTTTGTACAATTTGTAATTGTAACGTACTCAACCATAAGCCTGCTCTTATAAAGCATCAAAATACAATAAAACATAAACAAAACGTTAACGCTATTAGTAAAACAACATCCATAGACGAAGCGTTTAACTCAAAACCGAAAAAAGAAGAAGAGCTAAAGAAAAGAGCTGAACTTAAACTATGTGCTTTTCTCGCTGAACATAATTTGCCACTGTTGTTGTCAGAAGACTTAATTCCTTTTTTAGCTAATACATTTCCTGATTCAGCAATAATCAAATCTGTTAATTTAGGAAGACCAAAGCAACGAATATCGTAAAAACTGTACTTGGACCAATACTGACAGAAGAACTTGTATCAAAACTAAAAAAAACAACATTTAGTGTAATCATGGATGAGACTACAGATATAAGCGTTAAAAAGCAATGTGCACTGGCAGTGATATTTTTTGACGAGGATGAATTCTTGGTTCGTACGCAATTCCTTGACATGTATGAAGTTACTTCTGGAAAAGCCAAAGACCTAACAGATGCATTATTGAATTGGCTTACAAATAAACAGATCCCTTTAAAAAACTTCGTTGGCTTTGCTTCTGATACCACTAACAGTATGGTTGGGCAACATAATTCCGTTTTCAGCCACTTGAAAGAAAAAGTACCACACATTGTATGTGTAAAGTGTAGCTGCCACATGATCCATCTTGTGGCTTCTAAAGCTTGTCTCAAGCTTCCGAGATTTGTGGAAGATTTTTTAAGAAATGTTGGATCACATTTTAGCCGCAGTTCACTCAGACAAGAGAAGCTTAAAGAATTACAAATATTTTTTAACGTTGATGTCCATAAAATTTTGAGTCCTTCAATTACAAGATGGCTATCTCTACAGGCTTGCGTCAACAGAGTATTAGAACAATACGATGTACTCTCTGAGTACTTTAGACTCGAAGTTTTAGAAGATCCTAGTAAAATCACAGAGGAAATAATTGGTGTACTTGATAACAAACTCACAAAAGTTTACCTAGAATTTATGTCTTACGTCCTAGATCTATTCAACGATTTTAACCGCCTGTTCCAGTCTGAAAAACCGTTACTCCACCAATTAAAACCTGAAACACAAAAATTAATAAAAACAATAGCCAGCAACTACATGCAATTCAATTACTGTAAGACTACCGATGCCTACCGAATAGAATATGCAAATCCAAGATTTTTTGTGCCCCTTGAGAAAATATATTTAGGAGTAGCTGCACAATCATCAATTGAAGAACTGTCAAAAGAAATCCCTGAACCGAATACCCAAATCACAGACTTCAAAAGAACTTGTCTAATGTTTTACATAGAGTCAATAAAACAAATAACGCAACGATATGATTTTTCTGACCCAATATACGGCATTATAGAAGTCATTGAACCAAGCGTAGCACAAAAATTTGAAATAAAAGATTTATCTAGCGTGCTGATCAGATTCCCAAACATTAAAGACCATGTAAATGATGTGGAGCTTCAAAAGGAATGGAAGAAACATGCATTCCTTGACCATACGGTGTCTCAAAATGTAGAGGAATATTGGAGAAAAATTTTGAAGCTGAAGGATATGACTGGTACTCCAATATTTCCAAATTTAAAAAAGGTTATTGGGCTTTTGCTTGTGTTGCCTTTTTCGAATGCATGTGTGGAAAGAATTTTCAGTCAACTTAAATTAATTAAATGTGAAAACAGGAACAGGCTAAATACTGCAACCATTTCTTTTTTGATGGCTACTAAAGCAAACATTAAAAACGCCACAAAATTTGAGCCTTCGAAAGCAATGATGCATGCAAAAATAACATATAGCAAGAGTGGTGAAGGTACTAATTGCGCAATATTATTTCAATCGCAAAACGTTTTGAGTAGGTAACAATTTTTCATGACTACGATGCTAAATATAAACGCTTTTTTTTTCCAGGTTCTACCAGTTCAAATTAGCTATCTCTCCATTATATCTCTATTAATATAGTGATAAATAATATAAATATATCTTTTATAATGACGTAAGTTGCAATATTGAAAGATATTACTAAATTGGTTGTTATATTACTTAGACACACATAATTGATTGTATGTTTTTCCTTTTTCAGCAACACCAGTCGATTATTCTATAAACAATTGTTACGATTTTTTCGAAGTTGAACAAATGGGACAGGACAGATAACTTAATTTTAGTTTTTGTGTAATAAAGTACCATGATAAAGTATTACATATGTCGTTTTATAAGGCAACGTAACTTTTCTCGAGAAAATGTTACTTTTTGAGCTGTCTCATGTTATATTTGACTATCTGCCACTGGCAACACTGCTTTTCACTTCACTGATTTTTGTTTGTTTGCCAACTTTTGTTTGTCGTGAAGTTGCGTTTCGAATTATTTTTGTCACCTTGACTAAATTTTTCATAATTTCTAGTCGTAAATACACTCAAGCAATCTAGAATGATGTCGAATTCGCATACTGAATGGCAATTGCAGCCGTACACAGTAAACCAAGTTAGCTTTGATTCTAGATTAATGGAACAAATTCTACTAGATATTGGTAAGTTATTTCGATACTTGGAGGATGGATGTCGATAATTAGTGCTTCCTTATCGTTTCAACCACATCAGATCTACAGCTTAAGCTGGTCCACTGCTGGACATAATTTAATGCCGGACAATCCACACAGCATCATCATCTAGCCCCTAGCTAAGCAGAGCTTGTGTTGTGGGTACTAGATGACTGATATACATAATAAAATACAGATATTTTTATACATAGGAAACGACCAGAACACCCTGAACAAATATTTGCAGATCATACAAATATTTGTAATACATAGAACTCCCTTGATAAGTTTTCATGGGGATTGCAGTTTGATGGTGGTAGTGACCAGCAGCATCCCCTGCAGAACTGGTGGTGACTAGTGGTCCGTAAATCACCATTACAACACTGGCGGAAAGGGCTGTCTCAGGGTGTTGCTATGTTGTCATCAAGAGAAGTTTAAAAAGGATTCGAACCCCCATTTATTTGTGGCAAATGATGCACTAAATGTCCTGTATAATAAATACTTTGTGATGGCAGTGTCCTTGTTGTAAATGAAGAAAAACATAGTAAGGATATGTTCTAAAAGAAAACCATTTATTTGGAATTAATATCAACTTTTATACTAGGTCTTACATGATACCATGCCATATTTTTTTTTAAATGGCAAAAAATCTTTTAACAAAGAAAATTACAATTATCTAGAACTATCTAATTAGAGCTTTATTGGTATCACTTATCTATCAACATTATCTTTGATACATTCTTATCAAATAGAACAATCTAATCATGTATCTAATTATATTCGAAATTGAATTATTTTAAACTTCTCTACTTTATCCCCTTACTCACGGTCTGCAAAATGCCATAAAAACCATTCCACTAGTGGACAAAAAATTTAAGTGAAGAAAAAAATCAATAACACCTTATTTCTTACTTTTAATTTACTGTATGAAATGTGACTTGTTCAAGTGCTTATTTTGTAAGTCATAAGAAAATATATTTATTGAAATCTGACTAAGTAATTAGCATACCTATCTTGTGTTTTCTATGGGGACATAGGCTGATGCTCAATATTAGTATTATTTCCATAACATTTGCTAGTAGTTAGTAATTACTATCCCACTCTCTTGTGTTGTATCCTGTCTACTATCTTATTTTTTCATGAGTTAAAAATGCTAATTTTACTTGAAATAAAAACACAAAACTCTGTAACTAAAAATTTTTTAATTTACTTTACTGAAATTACAAATTATGTTGCAATTATGCACCGCGCCACCCGTTCCGAATGCACGCGCCTGCGCCTGATTTGTACCGTCCTTCGTAGGAAGTTCATCCTTCGAAGACAAGCACTTCTCACCAAATTAAGATAAAACACAATTTCAGTCTCACGTGCGGCCAGAAATTTTTGGAGTGGGTTGAATAGGTAACCAAAACTCCCCCAACCCCCATTTTAGCAAATGATACACCTAACACTCTACCTATGTTTGCCATTTCAAATGGAAGAATATTGATTATTGTCCATGGATTATTTTGTAGCTATTATTTTTGGGTAGGCCAGCGATCTGACCTTATCCAACACTTACTACCTAATACTGTGACGTGTCCAAGAGTCTTGTAAGGTCTTAAGGAAATAAAGCACTTTGATTTAGATTTTTATGATTTTATAAGTCACATATGTTTCAGCGGATATGTTCAGGATACAGATAGTATGGGACCGCGAGAGCGCCGTGCTGGCGGGCGCCATGGCGGTGGCTGGAGGCCTGCTGGGGGGCTACGCGGGGGGCAGGCTGGGGGCAGCCATAGGCGCTGGGGTGGGCACGGCTACAGGCCTTGGAGTTTCTGGTAACTTGTCCTCATTCTGCCCTTTCAGTACCTTAGACCCTAGGCGACCTATATATATATACTAGCGACCCGCTCCGGCTTCGCACGGGTCCAATGCTGATACAAAAACATTCCTCCTGAATCACTCTATATATAAAAAAAAACCGCATCAAAATCCGTTGCGTTGTTTTAAAGATTTAATTAAGCAAACATAGGGATATAGGGACCGAGAAAGCGACTTTGTTTTATACTATGTAGTCATATTCAGACTTATAGTTTGCTCATAAAAATAACTTTAATTATGTCCCATATGCACAGCTAAGTGCTATGGATCTTGGCATTGTTAATTGGAGCAATAGTCTCCGAAAAATAGTAGGTATCAAACAACGTCGCTACCTGCTGTCTTTCTGTCCTTATGCATGCTTAGATCTTTAAAACTACGCAACAGATTTTGATGCGGTTTTTTTATAGTGAGAGTGATTCAAGAAAGGCTTATAATGTATAAACATGTATTAGTATCAGCACTGCCTGCGCCCGTGCGAAGACGGGGTGGTTCGCTATCTTAATAACATGCTACAATTTATATAATCTACGTAGGTAGGTACCTCTTGCCTGCAGCTTGGCTCAGATGTTGGAAACTTTTCAGACCCTAAGTTGAAAATTAAATATAAACATGACAAGCTAGGTCCAAAATTAATTATCTTATCGTCTTCCAGCGGTTGTATCCCTCCGTGAAATCTGGGCCACCGTGAAAGAGAAGCTAAAAGAACTTCTCTTCATCATCTTCAATTTTCTCCGAAGACTGGATACTACCGACTGCATCCGAGCGATAGACATCCTCATGGCATGCTCCGCCAGTAGGAGAGAACTGGTGGTGACCATTCTTGACTTTATTGCGGAGAAGCTCGGTAGACAGGTTATCTCAAGCATAACTGCTGCTTGAGTTACTGTACTTTGAACCTCAGGGGCTTTATCATAGACTTCTTGCTGTAATGCCATTTTTTATATATGAGAACTTTTATTTAAGTCTTATCATCATCATCATCAGTCCACTGCTGGACATAGGCCTCCCCTAATGAGCGCCCAGTCTTCAGCTTGTCGCATCCAGCATCTGCCAGCAGTCTTTCGAAGATCGTTTTAAGTCTAGATAGGAAAATACGATTAGCACATACACATTACACTGGAGTTTGTGTAGTGTATTGCAATGGGGAATCCATTAAACAATTATAGGCAGATGCAGAGCTATATAGAAGTTGAAACACTAAGCAAAAATATCAACAAAAAGCTAAAAAATGGTGTATCTTACAGTGTGAATGCTATGATAAGGCCTCGGGTGTGAAGTGGTGCTACCTTGTTGATTGTTTGCTGGGTAGAGTGGATTTTTCAGGAACCACATATAAACACTGAGCTAAGCTATTATGGGTGCCTTAAATTGTTTTTATATTTAGAATTCCGAGCCACAAGTAGTTTTAGGTATCTTAAATTTTAGAATTGTGTCCCGGCTCATTTTTTATTACAATAATTATAAATAAGTAAGTTCTGACGGGTTTTAATAACGCTGTAATAATTGGGATTGTGTGATATTATTTTTAATCGTAAATAGTTTTAGCTAGACATCTCTACAACACTGTAGAAAAATTATAAAATGTGTTTTTTCTATTTTATTATGTGCATGTATCTATAATATAAGAACACTTTGCTCAACACCTTAATAATTTGTGTTGTAGTATTTTATGCACAAATCAGTAAGTAAATATAATTTTATAAAATTTTCGTACCTCTTTTTTTTCCAAACCAAAAGAAATACTTAGGAATAGGTATTTAAGTGAATAAAACAAAAAATGCCTTCATAAATAAATTTTAATAAATAATAGTGCATAATTTAATAGAGGAACAAAAACCTGTCACATCTAATTACTAAAATCTAATGTCCATAAAAAACAAATTTTTAGGTAAGTATGTTTCTTTCATTCGAGATTATTTCACTCGGCTTATGCCAGGCTTATGACTATGTATTTTTACCAACACATAAGAAGTAGTAACTTTACCGGAATAAAAGTAGTTTGTCCCAGGGAGAACATTAACCTGCCGAATTTCATTAATGTCCCTTCAGCTGTTTAGGCGTGAGAGGTAACAGACAATAGTTACTTTTCAATTTATAATATTACTATGGATGGAACATAAATCATGTGTGACACAGCACAGGCTCTTAGTTGGAAACATTTTTAAAGTTTCTCGATACACAGGTAATTAAAATAATAGGAATGTCTAGTCTTAGTGCATGAAAAGGTGCATTTAATGCTTACAAAAAATAGCAGTTATCACTTTTCTTTAGGATATTGAGCTCATAGATAAATTCACTCCATATACATACAGAAAACTCACAAGCACAATGTTAAAGTGGCAAAATCAGGCACTTATATTATATAGTGGTAGGTAGGTTCCACTAAATTATGTAGGCAATCAGTACCTACTAAAGTATGTAGGTATACATGCTTCATAAACATTTATTTAACATTTATTCTAGAATAAATAATAAATAAACAACCAATTAAGGGTCTTGTACACAAATGAATTAAATCTTTATCATCCTAGGAGTTTTGAGTTCTACGTTTTATCAATTAAATTCCTTTAATAATTTTAAAACTGCGATATATTTCCAGATATTATGTCACATAAAGCTCAAAACTCAAACAACCTTTTGTGCATTGTGCTGTGCATCAATACAAACAGACAATTTATCATCTAAATCTACTAACTAGAATTCTAAACTGGGCAAGAAAGCTTATGCGACCGCCTTTTATTTTTCCTATACCTACTGCTGACTGGAGTCAGCGTAAAAATACCAAAAAAAACGACCGCGCCACCTTTTCATTGACGAGCTAAATAGGTACCTAAGAGAGCTGACTACGGAACTGATAGTTTGTCTTATGGACTAGCATTAGTGTTATTAAACTGTATGAAAAAATAGCCGTTTAGAAGGGGCGAGTAGCCTCGTCACCCAGCCTGAAATTAAATGTCGGTCTATGATATGATAAGTGAATAGGGGGCAACGCCTCGAGCTATATTTTAATACATCGAAAACATTTACACTAGACTCGAAAAGGTCGAAAAACTAATGAAACCACGGTCTATAACTTTTTTCGAGGTACGAGTAATTTTATTGCTGCTTTAGTTTCGTAGATTGCGCTGTCACTATTTCACTTTGAGTGAATGTATTACAATTATTTACAACACATAACTACTATACGTATTAGTTAGGCGTTGACACGTCCGCGTCGCCCATTCGACCCGGCTATTCAATAATAATAATAATAATTAAGCGTTTCATTTCACTTAACAGAACGTTAGGACTAAATCGTTATTCTTTCATAGAACATAAAAAGATGACCACTGATAAGTCAAGTTAGCAAACGCATTCGCTGCCCAGCAGACGATTGAAAGGGCGGCGGCGGCGGCGCGTCGCTCAACATAACAGCAGATGGGACATGCAGATGGGCTTGTACGTGTATGGGCATCATTCATAGTAAATATTAGTTTTATGTTATTGTTTAGTTAGGTTACAGAGATTCTATGGATTGATTTAGATAAGAAATATTAAAGAAATAATAATCTAAAATAATTTAGGTAAGGTCATTATACTATACTATAGAGGTCATTATTTTTTCTAGTCATGATAAAAAACTTAAATATTAAAAATAAATAAATGTTTTTTATATAAATACATTCAGATCCATATAAAGCAAAGTGCTAGATTAATGTCTAAGTATTTGTACTATTTTAACCTGTTTAGAAGCACGTCTAGCTTAAAACTACTCCTATTTCTAATTATTAAGTATGCACCCTTTTAGAGTGGGACTGGGTCCCAAAACTGGGAATCTACTAATAACTATGCTACATACAACCTATACATATATTAATTTTATCATTTTTTTTTATAGTAAGCACTGCCATAACTTAAATGGTAGTTTAATTAGGTCTAAATGCACAAAATACTTAAGTGTTAGCCCTACGGACACACATGGAAAATATACAGATAACCGCTTTGATACAATTTATAGTTTTATAACTAGTTATGCACCCAGCTGAGGCATAACTTGTAACCTCATGTGACCTAAATTCTAAAGGCAACCATACATTTCACTTGAACTCACAGTTTTATCAGAGGGTGTATTGTTCCAGCACTGAGGAGAGACACTACAGAGATAAACAAAAGCCCACAGCTAATTAATTACTTGAACCATCTTGTACTGCGCCAACATCTGACGCAGGCTTCATTAGAAACGAGCGCCTAATTTAATTCTAAGCTTAAGCGGCGAAATCTGTCAAACACCAGATATAGTAGAGAGACTAGTTACTGATGTTTAATATTCGATTCAAATGACTAGCTAGATATATATACCTAGACTGTTCTGTGTATTTCCTAGTAGTATAGTATATCCAAAAATGTAGTGCAAATAACTACTTACATTATTCGATAAACCGTAATCGTGACCTTTGAAATGGAATCTTATCGTATAGATTAGAGCAATGGCGCACTAGCGGCAATAAAGCGATCGGCGACCATCGACCACGAACGCCAGACGCAATACAGCGCGGCTTCGCTCTGGTCGGCCGCCGCTGCACGGTTTGGTCATCTGGTCATATGTGCTGCATAGCGATTCATACTAATGTAACTTATTTGGCAGCGAGTGGCTTTAAGCTCTGGAGGAAAAATTATTCTTTACACACTATAGTTGTTAGTAGGTCTATTTTAAAAGCTTGCATATCACGCTTAGTGGAGTCATTGAAGTGAAGTCTTGTTGTTTGACCAAGACTGCTTCAAGGACCGGTCTTGTGGCGTCGGCTACTTCCCCCAGTAGAGAGATTACAAGTCATCTACGTAAGCGTCGATGAACGAACACCTTATTGACCATCCTTCGTGGATGTAAAGGCGATGATAGTTGTTAAGGCTCAGGCGACGGATTAATTTCCCGTACAAATAGTACCAAAATGATTTGTAACTTGCATATTGTCACCATGTTCTATTATTTGTATTAAAATATTATTAAACTATGTAGTTACCATAACTTTTCTAAAATTAAATTAACTATTTTTTAAATTTTCAAAATTTACCGCTCATTATTGTAAATTGCCTCCATTCCATGATGAATTTCCATGAACTGGACACTGGCAGAAAAGTGGCAAATCAGACAAATATTGCCATAACGAAGAAGTCAAGTCAAGTCATGAAAATTATTTGTAATTGGTGAAACAATTACAAATATTTTTGGTACTACTTTTGCACATGAAACTCATGCGTCGTTAGAGCCATATCATTCTGTCGAGTTACATGCAGGTGTGTGGTAGTAGAGTGTGTGTGTGTGCGTTCAGTTGTGTGCGAGTGTGTCGTCCAAGGCTTGCTTCAGCTCCATGGCGAGTTTGTAGCCGAGCTCGGGCCGTCGGTCGCGACCCTCCACCATCGCCGACACCTGCCGACAAACCACCATTACATACATATAACAACACACTAATAACTACAAACAACACTTATACAGATTAGTTGAAACACGTTGCACTACATAGTATGTATGTCTGTCTGGTTGCACACATGATGTTTGCTTAGATATTTAAAAACTACGCAACGGATTTTGACACGGTTTTTTTTAATAGATAGAGTGATTAAAGAGACTGGATTTTGTATCAGCATTGGACCCGTGCGAAGCCGGAGCGGGTCGCTAGTTCAAAATATATAAAAATTCAAGTGATAGTATTCACTTGCTGCTCACGTACAACAATTTTAATCAGACATAAAATACAAATAAATAAATTGGGGGAAAAAAGCAAACACGCACACAAAGGAATTATCCAAAATTGAATACCGTAAAGCAAAATTTAGCTATTAAACCGTAACTGATCTACATACAACACCTACTACAAGAACTAAACTGAAAGTTTCTGATTCGTTTTCATGCAAACACTAGGTAATCTTATGTAAATGACGTAAGAGTTGGTTGACGTTTACTAAGTGGTCAGTAAGGTACCTGGTCCGAGTTGATGATGACCCCGTTATTGTTGAGTATGGTCCGCTTGGTGGCCTCGATGTCCGCCAGGTCCACGCCGCGGGACGCGTCCTCTATGAGGACCGCGCGGTACCCGATCGCCAGCGCGTCGGCTATGGTCGCACCTGGGAACATGCCTTGATTTACCATCTGTCATACTATTTAACAATATGTGTATTCGAGGGTAGGCAATAAAACAGTTGGTTCGTTGACTTGGTGTTTCATTAAGTGAGCTCCTGCTAATTATATCTATAAATATTACTCCATCTAGCAATTATATCATGTTTTATACATATAAATACTAAAAATGTATTTATGAGTAGGTACTTATACTGTTTTTTTAAATAGGTCTTCACACAAGCTGTCCGTTTCAAATCACAATATTACCGTTTTGCACAAAAACAAAACGGATATTATGTGTATGGAGAAACAGACGGCTTCAGCAAGCTGCTTGCTGGTGTGGATGACACTATGATTTGACATTTGCTGCGACATGTCACATGAAGATCTGCTGTCACTTTGACAAGAGGAACGACAGTCTACTCCATAAATTGCTATAGAAACTTTGAATGCATGCTTATGTATCCATACAATCGCGATTCTTATTATTCTTATCTATGGTGCTCATTAGGGGATGCCTATGTCCAGCAGTAGATATAGGCTGGGGATGATGATGATAATACTGTTTTTTATACTGTTTTACACCATATCATTATGCAAAAACCAAAAATCGTCTAAATCGGCCAATATATCGTGTAACATACATACAGAAAAATATACAGCCGAATTGAGATTAATTTTTTGATTCTCATATGTATGTAAGAGACGACAGGGGAACCTACCAAAGAAAAGCAGTTCCCTCCTGTGTGTCACTCAACACCTACACTGCGCTAACCAATCCGCTTTCGAAGCCTTCATTCTGACTGATCCCCCCTTTTTTGTGGGTTACCCCTCACAAAAAAGGGGGGATCAGTCAGAATGAATCAGAATGAATGATCAGCTATGAATGTATGGTGATAGTTACTATATACTAACCGACACACACGTCGTAGGCGAGCCCGCAGATGTAGATATCTGTGGCGTGGCGCACGCGGAGCTGGGAGCTCAAACTAGTGTCGGTCAGTTTCTTGTTGTCCCAGAAAACGGAGTAAGAGTCGACCTCCGAGTTCGTGCCTTTGTAGACCTTAATGGCTCCTTCTACTATCTGGAAGGAAGCATTTTACGGTTTAAAGCAAAAAATAAACAGCAAGTGTAAATAAGCAACCATCAACCTATATAAGTCCACTGCTGGACATAGGCCCCCTAAAGAGCGGCAGATGGCATTATTTATAATTTGTGGGTTATTGCCCATAATCCCCACACTGGGCATGCGGGTTGGGGATTGCAGTTCGGGAGAGTTGATCGTCAGAGGGCAAAGTCAAAGTGATCACTTTATTTCCCAGTAATAGTTACCAATGTAATTTGTATTATGTGAACAGTCCTGTAAAGACCAAGAGTCCTGTAAGGTCTAAAGTAAATAAAGCACTTTGATTTTCATTTTGCTGGAATTTAATCCTGCGGCTACCAGGAAATTGCCTCCTGTATCGCAGGCGGACCTTCGTCCACCGCGCCACAGAGGTTGTCAAATTACTAATAATGGTTTTTTCAATATTCTTACTCGGAACGTGTAGTGTAGGTCTGAAGTTGCCTAAAGAGCGGGAATCGTTTTCAACTGACATCTGTCACATTTTTATAGACCATGATAATGGCAGAATGTGAAAAAGAATGACCGATGCTCAAAAAAAAAAAAGGCAAAAAAAGGGGACCGCGGCATTTCCATCCACAGAGAATAACACTGATTTGATCTTCATTAATTTGTTTTCTCATGTTGTTCAGTTTTGTTTGTATTACAATGAGTTCATCTGATTCAGATAATTATGGATTTAACGCTTGATTTCATAAGACAAAAGCAGCAGTAGTGGAAAACATTTTCAATCACGCTTGCGGTTTTATTTTTAGTTTAGATAACTTCCGTTCTTTTTTAATTCCTTGTATTTGTAATGAAAAGCACAGTGTTTACCTCGGGTGAAAGTAACTTATTTAGTCCCGAAACAATTCGCTACGCTCGGGCGCCAATCGTTCGAGGGACTCAATAAGTTATTTCCAACCCTAGGGTAACAATGTACCTACTATTTAAGGAGTGTTCTGTGTGCAAGTGGTACACTGTGCTGTTGGTACCTTGAGATCGGGATGCAGCTCCGCGCCCCAGGTGTCCTGCACGCAGTGGCGCGGCCACAGACGCTGGCGCATGGGCGGCGGGCCCGCGAACACCACCGTGTCGTACGCCTGCGCCTTGTCCGCCGACACCTGACAGTGGACGATACTGTTTAACGACTCACGACTAAACTGTTAGATGAACAGTTTAGTCGTCGTCTATACTAATATTATAAAGAGGAAAGATTTGATTGTTTGTTTGTTTGTATGTTTGTTTGTTTGTTTGAATTGAATAGGCTCTGAAACTACTGGACCGATTTGAAAAATTCTTTCACCATTAGAATCCTACATTTTCCGTGATGAACATAGGCTATATAATATTTTCAAAAAAGTTAGGGATCCGCATGAAAAATTCAATAATTGAACTGTGTGCTGTATATTCAACCTCTTTTTCTATTATGGCGGGTCAGAATAGAAAAAAAGGTTGAATACCTATATAGCGCACGGTGCTTGCTTTTTCTCTACGGCCAGTGTCAGTTATGGAGTGTCGAGTCAATGTCAAAAATCCCAATACTGTTAAAAAAAGTAAGGGATCCGTATGAAAACTGTGAAACCCATCGTGTTAGTGTGTATAATTTCTGAAATTTTTGTTTAATACCCGTGCGAAGCCGGGGCGGACCGCTAGTAATAGAAAAAGAGGTTGAATATATAGCGCACGGTACTTGCTTTTTCTCTACGGCCAGTGTTAAATATGGAGTGTCGGGTCAATGTCAAAAACTCCAATGCTGTTAAAAAAGGTAAGGGATCCGTATGAAAACTGTGAAACTCATCGTGTTTTTGTTTAATACCCGTGCGAAGCCGGGGCGGACGGCTAGTATAATATAATAACGTTTATTCCAAAAGGTCTTAGTGGTAACAGTAGGCACAGTGTATAAGACCTAAGTTGTTTCTTAGAGCTGTGTACCCGCTTGGGCGGTCGGCGTTGCGTTGAGCGCGCGTTGGTCGCGTACATACACCGCGCTTAGCACGGCGTTCGACGAGCTTTAGTACGGCGAACATACTTTCCGTCCAGAAAATATACCGAGTTACCGATTTGTTACCGAGTGTTACGGAGCGTAATGTAAAGTGTTACACAACGAAAGTACTCGAATATGCAGTACCTAAGGGGAAAAAGGCGCTCGCAACAAGATAGATTTCTGACGTTTCTATGGATACCTAAGTTGCAATGTTAGGGCGTAGCTAATAGCTTTGTACTTAGCTAAGATACATTGACTGGCCATACTGCGTAGGTTCTCAAAATTGTATTCGCTAATTAATCTATCTACAGAGAAAAATGAAATCCGATCGGTCTCATTACGACAAAGGTTGTTATCCATAGACGGACAAGTTTACACGTTTGTTTTATGTTGGCGTGTCGCACAAGCGTGGAGCTAACCCAGGCCGTGGCGGTAAGATCTGTAAGTTGTAAGTATTGTTATCCATTGACGGACGATTTTAATCATCATCCATCATCAGCCTATGTTAGTCGAGACCTAGGCCTCCCCTAATGAGGGCCATAGCGCCCTGTCTTCAGCTTTGTCGCATCCAGCATCTGCCACCAGTCTTTCGCAGACTGTCACCCCACCTAGCCGGAGGGCATCCTACACTACGTTTACCGAGTCGCGGTGTCCACTCAAGAACAAGTTCACCCCAGCGGTTTTCGATTCTTCGCGAAATATGGTCGGCCCACTGCCACTTCAATTTGCTAATTCTCTGAGCTATGTCGATGACTTTAGTTCCCTGTCGGATGTATTCGTTACGAATCCTATCCTTCGATTCGACGGACGAGTTTACACGTTTGTTTTATGTCGTTGTGTGGTACAAGCGTGGTGTTGCGAGGCCGTGGCGTTGGAAAAGTTCTAGAAGCAGTGTCGCGTGCGGAAAGTTCTAGAAGCAGTGGTATTGGAGACGCACCGGGCTGGAAGGGTGCAGTTCGCGCATGTGCACGTTGTCTATGAAAGAGACGTGGTCCGGCGGGTGCCAGTCCAGCGAGTAGAACACGCAGTCGAACGGAACTGTCTCCAGGAGACGGTTAATGGGCTCCACAACCTGCAACCAACAACACATATTATTTAATTTGTTTATTTAGCTTATTAAATTCTACAGAAACATTAAATCAAATGAAATCATTTATTTTCCGAATACATTTTTATAGGTAGGTACATGTCAGACCTTATAACTACAGTAGTGTCAATGTATAACCCTCAAGCAGGTGTGCAAATATTAAACAGCATTGAATCAAATATGGAAAACAATCACATGGGTAATCAAATCATAATCAAGAATAATTATGTCAATACAAATTAAAATATAATATCGTTTACTATGAGATCGTCTCACAGACAAAACAGTAAATTACAACAACAACAACAACATCAGCCTATATCAGTCCACAGCTGGACGTAGGCCTCCCCTAATGCGCGCCATAGGTGGCGTTATTTCATCTGGGGGTTATTGCCCATAATCCCCACGCTGGGCATGCGGGTTGGGGATCACGGAAACAGTAAATTATTATACTTAAAATTAATAAATTCATCTTCACTATAAAAACATTTGTCAATCAGCTACTTATTTAATTTATGTTTGAATAGATTTCCATTCAGGTTTTTAATTGTATCTGCTAACCTATTTAAGATATTTAAGATAATGCACATTTGATACAAAAATATGAAGTTAAAACACTACCTAGTATAAAACAAAGTAGCGTCCCGCTGTCAGTCTCGATTTATGCTGAAGTCTTTAAAACTACGCAACGGATTTTGATTCAGTTTTTTTAATAGATAGTGTGATTGTAGAGGAATATTTATAATGTTTAACAGGCCCCGCACGGGTATTTTAACAAAAAAAATTTTTTCAAGAGCATCCCTAATTTTTTAAAAATCTTCTAGCTTATATTCATCAGGGAAATTTTGATAGTAATGGTGAATTTTTTTTTTAAATCGGTCCTATAGATTTGGAGCATATTCAATTCAAATCTTTCCTCTTTATAATAGGTATAAGTATACACAAAATGTTATAATTTAGCTGTTAGGTATCTATTAATGGTATTACGTTTGTATTTTTAGAAAACATACTTTTTATTTCCGAAAACCGTTAATATAATAGCTATTTAACTGTGATTTATAATCGCAAGAAAACGTTCAAAATGATTAGTAATTAACGGGTATTTATCGCGTTTCTTCTTCCTCCTTTCTTCTTCTTCTTTTCTCGACGTTTCAACAGGTTTGCACTCTGTCGTGGTCACGAGATGACTGGAGTATTGGAGCTGCCGCCTCCTTTTATATACTAGCGTTACTCACACGTACACACACTCGGACGACACACTACACTAACAGTGTCCGTGACGCGCTGAGAAGCCGGTCTGCGACGAGTGCACTTAGCTAACATTGGATTCCGTGAGGCAGAGAGTCTGAACTGAAACCGTCTTCACGATTGAAATTAGGATATTTCTTAATTTCAATCGCTTCCCGAACCATTCTCTTGTAATAATGCCTTTCATTACAGATGACTTGCGGTTTGTGTAATTCAATCCAGTGATTGGGTCCTGAGTCTACTATGTGCTCAGCTATTGCCGACTTGATTACTTGTCGATTTTTGACCGCTGCTATATGTTCCTTAACACGTTCCGCTACCGTGGCGTTTAGTCTGGCCGATGTAGGCACGACCGCAGCTGCAATCGATCTTGTAGACTCCAGGAACTTGCAAGGGTACTACATCTTTCGGTGTTCGTAATGTCTTCGCCATCTTAGTAAGTGGAGTGTAAACCGACTTGATTGAAAACTTTTTAAGAAGGTTTCCAATTTTGTCCGTCACCCCTTTCACATAAGGCAAAAACACCGGCTGTCTGGTCACTTCAACAAGTTTTTCTTTGCGCCTATGATTGGGTTGCCATCTGATACTAGTCTTGTAGCCATTTCGTTTCAGAACCTCCTGAACATGTTCTAATTCACTTGTTAGGTGTTCAGGGTCACAGAGGTCATGAGCTCTGTTTACTAGAGAAGATACTACTGACTCCAGATGTGACGGATGGTGGTGTGACGCAGCGTTAAGATATCTGTCCGTGTGTGTTGGTTTTCTGTACACAGTGTGTCCTAAGGTCCCGTCGGATTTCACCGTCACTTTTAAGTCGAAGAAGGCCAACGATCTGTTCTCCTCTATTTCGTGCGTAAACCTGATCTTAGGGTGTAAGGAGTTCAGATACTCTGTCAGCTGAGCCACTTCCTGGTTGTTTCCGGTCATTATACAGAACACATCGTCGACGTATCTCTTCCACAATTTTATACCAAAAGCTGCTAGATCTATCTTTGATTCAAAATGTTCCATCCAGATATTGGCAAGTACAGGTGCTACAGGACTACCCATTGCTACACCGTCTATCTGAAGGTAATGTTGCCCCTGGTACAAAAAGAAATTGCCATCGAGACAGTTCTTTAAAAGTAATAGGTGTTGTTCAGGAAGGCCATCCTCACTTAATCTCTGTCTCACAACATCTAGACAATCAGCAAGTGGAACATTAGTGAACAGAGATTCAACATCAAAGCTCACCAATAAATCACCAGGTTCCAACGTTATGTCACGGATGATGCTTACAAAATGGCGCGAATCCTTCACAAAGGACGACGTCTTTCCCGTAAGTGGCTGAAGAACCCCAGCTACGAATTTGGCTAGATTATAAGTCGGTGAGTCTATTTGACTTACTATTGGTCGTAGTGGTACTTCTTCTTTATGTATCTTGGGCAGGCCATATAGCTTTGGTGACTGCACAATGGCTGGTCTGTATAGACGTTCGAAGACATCCTCAGTGAAAAGGTCCTTATGTTCGTGTATAAGTGCTCGTACTAGGGCTTGTAAACCGGTTAATCGGTTAACCGAAAAACCGGTTAACCGGCCGTTTTTGCCTCGGTTATTAACCGGGTTTTTTGGTCAAAATAACCGGGTTTTTCGGTTATTTTTTGCTGTAGTAAAAATTTAAAAAATAGCTTTCTAAACGTTTAAACATTACCCACCGACTTAGTTTATCGTTTAATACGATATGTAAGGACAACAAACATCTCAAAAACACTATTGAACGTATAAAAAGTGACTAATTTTAGTAATTTCAGTTTAATATAATAATAAAATGCAAAAAAAAATGGATTATTAATGTCAGTAACTTATTTTACAAAAAGATACTACAATAGGATAAATTGAATAGTAAGTACTGATGGAGATAATCTTGGGAAGTAGCCCCGTGAACAGCGGAATACGTCAATGGTCGGCGCTACTTGATTAAGTGCTTGATTGATGAGTGACAGTGGTGCATTGTTAATCAGTTAAGTTCTTCCGCGACGCTTTGAGAACAAAGGTAGCCGCCTGCGCCCCCCGACATATTCATCCGGTTGACACAGACTTATCAACACCATGAACTTGATGGTCATTCCCCTAAACACCCTAACCACATACAATGTTAACGCCATACCTACCTCTCCTGATTTCCAATTTCCAAGAAAAGTTGAATACAAAAGGAATGTATTATATTAGCCCAGTACGAATAAATATACATAAAGGAATAGAAAGGGTTGATGCCATATATTCCTTTTAATAAAGGTATCGAGTAAAATTGTCCTTTATACGCTCCATAACGAGACTTTATCTAGCTTTATGAGGATCCCATACAAAAACTGCGCTTTCTTCTTGATTTCTGACCGGAGCATCATATTATTCCTGTGAGTGCCCGAATGTTTTGTGAACCAGTTAGCTCGTTAGATGAATCCTAAAATTCTGTACGCCTTTGTACAAACGCTGGCAACCTCAATTCCTTGTCCAGTTGAACCCCCTGATCCCTCACCGATTCCACACTCTTCAATCGCTCTTCCTCTGTGTGGTAGTTGTAGTGGAATGGGGTAGTTGCTCTGCTACTTAAATGTGTGCTGTTCTCGGAGGTGGGCGTTGAGATCGCTCCACAGATTTAATATATTTTTTCGATGGGATTTAAGTCTGACGAGCGTGCTAGCCTCTCAAAGATACTCCCAAACCATCGCTGCAGGGTGGGGTCGCGCATTATCCTGCATTAATTGAAAATTCTCTCCGATGTAGAGAACAAAGGGCAAAGGGCATGACAATTGGTTCTAAAATATCATTAACGTACCGAGCCGCAATCAGGGATCCATTATATCTATGATGTGCAACTCCGTACGCGCCCCTATGCAAATACCGTCCGATACCATTAATGACCCTCCACCATATGACTCTCTTCCGACAATGTTACACTGAGCGTATCTTTCGCCGGGTCGTCTCCAAACTTTAACCCTTATAGGCTTTAGAAAAACCTAGACTCGTCCATGAAAATATTTTCCCCCAGTCATCATCATTCCAGTTTTGGTATGAGCGAGCAAAGTAAGCCCGAGCTACTAGATGATCTGTGGTAAGTAAGGGTCCTCTAGCTGGCAAGTACGTCTTTATTCCAGCTCTTCTTACGGTTTTAGTGCTATCTGTAACCTGTCGAACATCCTGGAGCATAGATCTGACCTTAAAAGAAGTCAAAGTGCGATTTCTCAGAACACTGCTCACCATAAATCAATCGTCTCTCGCTGAAGTGACTCTTTTGCGACCTTGCCTTGCACGTCTCGTGTACTAAACTCACCAGTTTTCTGATATCGTCGAACAATTCGAAAGATGATGGATTTGTAAAACCCGTAATCTTTGAGCCACTTCTTTATAACTGTGACCATTTTCAATTAAAGGAACAGCTTTGGAAACCTGCAGCAGCATTGTACCTTCAATTATTCATCGAGGTGGAAGCATCACTAATGCGATATGTTTCTTTGAAAAAATTATTAAAACAGACAGAATTTTATGAATTGATTATGCACACCTTAGTAAAATTATTCCAATAGACTAGTGAAAATAGGAAATAAACAAAACAAACAAACGAATACCTGAAACAAAAGACTGTTGAAGTAATTCTTTTTTCAAATTAAATATTATGGTATATGTGGCCAGTTTGTACTAAGTACTATTAGTACATATTTCAGTTATTTTTTTAGATTTAAGAAACGTTCCTCTAATTTTGTCCATTGAGTGTAGTTTTGCCAGGCTCAATCATCAGGCCGGTTATAAACTTCCGATTCTTTGACAGACAGGTGGTCTTATCGACTATCCGAATGCATTCGTTTCATAAATACATTTCGTAAGACATCGCTTACCTATCTATATTAAAATTTTATCCGACGATCAGGCAAAAAATTCAGAAACTTGCATTTTTATTTAGGCAATGCATTTTTATATAATATTTTATACTATTATTAACTTTAATTTAGACGATGCCCATTAACATCAGATCTATTAATTAATTAATTTTGCTTTGCATAGGTACCTTGTTTGTTATCACTTTGTGTCTGACTGACAACCTATATTTTAGGTCTATTACAGATTTCATGACTTTAAATATAAATTGACGTAACCAAGTAGGTATGCCTTGAGCTCTAAAGGCAAATAAATGAAAATGAGTGACACGTGCATTTAACCGTACCGTAGATATGTAATCATAAGACTGAATTGTGATTTGAGTCAAATTAATCAGTGTTAAGCTTAATAATGTGTAAATTTAATCGAATTTTACTGTTTTTTGACGTCCTACGACTCTTTTTGGCAAAATAACCGAAATAACCGAAAAACCCGGTTTTACCCGGTTTGAAAATAAAAAAACCGAATTAACCGGCTTCTAAAATAACCCGGTTTTTACAAGCCCTAGCTCGTACCCGTTTGGTACTCTTGCCGTGGGATTGTAGGTAACTGGCTTATATACCTTCTTGTCACTTAGCAATTTCCGTATTTTAGCGTCATAATCTTGAGTGTTCATAAGTACGGTGGCGTTTCCTTTATCAGCTTTAAGTACCAGTATCTCAGGGTTTTTTCTGAGATTTTCAAGAGCTTGACGCTCACCCGCAGTTATGTTGGGTTTCGGGAGTCGACATTTTCGCAATATAATTGAAACATCTTGTCTCAGCGTTTCCGCGTCATTTGTAGGTATTTTATTGCGAACAATAGTCTCCTCGACGCTGCTGACAATATCCTCATACGGAATGCGTTTTGGCGTAAGAGCAAAATTAAGACCTTTTTCAAGAATGTTTATTGTGTCGTCATCAAGTTGAGTATCAGTTAAATTAATAACAGTTTTAGGAAATTGTGTCGGCGACTGTAATCATTATGTGTTCATTATGTGACTAATCATTATGTGTTCAGATCGCGTAAGTTTCAAAACATTAAAAACGTTCAAAAGTCGTTGATTTATTTTTTTAAGAGACAAAAATGCATTTATTGGACTTACAAGAAAAGTATGGATATTTATACAGATGCATTTTATTATTTATTTATTCACATTGTTGACTGACTTACAGAAAACCGAAAGGGTCAGACACTATACATAATTACAATTAAGTACACACGAATATATAATAGGGCGATATGGTCGCTGAGCGACAAAGTCCCTTTAAATAAAAAGTATACACCAATAAAACAAAATCGAATAAAACGTATAAATTAAGAAATAATTTATAAGATATTTTTTTTTAATTATTGATATAAAGTATATACAAGCTTGATTAGGGTAGAATGATTTCTGTATTAAATTATTTTAGTCGTAGGTTAAGTCTTAGGTAGGTATAAGGTTGTAATTTTTTTTTGTGAAATGTTTTAGTTTTAGAAAAATTCCGACACAATTGTAAATTGTTTGTGAATATATGAAATGAAAATGTAAACTTAATCAAGTAGGTTAACTAAAGATTTTATGGCAAAATGAGGGATCGGTTGCCACAGCCGGTTTTTAGACAAAATCCCGTCGTAAACTTTACTCGTCAGATATTGAACGAACCGAAAAAGAAGTCAGACTAATTTTATGATTGTATTTATGCTGCAGACGTTTATGTAGTTCACAGAAATAACCTTAACCTTTCCTTTGATGTAATGCCGGTAATAACGTTTGTTCTAAATATAGATTAACAAGGAATGAATTACGGTTGATTTCATAATCATATGTTATCCATTGCACGAATATTTAATAGAGTATAGAAAAATGTCTTCATTGCGTACTATGTAAAGGATGAAGTAATTATCAAAGATATTCAAATATTTTTCACTTTCGGTGTAAGTGGATTTTATTTTTACTTTATAGATACTAAATTTGTTGTCGATAGTGTACCTTCCTAATATCTATGTGTAAACCCCACTGACCAATATGGTCAATAGAAATCTTTAGCTAGCCATTTTTCTTTACAAAGCCTTTATCTAGCTAGTCCCCAGCCGGACCTCCCCTGATGAGCGCAATAGCACTGCTTCAGTTACGATCCAGCATCTGCCTGCTTTTCATTATCATCATCATCCTCAGCTCATGTTAGTCCACAGCTGGACATAGGCTTTCCCTAATGAGCACCATAGCGCCCTGTCTTCAGCTTGTCGCATCCAGCATCTGCCAGCAGTCTTTCGCAGATCGTCATCCCACCTGGCCTGCTTTTGCAGGTCGCCATGTAACGAGATCGGAGAGCGTCCTACACTTAGTTAGCCGAGTCGTAATCTCCACTCATGAACACGTTACGTCCAGTGCTGCTGCGGTCGTAGCAAGGCTCATATTGCAAATAAACTAAATCTAAATTCGATATCTAGACACTGCCAAAGTAGAGCCAAAGATTTGCAAAAAGTTCGGCCATGATGATGCTCAATATCGTAACCTAATTTCGAGGCAAACAGGTACCTATACATACAGTAGTACTAGTGGACAAAAAATTTAAGTGAAGAGAAATCAATAACAATATTTCTTATTTTATAGTATTTATCTGTATGAAATTTAACTTGTCTAAATGCTTATTTTGTAAGCAAGAAATAACGTGGAACAAATCGGTTGAACACATAAGTCACTCAAGTCAACTGCGATACCGTACCATGCGTTCTCGTACCTACCGTAATCAATCTTTACGGTTATTTACACAATAACTAGGTAGACCAGCTATAACCTAGTATAGGCCACAGTATGGTACAGCCAGAGGTAAAAATTGATGAGTACATATTCCCAAGCTTCTCGTAAACGCATTTTTGGAGGATTGATTTTCATTAACTTTTTACCGTAGTCGTTTTCTTTTTTAGGGCCGTGTTATGAAAGCTTGCTCAATCATAGAAATCATAGAGTTGAGTTCCTAACGCTTATGCTATAGAAAATCCTTACTTAACTCAATCATTTGTGAATGAGCAAATTTTCTTAATACATGCCTCCAAATAATTAAACTCAAATTAGATTTAATCACGTCGCGAGTAGACCGAACCGTGACGGTTTTCCATGAAAAATCTGCCATAATTGCCAGCAAAACTGACAAAGTAGAATTGGAGGTAGAGACATATCCATACATAATATCAAATAAAACTTACCCATAACTACTATTTATTATATCTTGCGTATTCTTATATCTTGCATTCGCTAACATATATCGTTAATGTGCTTAGTTATACATAAAGTTATTGAACATAATGTATAAATAGGTACAGGTAATTCTATTGTATGTTCAAGGTACGTTCGATACATTGGCTACTTCCCATTTGGTAAGCTTCCCATTTGGTAAACCTCAAACTGTACCTACTAAAAAGTTGCGTTTGGTAAACATTTTATATGTCATACATTCAGTCCCATTTCGTAAACATTTAAGTAATGACATGTATTGTTTCCCATTTGGTAAACTTTTAATTGAAATGGGTACAGTCAAGTAAAAAATCAAACACGAAACTGATGATAATATTGTCACATTATGTTTTTTAAATATTTTTAATCACAGGTACAATGAAACATAAATAAAAAGTAGCGCTTACAAACATTTCTTTACAGTTTTACTAAGATATAAAGAAAAATCAAATATATATAACTAAAGAAAAATTACAGCTCAATTTGACTATTTCAATGACAAGTTTTATTAGTGCCAAATTTTTTTTAACATAAGATATATACATGCTAAATCAACTAAGTATAAAATATGAAAAATCTACAATCACAGATTTGGTATATTAACATAAAAAATCAGACTACACTACTAAGTTAAAAATCAATAAAAAATATAAAGTTATACAAGCAATTCTAGATGATTTGTTCAAAGGTGTTTTGTATAAAACTATAGAATAAAGTCAAATCAACTTTTTGTTAAATCAAGAAAAATCACAGTTCAATTTCACTATTTCAATCACAAGTTTTATTAGTTCTAAAATGTTTTCATAACATAAGATATTTACATGCAAAATCAACTATAACATATATATATAAAATAAACAATCACAGATTTGGTATATTAACATAAAAAAACAGACGACACTACAAAGTTAAAAATCAAAAAATTAAAAAGTTGTACAAGCAATTCTAGATAATTTGTTCAAACATTTTTTTATAAAACAGTTACTAATTATAGTCTATAGTAAAATCAACTTGTTTTAAAAATCAAGAAAAATCAGAGTTCAATTTGACTATTTCAAAAGTTTACATGCAAAATCAAATATAAAAAATCAACAATATACAAAAATCATCGATTTGGCATGTTAACAAAAATATAGACTACAATGTTAAAAATCAATAAAAATAACTATAGAGTAATACAAGCAACTCGTGATAATTGGTTCAAACAAATTTCCAATGATATTTTTCCACTTCTGTAATCGCCGAGTAGATTGTTAATTCGTATATCATTTTGGATGGACTTTTTTTTTTCGTTTTGATATATGCATAACACGAGTAATCTGATAAGGAGAATCCTGTTTACAAATATAATTTAGGGATACTTATGTCTATCTCTTTCACACCTTTTATCTAAAACGATGGTAAAGACAATAGTAACCAGTTCCCTACCTGAGAACCCGCTCGGTGCTTCTTTTGCGGCACTTGGTATTTTGACAGTCTTAATAATATGCTTCTTGATTAGCCGTTCTTTTTGACGATCGAGATTCTATCTCAAGACTTTGAAGCATTTCAATACCAATATCTCATTTCAATATGCATTTGACTCTGACTGTACCGCACTAAAATAATAATACAAACATGGTTTACCAAATGGGAATAAATGTATGAAGTAACAAATTGTTAACCAAACGCAACTTTTTAATAGGTAAAGTTTGAGGTTTACCAAATGGGAAGCTTACCAAATGGGAAGTAGCCGATACATTTCAGCTAGGTATTCAATTGATATATGTCAGCATTGTGCTTGCGAAGGTCTGCTCACTGATTGGAAAATAATTTCCGGTTATCTGTTCTGGTGGTTTTAAAAAAATGTATGAGACGAGTATTGCTCCATCTCGAAAACTATCAATTTGACAAGGTAAAGGGTTCATGTTCGTTTCTTTACTTTACCTTAAAAAGATCGAAGTTAACAAAGAATCAAAGTAGTAACTTTATTTCCGAGTATTACCTACTTTTGTAAGTTGTACTTTGTGACGTGTCCAAGAGTCCTGTAAGACTTAAGTGAAATTCAGTACTTGATATTGGTTCAAGTATTTAGCTTGATTTTATATGCATTTACTTTCACGATTTTTATCCAGTACCACAACAAGGTACCTTTAAATAGAGTCGAGCTAAGTGAGAACTAAAATAAGTCAAACTAAACGAATTGAAAACCAACTAAAGGGGATCCCCAACCCAATACTAACTTATATTTAATTAAGAACTCATACACCTACAGTCTAAAAAACAACATTAAACAAACAGTAATAAATCAGGTTAAAGGTGATGTAAATTTCAGTGTTAATTTTATTACATAAAATGTTGAAAGGCGACGCGACGCGACGCAAACATTCATTACATTAACTCATGGGGTGCCTTTTGAATCTAAAATGAACATCCCAAAATAGTAAACAAATCAAGCCGCTAGTTGAGCTAACAAATGAATGAAAACTAAAGTCTAAAAACCCTTTAAGTACAAAAATAGCCTCTAACAATAGACTTAACACCTTGAAAGCGAACAATTGAGATAGAAAGAAAGTAATTCAGTTTGGAGCCCAATCCGATGGCGCGGCCCGTGCCTGGCGCTAAAGTAACCTAATTGTAATAGGTGTGAAACCGCACTGAACTTTACAACAGCTTATGTGAACAACAGCTTGTTTTTACCGTTTAGAATGATACATAACTAGCTACTGACTCCAGCTTGGCGTTTTGGGTGAATTAAGTCTTCCGGGCCTTATTCGTAAGGTCCCTAGGAGCCTTTTGCTTCCCAAGTACTATAACAAACTACTATACTATAACAAACATACATCTATCCATTCAAACGATGTGGCAAAATGAGTAATAATATTTTAGATTTGAATAAATAAATCTAACGCTGTAAGCACATTTAACCAGCTCTAAAAGGCGAACTGACCCGGGATTTTTCTGTTTTTAATAAAATCACTGCATCTATGTGCCATCATGAAGCGTAAACCAGAGATTGCCTATAGTGGCATGATTTCAGTATACATCATTGTATCAAAACAAGTACTTAATTGGACTTAATTGAACCAGCTGTTCTCTCCTAAAGTTTAGTGGGACCCGCTTACGCCGATTTCGACAGGCAATTTCAATAGCGTGAAACCTTCGTGCTTACTTTTACAATTTGACGGGTATTTCTTGGATTTTGTTCGAGCTTGCTTTTAATCGAATTGGTAAACGGTTTTGGCGTTTGTAAAAGCTGTGATGCGGCAGTTTTAGTAGGTTAGTGACAAAGAGTCATGATAATGGCTTAAAAGTAGAATATTATACACAGGAACTGAACCAGATGTAGAAAATGCTTGAAAGGTCTAAATCTTTAGTTGTTAACAATATGGCTGTAGGAAGAAGGGGACATAAAAGGGATTGATTGTTAAATTGGCTACTCTATAAAGAAAGAAAGATGTTTATTTGGGTCACACAGATAGATATTAGTAAAAAATAAACTTAAAAATATGGAAAATATATTTTGTGTTACTAAGTGTCTCCAGCATGTGAACCAAAAAAGTCCTTAGGTACTACACAAATAGAATCGTTACTTTCTCTACTATGAAGACTTGAGGTTCGGTACATCAAGCGTTAGTTAAGGGTATATGTGTTGACTAAAGCGGTCACGAGTAGATATTGAACGGGGCATATCATTGCTTTTCGACTTGAGAGTACTTGAATTTCGTGGCGCAGAGGTTAGCGCATCCCGTACTGAGGGACGGTCGCGGGTTCAAATCCCGCCGAACTAACAAATTTTGCGATAATATTTAACTTTCTGTTCTATGCTTAAGATATCCAAGGGCCTGGAGGGGTTGATTATTACGCCGCAACCTCTGTTTCCTATGCTACGATATGTGGATCTACCAATACAAATTCCTTCTAAAGTCTCAAATTAATTTAGATCGGCTCTTTCCATTTCCATTACATAAAGTTCGCATCCCCTAATACAATCGATTGTAACTTGGCCTAACTCCAAATAGGAAGCGGAACGAACTGCATTCCGTGATAAGAACCATGAGCAGAGAGCAGGCAGGTGCATAGTGGTAACCAGCACCATCAATCGCTGCAGGAATTAAACTGCACGTTATCTAACGGCTGTGGTGGCGTAGCGGTAGGTAGGCCATCTTTGATGGTCATGTATGATATGAAAGAATCGACAACGCGTGTGTGATGATGTCCTTGATGTTGCAGGTTATGGTATTAACAAAGTAATAACTGCGTTCAATCAGGCAGGTATTCGTTGGGCAGTAAAACAAAGTAAATAAATAACGACTACCTACAGCAACTGCCCAATACACAACTTGTGTAACGTTAGTGTGTATATTTTTCAAACAATTTCATTTTGAAAAAAATTAAAATCGTGGCCTCCGTAAATAGTTTTCAAATAAAAAAAAAACAATTAATAAATGTTACTTAATCCACTTCTCGAAAACCGTTCGTAAATTTGTACAATTAAAATAAGAATATAAGAACGCGATTGCTATAGAGTGGGAAAGGCTATACCTTCTTCAAAGTTTGGACTGAGTAGGCAATTAAGTTCACAGCAGCGATGAATGGTTTGCGAAGTTTTAGGCAAGTTCTTAGGCGATAAGGTGGAGGTGGAGAGTTGTTAATGGATTTTTAATACAAGTAGAGTTAGAACGGTAGAATATAATTATCGCGTTTCTATTTATGAGCTGCAAATAAACTGGAGGTTGGTTTAATGTGAAGGCAGAGAAATTAAGAAAGGTATCTGGAATTCCGGGATTTTCTGGACTTGAATCCGCAACTTTCCCTCAGGGATGCTTACCGCTGCTCCACGAAATCAAGTGGCGTACGAAATCTCGTCAATCGTGGAAGGTCGCAGGTTCAAGTCTCACCAAAGAAATTTTCTTGTTATTTATTTATTTATTTAACAACTAACACGATTTAATAACCAATTACATTAGTTGTCTTGTTATTAACTTATTAACTAGCGACCCGCCCCGGCTTCGCACGGGTGCAGTGCTGCTACTATTGTATGTTATACATATAAACCTTCCTCTTGAATAACTCTATCTATTAAACAAATTCGTATCAAAATCCGATGCGTAGTCTTAAGCATACATAGGGACAAACAGACAGCCGGAAGCGACTTTGTTTTAACTATGTAGTGATATTATCTTACAACTTTCGAAAAAATCAATAAGCATATAAATTAGGAATCCAATGATGGAAAATTCCCGAACCGAAATAAACATCGTGATTTTACCTTGCAAATCACAAAGTTCTAAAATACTTTTCCTAAAATCCGACACATGCAAAACGCAAGGCCATAAATATCGCCTTTAAACTGATAATATCGTGCAGAATCGTAAACCTACAAAGTTACCCAAACTGCAGAAAACAGTTTGGCACTTCACTCGTATATTTCACGAAACTGACTTTCTATATCTGTTTGTTTAAGGGATCACCTCTACTGGCGGTATGTAATAAAAAATTATATGATATGGATGAAAATTTAAAATGGTTTTTCTGTATAAAACAGGTGTGATATAGATATAAATAAACAATATGGTTCTCTTTTAAGTATAATATGATATGATTGTATTAGAGTGTTGAATTATACGGTTGCATTGTAGCGCAGACCAAAAAAAAGTTTTTATTTTGTCTGAGGGTTATATTAACAAAGATGTTAAATTAAAATAGTGCATAAACTTATGAGCTTACCTACTCAGTCATGATCAGTTTAACAGCAAGAAAACCTAAATAATATGTAATGAATATTTTACTAACCAAGAAATTAACAATAAAATAATGATATTAGACTTAGTATTTATAACTTTTTTAAGATTTTTTATGCGCTTCATGATTTTTTATGTAAATTTCTTTAATATGTATATTATGTTACCAACAATAAAATGATTTTGTGCTGCAATAAATGATTTTGATTTATTTATTTGTTTTAAATCTTTAACCTCTTGGGATACGTTGTACCCAGGAGCCTACCACTCGAGTGAAGCAGCGGTGATAAGCTAGTTCATTACAATGTAGTTTGCATGCTTCTGCCTGCAGTAACTCAGCTTTGATGCCCGAACTTGGTAAAACTTTTCACTTTTCACGTCGGTTTTCACAATCTTTTCTATACCTCTATAAGGATGTTTACAAAGTAAATACCTTGTGTTTTTGTAAGTCCCATAAAACCACAAATTGCCTTATGCCTACGTCATACAACCATCAATTTAGCCACAGTCTTCAAGACCTATATGTATTTTAAGGTAAAATACAAAATTCAACAGTACAATACTGAAAATTAACAACTATGAAGCAAGTCATTAAAAGCTACGTAAAATGTGTATGTGCGCTGCAGTAAGTCAAAAAGACCTTGGCTAAGCGTGATAATGCTGGTTTCTTTCGTATAAAATTAACTACTTTATATAGGCAATTATAACGTCATTATCAATAACCTTAAAATAAATGGTAGATATCTATAAATCGATGCATAAAAACTTGTTCTATTTATACCGCCCGAAGGAGATTATTTAAAAAGATAATTGTTGTCCTTTGAAAATACTTCTACGGAAACGGGTGTAAAATGAATGTGAAAAAGGGCGTTTCTACTTCTAGATAGATAATAAATAATAAACAATTATATAAAAACTATTGTCTATCATAATAGCTTTTAAATAAACAAAAAACCTACGTTCTAACATAAAAAATGTGCTGGCTAGGAGCTTTTAAAGTTGACCACTGTTATTTTATCGTCATCGTCACATATCTGACATGATTATGGTTTTTATTTTAACAAAATAGACCCACTACTTTGGAAGAAATCATTTTTTTATTAAATAGAGTCATTATTAGTGAGTCATAAAAATTTTAATTCATCAATAAAGTATATACGAATTTTTTTTTCTATTTTTTTGTCGATAATTTTTGATCTAGTTCCACCCCCTTTCGGGGTTGCACTTTATCCAGGGACACACTGTATATACATGTACAATACACTTACGCGTAATCGTAGTTTAAGACCTTTTAAGTATTTTAGTAATACTTGTGTTAAGTGTCTTCCCTCTTCCAATTACACACATCATTACAATAAAAATAAAAATAACAAGATCTGCAACTACTGGCGGTCTCATCGCTCAAGAGCGATATCTACCAGACAACTTGTATTTATTTGAACATAACATGGAGATCTGTGTGCATTATTAATTATGTAGCTTATACAATTTACAGAATTACATACACCTACGCAATTTAAATTGAATAATACCTACTTAATTTAAATAATAAACCCATACACTAGTCACTTTCTATGGATTTGTTTCGTAATTATTTGGGCTTTATGTAGCGACTAGCGACACAGCAACGACAGAAGACGCCTATTGAAATCTATCGAATTCAGAATAAGATATTTCTGAAAATGTCTGCTCTATTAGGATTTATATACATATAAACCCGGATGTCAACTGAACAGTAACCCAAAACATTTTCGAAAAACTTTCTTTCTCGCAGCAAATTCACACACTGTACAAACAAACCATAACCTGCCAATAGATTCTGTCTCTTGTGCCAATGAGCCTTTAAATGACATCGGTACAGTCAACCCACTCGACCTGATCACGACATCTGCGACCCTACACCCTTGCAATAGCGACGTGGTTACCGCAGCTTGCATAACAAGAGAGTTATGTGTACGTACATACGAGTAGGTACGTGGATATGTTTGATCGATGAGAGCGTATGGGGATGCCCTTTAGCTGATAGTACAGTTATTGATAAGCCCGCCCCGCTGGGGGACGAGTACCTAGGTTGTATTGAGTCATTCGGTCTTTCGCGCCGGATTTTTGATAAATGCTTAAAATACCAATGGTTTACATTGTATTTGGAAAGAAAATGAATATCATGTATATCAGTGATCTAGAACCCATAACATAAGCTCTGCTGATCTTGGGGCTAGGTGTTGCTGTGTGGATTGTCCAGCATTATTCATTTCTGAGATTTACTATAGAGAGTAGGCTCTCGGGGTAATAAAGAAGTAAGGGACTCCAGCAGGGACCGAAAGAGGCCCTAAAGTTGTTCGATTAGGATACTTTTAGTAATTAAGCTACTTTATTTCGGACTGTTTTTAGCGCTTCCCGTATGGGAGGGTCGCGGGTTCAATTCTCGCCGAAAATCGTTTTTAGTGGGATATTATTTAATTACTTATGGAACCTAAGAAGTTTTTTTTATTCTGTTACAACAAAAAAATGTAAACTGAGATCACCAATCAAAAGCGTTGTGATAATAGCAAGTCGTTCAGCAGTGGACGTATACCTACGAGGTGTGCTGATTGTGAAGGTTTAAAGGTGAAAGCCTGAATTCTTTATTGAAAAACCGGGATTTCAAAATACATTTTGCAATTGAGTGATGATTGTGACTTACTACATATAGTTAAAAATCTTTTGAATTGAATTATATTTATAATCTATACTAATATTATAAAGAGGAAAGATTTGATTGTTTGTTTGAATTGAATAGGCTCCGAAACTACTGAACCAATTTGAAAAATTCTTTCACCATTGGAATCCTTGATGTTTCCCGATGAACTTAGGCTATAGAATATTTTCAAAAAGTTAGGGATTCGCATGAAAAATTCAATAATCAAACCGTGCGCTATGTATTCAATTCTTTTTTTATTATGGCTCCGCTGCTTGCTTCCCTACGGCCAGTGTCAGTTATGGAGTGTCGAGTCAATGTCAAAAACCCTAATGCTGCTCAAAAAGTTAGGGATCCGTATGAAAACTGTAAAACCCAACGTGTTAGTGTGTAAAAGTTCTGAAATTTTGGGTTTTTGTCCACCGATCCCGGGATCAGATTTAATTGGCCACTGATACCGCCAAGGTTTATCCACCGATACCGGGATCGGTTTCCAATGAAAAACGATTAAATATTTTAATACACTGATCCCGGGATCCGTGGCTACAAAAAATTACTTAAATTTACTTAATAAAAAATAAAAAATAAAAAAATTACTTAATAGTTTTGGAAACGGATCCCGCTTGTAGTGTTTAGAAGTTTAAATTAAAACAAATGTATATTATTGCATTATGTTATATTGATCAACGGTAAATTATTTTAATAAAATTATTATAATAAATCTGATCCCGGGATCCGTGGACACAAACCCGATTTTTTTTTGTGGATTGTCCAGCAATATTTATTTAATATTTATTTATTTATTATTATTATTTATTTTATGTGCGAAGCAGGGCGGACCGCTAGTATTAAATGTTTATTGTTTTGTGTTTTTTATTGTTTCATAATATATTGATTGGGTTTTCTGGTCTAATCAACATTATGAAATACAAATCAATAAACAATTCAAATATATGAACAACTAAATAAAACCAAGGAAATACAGATCGTTACACGAAAGCTGATTTCAGGCCTTCGTTAAAAAATTGGTTAGCTGCTACTGCTGTTACTGAGATGAGAATCTCCTAGCAAGAATAACCAATATCACTTTTTTATAACTTTTGTAAATGCGGCAGTACTATTAAATATACAATCATACATAAGTATGATCCAATCAAACTAAAGGCAACGTTGTTGTTGTTGTTGTTGTTGAGCAGACGACTTTTTCAAACCTATGAAGAAATGGTAGCCATATCCTTCGGAACTCCCAGATTATGATTGAAGTAGTAATTTAAAATTAAGTAGTAATAATTAACTTACATTTCATCAAAAGTTAGCTGTCTGCTACAACAGGGCATGTTTTCTTAATTGACATTTGCAGAAAGAAATTAAAAATTAACTCTGATAGGTAGTCAGAGGTATTAATTAGTATTATGTTATCTGTGACAAGAGGTAATTTTTCGTTAGGAAGGTATGGAAGCGACTGCTGAAAATAGTTTATTTGAAAATAAAATCCCGGGATTACGGGATTATATCTAATACATAATCTAGAAAAATGATTCCGTGATTCTCAACAAAGATCACTCAATCCTGGAATCGCTACATTTTTCCGATACAAAAATACCTAGGTATATAAGTGAAAACCTAAAGATTAGGTCAATATTAGCATCCGATTATAATCGGAAAAACTCAAACCGGAAAAGATCAAAACCTAAACTTTAGGTCAATATTAGCATCCGATTATAATCGGATGATGTTTTGACTTATATACCTAGTCAAAGTAGCTCGCTTAACTCTCGCGCGGCGTAAACTAGCGCGGTGTTTTCACACTCGACGTATTGAGGAGCGAGGTTCTAAACACCATTCGGTATTTTTGTATCGGAAAAATGTAGCGATTCCAGGATTGAGTGATCTTTGTATTATTTATCCGATCTCCGCTATAGTATATTATTTACTACACACATACAAAGCTTCATAATATTCCAGTGTGAGATGATCTCTCGTTGTTTAGGCTTTCTGTACAATCAGAGGTCAACTTATACTGGAAATTTATAAATTACCACACACGCAGGACACATTCAAATGTCAAAAATAAACAAAGAAACGTGACCTATCTCTGTAACAGCTCGCGGCTGACTGGCGTGATACTGCCAAACGCGTGACAGTAGTTCTTTGCGCAAGACAAATAAAGTTGAAAATGGCGTTGCGTTTGATTTTAGTTGAATCTCTTGTTCGACAATGTGAAAATTATTAATCGGTTTTAATTAAATTTTAAAATAAATACACCAGTAAGTTAAAATCTTTATACATACTTCTCTAGATGATAAAATTACCTTTCTTACAGTAACAAAATTATAAAATGTTATCACTCAAAATATTGAGCAATTCGAGACGAAAAAGTATTTTCGTGTTCTTTCTTGCGATTTGTTTTTCAAGTTCCTAGATGATTTTTATGAAATATTTTTGTATAAGTCTTTTGTCCATACACTTGACTATACACTGTATTTTTTTTGGGCTTGTAATATGTCGCAGTAAGCCTAACTGAGCGACGAAAAAGTGGTCGTTTTACGACTTCTGTCTTAGGATAGCGCCTTAATCCTAGAATGCACAACACAAACACACATAAAAATAAATAAAAATAGATATAAGTGTTTACTTGTTGTAGTTGTTTTATTTTGTTAAGTTCTGTAATATTCTTTGGTAATACCTACATATAATAAAAAAAAACGTTTACACGCTAGGGGGCACTTACGTCAAACAACATTATGTTAAGTAATTGAAGTGTTGGATGTAAAAAGGCACCAGTTGGTATCTATTTACTTATTATAATACACTCGAGAGCAATGAATCCGGGTCACTCAAAGAAAAAAAAATCTCGGAAAGTAACCCTTAGTTGCATTAACCTAGCATTCTTACTTTCCGAGATTTTTTTTTTCTTTGAGTGACCCGGATTCATTGCTCTCGAGTGTACTACCGTAAATTCTATGAAATATTAGACGTTAAGGGAATGTTAGTACTCGATTGATTTATTTCCTGTAGAATCGAAATCAATCAATTTGTATCAAGCTTTCCATGTACGATCTAAAAATAAGCGAGGAAATGTAAATATTCTTTCGGAAGGCAGCAATGCGGTATTTGGTACGTATTATTATGCTAATAAGGTCGATATTGGGACAGAACACGAACTATATCGCGATAAAAGCTATCGCCGATCGGAGAATGCGAGGCAAGTCGCGGGAAGAAGCATGTCATAATGTTGGACAATGCGAAGTTAAGTAGAGCTTGTGTGATGCTGCTAGCTGAGTATAGAATACACTACAAAAATATTTTTATTATACATCGAAAACGCCCAGAACAAATATCTGCAGATATATAAAAAACTTAAGGTTAATTTTCGACGTTTTAGGAATGATATACATATCTGTAAATCGCACAAAACTCCATTTTAAAACCGCGCTGCGTCGCTTGTCGAGGTTTTAAAAATTGATGCTCATTGTCATCAATAAAAAAATCTGAGACTAGGAAGCCCTTCAACTTAATTGATAAATTTGATAAATATGATAAAAATAATCAATGAAGTCTAATGAAAAACAAACGTTTTGATTGTGTATAGGTACGATTCTTTGTTGCTTCATTTAGCAATGGTGTTATTGATACGATAAGTACCTATGTATGCTTTGAACATGAGCAGCACAGTATCAACTATGTATCTACCTTCTATACTAAGTAGTTTAATTTACTTGCAATTTTCTTTGTAATCCCATTAATGACTATCATATGAAATGAAGCAAGGTTTGGACTGTGTTATGTATTACTAGCTGGGTGCCCGCGGTTTCATCCGCGTAACTCCCAATCTCGTGGGATTTTAAGCGCTAAGGTTGCCCATTATGTATTATGTAATGTCTTTTGTTGTTTTCAGTTTATGATTTACCTACACTAAAGCATTTTTAAATATGAATTGATTTTTGGGATAACTATTTAATAGTGGACCATGTTATTCCAATTATCAGTGTACAAATTTTGATCAAAATCCGTTTAGTAGTTTTTGGATGAAAGATTCCATCCATTTTCGCGTTCATAATATTAGTAGGATGCACAGATGGACATTATATTAGCAAACTAAATAAATGTTGGACTTGGAACTTGGCTCCAAGCTTGGCGTAGCTTGCGCGCCTCCCGTTCTCTGTCAAATACCTGATATCACCCCAGCATCTTCATCCCAACACTACCATCTTCCGGCTATAAGAAATAAGTTGAATTCTTCTGGCAATGCTGTTACTGTTATAGCTTTATGTATCAAAAATGCGTTTTATAAGCAAACATTTCATTCGTTAGCTGTTTAACCAGGTACAATACCCTGCTGCTGAATCATGCGACATGTTTGTATGTGATGTGATGACGTAGGTGCGTAAAGTCAAAGGCCAAGAATATGACTGAATTTTAGTAAATTGAGGGGAGTAGTCTCTTTTTCACTTATTCCACTAGTAAACAAAAAATTTAAGTGAAGAGAAATCAATAACAACTTATTTCTCGTTTTTATAATAATTAACTGTATGAAATTGTATTTGTCTAAGTGCTTATTTTGTAAGCTAAAGAAATAAAGTTATTGAATCTGAATCATAGAGGCATCAAATCTACATCTATCTACACCCTTCAAGGAGCTGGCTGGCAAGGGTTTGGTTAGCCAGGGGGAAAACGCACAGACACCTATGCTAGATGTAAGTGCAGATTACGCTTTATAGTTAGGAGGTGCCAATGACCGAGTCTTTGCACAAATAATGTGCATTTAACCTGGATAAAACATACAATAACTCAGTATAAAATATGAACACACCTAGTAATTTATACACATACAAAATTAGTTTTAAATTTTCTCGTAAACGGCTGTACTGATTTGGCCGGGACTTTCACTAGCAGATAGCTGATGTTCTAGGACTAGCAGTCCAACCCGGCTTCGCACGAGTTTTTAACTAACATTTCAAAAATTACAAAGTTATACACACATGGGTTACATTACATTACATTTATCTATACTTAATATTATAAAGAGGAAAGATTTGATTGTTTGTTTGTTGGTTTGAATTGAATAGGCTTCGAAACTACTGGACCAATTTGAAAAAATATTTCACCATTAGAATCCTAAATTTTCCGTGGTGAACATAGGCTATATAATATTTTGAAAAAAGTTAGAGATCCGCATGAAAAATTCAATAATTGAACCGTGCGAGGCATATTCAACCTCTTTTTCTATTATGGCGCGTCAAAATAGAAAAAGAGGTTGAATATATATCGCACGGTGCTTGCTTTTTCTCTACGGCCAGTGTCAAATATGGAGTGTCGAGTCAATGTCAAAAACCCAATGTAAAAAAAGTAAGGGATCCGTATGAAAACTGTGAAACCCATCGTGTTAAAGTGTATAATTTCTGAAATTTTTGTTCCATACCCGTGCAAAGCCAGGGCGGACCGCTAGTTACATATATAAATAATGCCCTCTAATGGCGCTCATTAGGGGAGGCCTATGTCCAGCAGCAGCTATTAAGGCTGATGATGATATTACATAGTATAGAAAAGAGTTTCGGAATGGAAGAGAAGAGACAACATGAATGGACTCACCTCGCTGCCGTCCTGCTGTGCGTTGCACTTGCTGATGTTGAGGGTGCCCGTGATGAAGTCATTCTGCACGTCCACTATCAGGAAGGCGCTCACCGGACGCACGATCTACCAACCAACACTGAGAGTCAGGAACGGTCTGACTTTTACAACTCAGCCCTATGCAGGAGCCGATTAAAGCTGGTGAGGAGCTGATTAAAGGTGCCACCAAAAGATAATCTTATAAAAAGCAGATTTCTAAATTGCCTGATATAATTATTTTGATTAAAGCTGGTGTCAACAAAAAAATAATGTTACAAAAAGCAGATTTTTACGATAAATGTGTGAACACTTTCGCAAAAAATTTCCTGATATTTTTTTAAAAAACACTAACCTAATCAAACCTGCCAGAGGTAGGCTGGGCTAAAAACTTCATTCTGTGTAGAGATAAAATTCTCAACACCTTTACTGCGATTATCAATCTGCTCGCTAATTGTGGTTATGTTGACAAAACCCTCCTTGTTTGGGGGAAGCATGAGCAGCAGTGGATTTGTTGGGTATTAAAGGATTTACATATGTACTAAAAATACAGACGCTTGGCTAGATACCCCGAGAAATACCAAACATGAATGGGTATGTTAGACAGAAGACTTTCTGTTGTATGTAGATACATAAGTCTTTTATAAAGCCTAATATAATATTATACATAGCACCATGGGATTTTATAATCTTATAATGAATGAATTATCAGAAGTTTTAAATAACATAATTTAGGTACCTCCTATGTTCAAACATTCCATCTATAAATTGTAATAGTAATCTATCAATAATAAAGTAAAACTAATGCTGAGAAGTTGGATTAGTAAAATTTTTAAATATTTAGGCTTCTGTTCAAAAATATACAAAAAGTTAATAAACAGCATCTACAGACTATGCAAGTCCACTACTGGACATGGCCTCCCCTGATAAGCGACATCATAATAAGGTGGGTATTGTCATGCTCTCTACACTGGGGAAAATTTGTAATAATTTAATAATTCACCGAAAAAGGCATATAAAGCCTTTAGTTTAAGTTTACAGAACTTTGACTATACAGTCTATTATACTTGTTTATGACCTTACCACTTTGATCCAATGGTTCCAGCAGAATGTAAACTCCTCTTTGTCAATAAATCCATCCCTGTTCTTATCAAACACCTGGAATATATGTGTGGCCTTGTCTTCTGCCAGCGGGTAGATGTGTCCCTTGTCGTTGCGGAACAGTGCCTTGCAGATGAGGCGGAACTCATCATAGTTTAGCTTTCCATCCCTGTAATAAAGTTGAATTTAGTTTCATGACTATACACAACTAATATAAATTGTTTTTTTTTATTTTTAAATTTCTATCCACTCCACACTCTGGGACTTAATGAAAACTGCAGATCATTCTGAATCATAGATTAGACCATACACAGTCATTGGAATCTGTGCAAAACAAATATTAGTAAAATGTGTTAAAGTGATTTAAAAATAAAGTTTTTGCAGATTTGCAATCATGCGCAAAGTTTACATCTTTTTTGAGAAATTTAATGTGTGTGTAAGATTTGGAAGGTAAGGGTTATTCTGATGGAAACATACCCATCTTTATCAAATGTTTCATAGCAGGCGTCCATGTCGGAGAGGCAAGTTTCTTCAAGCGGTGAGTCGTTGGCGACCTCCGACATCGTAGGCTGCAGCGAAATGAGTCGCACGCTCGCGCTGTCCTGCCTTATAAACGAATTCAGCACCATGGTAGCGAAGTATCAGACCTTATGTAATCTAGACCGACCAAAACAACCCATAGCGTAATCTATTCGCATTTTCGAGTGAAGTAACGTGTTTGTCGAAACATTTTTTTTATTTTAGAGACTTTTCGTCAAATATAACACAGAATTTCATTCATATTTTCATCGATTCCCTCGAAAACTTTCGAAAATAAACATTTTGCCACATTTCATAACATTGAAAAGAGTGAGTGAATGGGTTGAATGAATGAAGAAGAAAAGAATGCAACTTGTAGTGAGAGCTGTCATAAAAACTCCAATACACGCAGAAAACCAAAAATTTTAATCGAAATAAAAAAAAACGCCAAATGGTTCCTTGTCATTACTAGAAACAAATAAAAAATCCGTGAACATTCTACGTGAAACGTAACGAATTGTTTAAGTATTCATTCTGTTCATTCTTCCATTTCACAGAATTTACATATTCTGTAATCTATCTATTACTTCTTCTTCTTTTGTCGCGCCGTGCGTGGAATTGTTGGAAAGCCGCCGCAGAATTTTCGTTTCGTTTGCGAATCCGTGTTTCTGTATCAAATTACACCTTGAATCAAATTCCACTAGGGTCGCAATGGCAATTTCCAGACTAATAATTCTAGTGTGAGCCTGAATCGCGAATATTGAACAATAATTTGGTCACGTTTTGATCAGGATTATTTGGACCATGGTGATAGAAGACATGGAGTGTTTACGAGTGGTGGTGGGAGCTACCTCCCTGAGCACGCACGAGCGTTTCACGCAGTTGGCAGAGATGTCGCCGTTCCAGAAGGCTGCGCCCCGGCGCGCCCGAAGAATGTCCACCAATGAGGGGCCGCTACTCAGCACGAACCTTCGAGCTATGCAAAGTCACCAGCACATCGTCGATGAAGTGGTTCATCAGCTGGGGCTGGATTGGCGAGTGGTAAGATGTCTTCTTATAACCTGTTGTTCTACAATTACAACTTATGTACCTACTGTGTTAAATAACTCACTTAGACAAACAACCTGTGGTTTTTCTTTTCTATATTTAATTTTATTGTCAGCCATTGTTTAATGTATGAAAATAATGCAAAGTTTTTGTAAATTCCATGTAACTGGTGTTACAGTTTGAACACCTTTCTTTGTCAATAAAACACTACTTTAAGAAAACTAACATAATGTTTAACAAAGAATTTTTCCTAACTGAAATTAAAACCACTTTATACCTTAATACCAATTAAAATAACAAAGAAACAATAACTATATGATATGTGTAGTAAAAAATGCTTGCAGGTTTGTCTTACCAGAATGTAATTAGGTATAATAGCTGGTGTTACAGATTGGAGTAACAAGTGTTAAATATAAGAATCCTATCATGAATTTATTCCCTTAAAACATCAACTATACCCTGAACCCAGAATAAATATTTTTTTGGCCTAAAATGCTGTAATTTTAAAACAAAAAGAAACAACTGGTGCTTAAAATCCACAAATAACATAACAGTTTTGAAAACTATTATGTTATTTGTGGATGGCCCCTGTGTAGAAAAGTTTAGAACAACACACAGTAACTATTGTTATTTATTTAGCATTTTAATGATCTTGATCATTAAATCATACGCAAGAAGACAGCCTCGCTGCTTCTCAGAACATGGGGCAGTACCAACACCATCCTACAGGTCGTAGGCAGCAAGTTTGCTTCGCCCATCATGCAGTCTTTCAACAGGGTCCTAACTCTTTAGACTCTAGGTTAGGATTCTGTTGAATGGCTGCTTTAAATTTAATTAGGTAGGTAAATGATTGATTTTGTATTTTGTGTATTGATTTTGTTTTTATGTAATGTGTAATTTATGGACTAATGTCTGAATAAAGAAACTTTTTATTTATTAAAATGAGGTTTATTAAACCCTCCTGTTTTATAATAAATAAATAAAAAGAAGCAAATATTAGTTGCTTGCAATTGTATCCTTCTGTCTCAAATACATTTTAAAATGGATGCAACAGGCCAGATGTTAGTTAAATTATTGCACAATTTTTGTGAGGGGCGTTGTCCAGGTAAAGGGAGAAATTCGAAAACTAGACAAAACTTTTCAGAATCATAATAAAACCAGCTTTATGTATTGTATTATAGGATTTGATTAGCTTTAACTAAATGTTAACTAAAATGAGTGGATGGAATGGAAAACCTGTGGTAGCTTTTCCGCGGAACTACCCCTAAGTCTCTTTTACAACAGTCTTCATGCGTTGAAACTGATATCAAATTTGTTTCAGCAAGAGCTGCAGCATGACAACCGCTCTAGAGCAGGCAGCATGCCCCGCAGTCGAGCCGGCAGTGTCAGTAGATACGGCAGCGAGAAGGGAATGCCCGGGCTTGTCCGGACAAATAGCTGGGGGAACCTCAGTCGAGCCAATAGCCTCGGGAATGTGAGTCAGCGGTCTGGACGATCAGGGAGGTCCAATGGAGGGCAGAGGTAAATTATATCCACAGAATAAAAATACAATTAATATAAAAGAAAATTACAATTATCTAACTATATTAAGCTAGTATTTACAATTGAAACAATTGCGCTCACTCCAGACTGTTGCGAACAAACTACAGGTAGCTCAACAATTAGTAGTAATTAGTTGAGTTTGTTTTGTTGCAGTACCCACTCTCGTGCCATGTCGTTCGTGGGTCCGGACCTGAACCAGCGCCTGCAGATGCGCAACGCGTGGATGCGCAGGCGCCACGCGCGCGGCCGCGGCCGCGGGCGCGCGCGGGGACGCGGGTACGTAGCCTTTTTTTTGTTTTCGAGGGAAAAATCTGCAAACAGATACCATACTGCATGGAGGGTACAGTATGGTTATGTGTGGATGTAGAAGATAAGCTTCAACGACCCCCTAAACAACCCCCCGGTGGCCAGCCTCTATGCTTAATTAATGGGCCTGGGAACTCCGAAGAACCGCGCGGGTACCCGCGCGGTTCTTCGGAGTTTCTGTCTAGCTAGTCTAGCTTAAGATGGTGACTCTACTTCTTTTGTATAAATTAAGTGCTCTATCGCATTAGGTATTCCTGTAATGATAGCTGTACAATATATATAATAAATAAATAAATAAATAACTCTGAATGCCAAAAGATTACAGAATTAAATTAACCATACGAGTAACCTTCGTGTAGTTTCACCCTATGTTGGCGATTTTACGCACGCGGCGATTTAGAAGAAAAGATTTGCCACTTTAACTAACCGTGTCATATTGGAACTTAATACATTTTACTTCAGTGATTCTTGTGTCTTAACTACTTGCTTATCGCTCATAGCGTTAAGGCCGCCCTTTATACGTCACAATTCCCGGCACGTGTCTTTATAATGTTTCCTGTCCTTGTGCATTAGAGCTGCATCTATCTGCAACATGCCGGTGCTAGTTGACCTAAGACTAATAAATTACTGTTATTACATTTCTTTGTAAATTTATTGATGTAAATAAGATAAAATTGTAAATATCTGCTTTATCTAATTACGTAGTCACCTTAGACAGTACCATTTTTATTTATTGATTTTTTTTAATTAATGTTCAATTTTATAGCTATTGTAAGCGTGGTAAAATCTGTTCAAAATTTGCCGCTCATATTTTTATTGTAAATGACTTTATTCCATGACTAAGACATTTCCATGAACTGGACACTGGCAGAAAAGTGGCAAGTCAGACATTGCCATAACGAAGAAGTCAAGTCAAAATATTGTTATCCCATCAGAGGCTACATCCAGCGGAACCAATACCAGCAGCGCGGGCGCTGGTACAACCCGCAAGTGCGGCAGTGGCAGCGGGGCTGGCAGCAGGGGCGCCAGCCGTGGTGGCGGCAACCGTGGGGACCGCGGCGCGGCGCGCGCGCAAGGGGCGAGGTCGCGCCGTTGACGCCTCGCGGGAGAGCCGGACAGGTATTTATTTATTCACAAACTTAATGGACTGTAATAACCCCCAAATGATAAATAAAACCATCTATGGCGCTCACTAGGGGAGGCCTATGCCCAGTAGACTTGGCAAACTTAGTGTAGGACGCCCTCCGGCCAGGTGGGATGACGATCTGCGAAAGACTGTTGGCAGATGCTGGATGCGACAAGCCGAAGACAGGGCGCTATGGCGCTCATTAGAGGAGGCCTATGTCCAGCAGTGGACTAATATGGGCTGATGATGATGATGTTGATGATGCCCAGCAGTGGAGTATTCTAGGCTGATGATGATGATAAAACAAACTAAATCAATTATAGTAATGACATGAAAGGGTCAATTAAAAATTTTTACGTATAGTTTACAATTTAACAACATGTGAACACAAATAAAAAACAGCTCGGACGTTATGGAATAAACAGATAAGGAATAAACTATATATACATAAAGTTAATGTAGGTAAACCTAAATATCTACGTCACTATTAAAGTAACCTCAGGTAGGTATACTATAATTTTGTCTATAGCAGTGACTAGAACCCTCTCTTCTCTTTTCCAAGCTAATCCCATAAAAAGGCACACTAAAAGCTCGCCTTAGCACAATTTTGTTTTTTATAGTGTTCTCTAGGTGTATCACAAGGCAGATCTGTGTTAAAGATTATGTAAAAAAATATTTTAGAACATGCATTAAAATTATGCCTTGTGGTGCCGGCATAGAATTTCACCTCCCCAACTCTCCCCGTGGGTGTCGTAAGAGGCGACTAAAGGATACACACCGGGGGGCGAGCAGTAGCTCGCCCTACAGAACAACTCCATCTAACTGCGGTCCCCAACCCGCATGCCCAGTGTGGGTATTATGGACAATAACGTCCAGGCTCATTAGGGGAAGCCTATGACCATCAGTGGACTATTATAGGCTGATGATTTGATGTGATGATGAAAATTATGCTACAGCAATAAATTAGTAAAACAATAAATTTTATCAATACCTAAAATATTTAATGAAATTGTTGTAAAGCTTATAAAACCATGTTTTCCAGGAGAACCCCGGATATGTTCAGAAGCGGGGCGCAGCGGGCCGCGGGCGGGGCAGGGGCCGCGGCAGGGGGCGCGGGGGACGGAACACTGGTAAGTTATTGGGTTAATATTTACATATGCTTTGTAAGATTATGCATTTGGCATACATCCAGCACCGCTACCGCACAGCCCTAAAAAAACCATTCAAATATGGGCCTTGACTAATCTCATCTACAGATCATCTACAGATACATTTTACGGTAACATAAAGGCTTACCTCAAGCTTGAGTAAGTAGGCAAGTAGGAGTTATGTTTGTAGGTAGTCCGGTGTCGTCAATACAAAATGCATCTAAAAATTCCTGTTTATAGTGCATACCTGAATGCACTTTGCTTTGTGGCTATTGTGCGGTCTAGATCTGCAACTAACTTCACAATCTAGCGGAAATTATGTCTTGATGTTATAAATAAATAATGCTGGACAATTCACACAGCATTATCTAGCCCCACGCTAAGCAGAACTTGTGTTATGGGTACTAGATAACTGATATACATAATAATATAGGATATAGATATTTTTTATTATACATAAAATACGATCTACATTTATTTGTTCAACAATTGCAGATAAAAAAAATTACAAAAAAATACAAATATTTGTCCTGATAATGTTGCTAGATCACAATATTCCTCCAAATCTAATGTTACCATAATATCAATAACACGTGATCCGAATGCATAGGCTCTGGCGCAGTGCAGCATTGCCATACCTACTGATTTGCATCTGAGCTAACACTAGCTATACAAGAATCTGCATACATCTCAACTGTTTCATTAAAAATGATATTGTTTTTCAGGAGCATCTCAGAACGGCATGCCAGGCCTCAAGACTCTAGACCAGCTCGACAAAGAGCTGGAGGAATACATGGCGAGCAACCCGGCTTCGCTCGACAAACAGCTCGATGACTACATGGCACAGAGCGGGCTCAGCATGGACACTGAGTAGTCAGACTTTACTTTATTGTTATACTGATGTTGGAATATTTTGTGGGGAGTTTATATTTTTACTGTTGAACCAAGGCCTATTTCTGCTAAACGATCGCTTTGCTATGACGATGGCATCATGTCAGGACATAGATGAATGACACTAGATAGTGCGTGCAGTGCTATTTGCACGGAGATTAATAGGTTAGTTTCAACCATTACCCATTTCGTATTTTCTCGAAGGTAAAATACGTAATGATATTATTTTAACGGGTATTTATCGAGTTTTTTTTTGAGTAATCTCGTGACCACGACGGAGTGCAAACCTGTTGAAACGTCAGGAAAAAAAAACAATGCAATAAATACCCGTTAAAATATAATTAATCATTATGTGTTCAGATCGCGAAAGTTTAAAAAAAAAGGTAAAATACGTGTCATTATCATTACTATTGTTATGGTGATGTGATTAATTTAGTGGAATTAGGGCGCTGGTTGGATGACTATATTAATAGTCTGGTAAGACATAGAGCTCTCTTGTGAGGCGTTATAATGTTGGGTTCCTTCATTAAACATGGAATGCTGGCTAAAGTTTCTCATAATAATTTAATTTTGAGTTGTGTACAGTTCTGTGTTAGACTATTATAGTTATATATGCAACTGGTTAGACCTTTATCGGTTTTCATTTGTGTTATAAACCAGCTACTTGACATTTTACAGATAAACAATAATATCACCTTTTTTCAATGTGAATAGAGTATATTTGCAGTTATCCGTGTGAGACTGGCCTGTAAAGTGTGGCTTCCTATCTGTTTGATATTTGCAACTTTCATCGATGTTGTCAGATACATAAATAAATAATGCTGGACAAATTCACAGTTAAATTTAGCCCCAAGCTAAGCAGAGCTTGTGTTATGGGTACTAGATGGCTGTTATACTTACAACAACAACAACATCAGCCTATATCAGTCCACTGCTGGACATAGGCCTCCCCTAATGCGCGCCATAGGTGGCGTTATTTCATCTGGGGGTTATTGCCCATAATCCCCACGCTGGGCATGCGGGTTGGGGATCGCAGTTCGGTGGAGTTGTTCTGCAGAGGGCGCTGCTGCCCGCCCCCCGCCCCGGTGTGTTTCCCTTAGTCGCCTTTTACGACATCCGCGGGAAGAGTGGGAGTGGTGAAATTCTATGCCGGCACCACACGACATATGGCACATGTTATACTTAAAACATTATAACTACAGATTTTATGAAGATTTTGTTCTGTAATTTTTTTAGTGACACCATGTCAATAAGATAAAATCAGTATGCTCTTGCAGTCTAGAACCATAGACATTTTAATGACCTAGAAGGCCATTAAGACTACAGAAGTTGTAAAGTTAAATTTTATCAGACTTAAATATGTTATGTATGACATGTATTCAAGGCCATGTTCAGCAAAAAGACTAACTGACTGATTTCAAAGGATTTAATTAAGCAGTGTTTAAGAAAAAACCTTAACCATAAGTTAGATTTAAGTTATTCTGATATCGCTAGGGTATCTCAAGTAATATTTAGTATCAAGTGTGATATTAACATTATTCGTATAGATCAAAATTATTAAGTACAACGATTGTTTAGTTTATATTCAACCTTTTAGGATAAGAATTAAATAATGTAAGAAATATTAGGTACATTGTTTATTTCGTTTGTAATTAATCTTTTTTAAGAAATAAATAAAAGATTCTACCTAGAACCGCGGTTAGATGGTTTTTTGGGTATAAAAGTAGCCCATTTGTTGTCCATGTTTGGAAGTACAAGTAAGAATTATAGAAAAATACATATTACTTACTAAAGATGCCTATAAATTATAGTGCTTGACCAGACCCCAAAGTAAGCAGAGCTCGTGTTATGGGTACCAGATATAGCTGATCTTAATTCAATACATACATAGATTTAATTACTAGCAGTTTTAAAGTAGACAACTTAATTGAGAATGTATGTCCTGCAGTGGACTAATAAAGGCTGATGGTGATATCTAGAGTGCCTTTTTGAGAAAATCCGAGAATGCTTAAAAAATAAGCTTAAAATGATGCTTTTTAAACCTCGATTAATTACTTAAAAATTTTACGTAATGTTTGTATTTTTGCTTATTAAGTAAATAATTTTGACATACATCTTATTGTACCCGATATTTTTTTGTTAACTGCTATCTTAATCACTTTTAAAAGTAAAAATGGCTACAAACCTGTCTTTTTATAGCGTCACTTACGCAATACTTTGGGAAATCAGCGACTTATTTCGATATTTTCTGAATCACATAATGGTTAACTATTGAGGATCTCAAGGTAAAATCTGAATGATTACTATACTAGCGCTGCCAAAGGATTCGCACTATTTTTTCAGAATGAAAAGAAACATAAAATACAGTAACTTTGGCGTGAAGAAAAGTAACAAACATAAATGCATCTAAACTCTCACATTTATAATATACTAGCGGCCCGCCCCGGCTTCGCACGGGTATTAAACAAAAATTTCAGAAATTATACACACTAAAACGATGGGTTTTACAGTTTTCATACGGATCTTTACTTTTTTTAACAGCATTGGGGTTTTTGACATTGACTCGACATTCCAAAACTGACATTGGCCGTAGAGAAAAAGCAAGCACCGTGCGCTATACAACCTCTTTTTCTATTCTGACGCGCCATAATAGAAAAAGAGGTTGAATATACAGCCCACGGTTCAATTATTGAATTTTTCATGCGGATCCCTAACTTTTTTGAAAATATTATATAGCCTATGTTCATCACGGAAAATTAAGGATTCTAATGGTGAAAGAATTTTTTAACTCGGTTCAGTAGTTTCGGAGCCTATTCAATTCAAACAAACAAACAAACAAACAAACATACAAACAAACAAACAATCAAATCTTTCCTCTTTATAATATTAGTATAGATATAGATGTATATGTTATGTTTGTTGGGCTGCTTTTAATAGTTTCACCTTCGGTCAAAACTATCCTGAAAACATACATAACCTCAAAATGATCCTGTATAATGTTTGTAAGACAAAACTGTTAGATTAGTATGTAAGGACTATCAGTCAGTTTTTAAGTTTATGAGTTTTGTTAGCCTCTAGCCAAATAAGGTACCTACTTAAGTAGCCTAGGTATGTTTCTAAGAAAATAAAAAATATGAACGAAATCAAAAATGTATTTTTATCACGAAAGTTCCGTATTAGTAAAATCATTCATAATAGGGAAGTTCATGGTTCTCGTCTCCGCCGGAGTGGCATTCCAAAACAACCGGCAGCCTTTTTGTCCAACTTGAAATCCATTACCAGTGAACTTCAAACCGATTACCAGTTGTAGACCCAGAAAAAATGTTGTCGGTATCGTTTAAGGTATTCAACTGGTGTTCGGTTTCAGCTATTTACACAATATGAAAGTGATAATCGAAGTCCAGGCTAGGTTTGAAATGACAAACTGAAACCGATTAGATTACCTGTTGAGTTAGACTATAGAGCCGCAGGTTGGTCGTCAGAAACTATAACAAACAAACTCATAACACGCTCTCGAAGATATTACTGATTGGTACTATTTAGTGGCTTCTTATGTGGCTATGTATAGTTGTTATGTACAGTGTTGAGCCATATAGGTACATATAATCTGGTTAGCGTCGTAGTAGCTGTTGCTATAACAGCGAATGAAAACAAAATATTTTCTTTACAGTATTTTATTAGCAAACAGACGTACATACATTTACACATTATTATTATGCTTATGTATAGTTTGGATTAGACTAACTTAAAATAAAGTCAGAAGTCCCTGTTGTAATGCATATCAATTACCCTTCTTCACAGTAGGGTAGGAATATGAACCACTTGACTCTGGTACACCTTATGTTAAAGTTAATCCAAACTAGGTACTGTGTATTTACATCCCATAAATATAAAATACTTAATTATTTTTCATTTGACAACTTATGGCTTCGAAGAAAATACGCAATGTATTTGAATACCATAGCCTCTTCACTCTATATTTTATAATACCTTATCTAAGTGTGTTATGTATAAATAATATTTATCGTTTGGTTTTTCATACTAAAACTAAAATACATAAATAATATTATAATCCCCCTTAAATGCCTGAATCTAAGACTGATTTTCGCCTACTTATAAATGTACTTTATGTACATATATCAATAAATAATTTATTAAAAATAGGAATAAATAGGATAAAGTAGAAACAAAATGGTGGGAGGGAACGTTTAAATGCCAACATGATAAATTATAGCTAAACATAATTAATCCTAACTACACGTATTTATTTACATTGACAATTATATAAGACAGTCTGTTTAACCCTCGATTTAGTTTCTGAAACGCGTCCACAGACCTATAAAAATACTATATGTATTTATTTTGATACAAATGCGTTAAAAAGTCTGAGTAAGTAACGGCCTAAATATAATAGACAGTAACATTATATCAGTGACTTTCGCCAAACGGCGTTTTTGAGCGATACCCTAAACCCAGAATTAAGTTCTAGCGACCATAACTTAGAGCCTAGATTTCATTGTTGCAATTCTTAAGACTTGGAACTTATATACGTACATTGTCATAACGTACGAGCTTTAGATATGTGTGTCTTATTATTATTTATTACCTAGCTTTGAGCATGTGAGTGAAAAATTAAAACTGCATATTTTTGTAATAATTTCAGCAATTTTGAAGGTTAATTTACTAAGTAATTTCAATGAAAAGGTATTCGCATTAGAATTAAGTACCAGGGCACCAGACTTTTAAGACCTTATGTTGAAAGCACACTCGGCGACCTTGTACCGATGAAAACTAGTGCTGTGATGTAATTAGTCTAATGACTAATAGCATAGCAGCGCTGGATTTCGTAGCTTGATTAAGGCAGTATGTATTCATTATGTATGCTACGTAAAAACATAGTCAAAATGAAAACTATTATTTCTATTTTTTATTAGGTGTATGATCCCAAGGGTTGTACAAAAAAGTTGTACCTACACCCTAGCGTTTCGTCCTTTCCAAAAGAAATATTCAGGAATAAGGTGTGTAGGTTGGTATATAGTATCTCGGATTTTATTATGTGTGAAGAAATTAGAGCGAGCGTAAGTACCTAGTATATACTAATGATGTGATGTCAAAAAACATCATCTTTATAAATTCCACATTACGTAAAGCTCTAAGCATGGTCGCCAGGGCTCTGCACCGGCTATAGGTTGTTGACGGAGATGATCTGGTTGATCCAGCCGATGAAGGCAGACACCTTGGCGTAGACCCCGGGCACGTCCTGCCGGCCGCAGCCGAAGCCCCACGACACGAGGCCCACGAGCTCGTAGAACCCGTCGTCTTGGCAGACCAGGGGGCCACCGCCGTCACCCTGCGAGTCAAAATCATTTTTAGAAGAAAAGATGCTGGACAATGAGCTCTGCTCAAGTCTTTAGAGCCAAGCTCGGAGTTTCTCTGAAGGTAAGGACTTGTAATTTTGGTATGAATACAGTCATCCAACAGAGAATCAAAGCTATTTTTATTTTGGTAACAAATAGCACCAGAGTAATCACCAAAGATCAAAGAATTAGCAAGCGTAAATTGCAGTGGGCTGGCAATATCTCGCGATAAACCGACATCCCAAGGGGGTAGGTAAACATGTTCTTGATTGGAGACCGTGACTCGGCATACATTATGTAGGACACCTTCCGACCAGGTGAAATTACGGTCTGCGAAAGACTGCAGGCAGGTGCTGGACTTGACTGAAGACTGAGCTAAGGCGTTCATTAGGTGAGGCCTATGTTCAATAGTAGACTATCATAGGCTGATGTTGATGTAGTCACAAGAATGTTTACCTGGCAAGCGTCATTCCCCTCCTCCCCGCCAGCGCAGAAGGAGCTAGCTGGCAGAATGAATATCTTCTCCGTGACGGCGTTCACTTTGCGGATGCATTCCGCGTCGCTCACTATGGGCAGCTCGGCCTCGCGGACGCGCAGCGGGATTGGTCCGGCTGTAATGAAGTAAGTTACAGGTGACAATGCTTGTATTTTCATTGTCAATTCTCTTGAAATCTTAGTCCACTATTGAACCGAACATTTATTTTATTTTGAGATATTGAGCACTGACTTGTATATACGATTAGGATATAAGAATATTTGATTTGCAACTCATACAAAAATAAAACAGATACGAAACAAATTAAGTGTAAAATAAAATACCAAAAGACTCCGTTTTCATCATCCATGAATATTGGTTATATATATATTATATTGTGTCCGTGTAGTGTGTAGGCACAGAACTATTTTAAGTGCATCAGAACAAAAATATTAAAATAGACCGCAGATGCCATCATCTCAAATCAAAGTGTTCACTTACTCTCCCCCATGTACCCGTAGCCCGTGACCGTGCAGCGCTTCCCGGGCGCGTGGCTGACGTCCCGCGCGGGCAGGCAGACGAGGCACACCCCCTCCTTCAGCTCCACCTTACCCCCCAGCTTGAGGAGGGCTATGTCGTTGTCCAGGGTCTGGCTGTTGTGGTTGTGGTGGATGTACGTGGTGAGCACCTAGAACCACAAGCAATAGGTAGGTACTTTAACGGGTATATGTAAATAAACTAGCAGTCCGCCCCGACTTCGCACGGGTATTTAACAAAATATGAATATTTCATGCGGATCCCTAACTTTTTTGAAAATATTCTATAGCCTATGTTTATTAGGGAAAATTTGGAATTCTAATGATGAAAGAATATTTCAAATCGGTGCAGTAGATAGTTGCGGAGCCTATTGTATTAAAACAAACATACCTATACAATGAAATCTTTCCTCTATTAGTATAGATAAAATATTTTTTTTATTTTTCGTCAATTTTTTTTTGTTTGTTCTGTTAGTACACTTAGGTAGTGCTAGGTACTATTAAAACAAGGTTTCGTCCTATTTTGATAAAAATAATAATGGTTGTATTACTATTGACAGAAATATTATATACCTTCAGGGTTTGGGCGCCCGGAGATCCGTACTTGCGAGTTAGGTCGTGGTCGCCCACTCTGACGTAAGTAGTCTCTTGCATTCGGACCATGCTGGAAAAAAGAACAATTTGTATAGTCATAAATAGTCAATAGTAAAGTCAGTCTCGCGCCCGCTACGCTACAACGCGGACGTGTGTAGAGGGTCGGTCGCACACATCTGCGATCGCAAAAATGACGTCGTGCACGATTAAGTGTCCTAGTAGCAATATAGTTATTAAGCAAGTAAGAGGCAAACTTTATTGAAGGCAGACCCTTTATATCTTCTGGATACAGAGGATGAGTGATGGCTGGGGTCGGCGAGAGTATGGAATGGTGGGATCGCTGGCCATGTATATTATGTGTGGAAGAGGGGACGCCAGTCGTACGTCCTTCTCCGTCGAGTCCTACATAATCCTGGTCCCCCAGACCACTATTGTATATCTCTACTTAGTACGTACTTGGTGACGCAATGCGCGGCGGTGAGCACCCACTGCGTGCCGATGAGCGCGGCGCCGCAGAGGTACTGGTTGTTCTGGTTGATGAGCGCCACCTGCCAGCACCACTCGCCGCGCGCGCCGTCCTCGCCGCCCATCACGCGCGCCGACCTACCTGCACTGCCTGAAAATAATCAGGTAGGTAATTCAGATTCAGATTCAATAACTTTATTTCTTTAGGCTTACAAAATAAGCACTTAGAGAAGTAAAATTTTATACAGTTAATTATTATAAAAAATAAATAAATATGTTATTGATTTCTCTTCACTTCAATTTTTTGTCCACTAGTGGAAGAAGATAGTATACTCAGGGCTATCTCTGACACGGTATATCATAATCCAAATAACCACCATTGGATATCCGTCCATTTGGGCGGTAACACGAAGTGACGGCCCTGTAGCCGTTTGTAGAGGTACATGCTACTATTTTCAGTCTCTATGTAAAATATTCTTTGTGTTTTTTTTATCAATTATTATATATCTAGGTATAATATGTCTATAATAGGGTCCTTAATTTTGTATTATGCGCCTGAAACAAACGATTTTATTACTCTAAGATTTTATTATAATTATTAGAACCGACCTTACATGTTGAATGATGGTCAGATTGAAGCAGTCGCAGATAGAGGCTCGTGAAATGTGGTGCTAGACAATTCTTAGGGTATCAATCATCTCAAAAATTACAAAATCTTTGGATTCCGACGAAATGAACTTATACTCTGAATCTTATTTTTAATCGGATTTCATCCAGCTACACCGTTCAGAAATGACTTGTTATAAATATTCACGGGTTGTTACCGCGTTACTTTACAAATTTTTCCCGACAGAAATGTTTTAGGAAGAAGAATAATGTGCACTGTGCACACTAATCAATGGGTAGCCAATTTGAGAAAGACAGCTGGAGGCGAATGGGTAGTGTGAAATAAAACTTACCTTTGACACCACAGACATATCTGTTGTACTTCTCAGGAGGCTTCGTCGAGTAGTTGCCTCCGTAGGATCCGTAGTCGGGCTCGTAAGGCACTGGAAGTTAATAAAATTGAATATACTTCATTAGTGAATGATCTTTCAAGGGATATTGATACGAAAAGTCAAGCTGGAAGGCTTCAGAATTCGAAATCTATCAGATTTTATGAAAAACTTGCAGGATGCAGTTTTTGGAATTTTCGGATCCGTCCTTTGGAAGGCGACCTCTATTCTACCATGCTAGGAAACCGAAGTAAGGTATTCCAGGCCCTTGAATCCTGAATCCTTGAAAACATTGTAGTAGATGTATACTTTTTCGGACATTCTTTGTCAATACTTAGGTATTCCACAGATAATATAATACTATTACCTCAGACACAGATACACAGATAAGTATTTGTATACATTTTGTATAATTATGATTCGGATACTTACAAACTGCCGTGTGGTGCCGGCAAAGAATTTCACCACCCCAACTCTTCCCGTGGGTGTCGTATGAGGCGACTAAGGGAAAACACCGGGGGGCGGGCAGCAGCACCCTCTGCAGAACAGCTCCACCGAACTGCGATCCCCAACCCGCATGCCCAGCGTGGGGATTATGGGCAATAACCCCCAAATGATGAGTACTTTATTATATGGCGCTCATTAGGAGAGGCCTATGTCCAGCAGTGGACTATCATAGGCTGTTGATATTGATGATGTTGACTTACAAACAGGCGTGGTGTGCGGCAGTAAGGCAGTAGTATACGGCGTGTTGTACTGCGTCAGGGGCGTGTAATGTTTGTCCTGCGCCGGGGGCGGGGGCGGGGGCGGGGGCTCGCGGGGGCCTGTCACCTCCTGGACCTTGGACTTGGGCGCGCAGCACTGCGTGCCGGCCTTCTTGCATTTGAAAACGTCGGTTATCTCTGCATTGTCTGGGAAAAAAGAATTGAAATAAGGTAGGTACAGTGCGCGTCACATATAAGTACCCCCCTATCTCAATGTATATGGGACACAATAGTTGTTATTGTTGGGAATTTCAGTCTGTGATTATTATGGAAGGGCAGTTCGATCCTGAGCGGCGGCGGCCTGATAAATTTTTGCATGTGAAAATTTACAAGGGAATTAGAAGTACATAGTCGAAAATAGTTTGTATACAAGGGGGGTACTTAATTCTGACGCGCACTGTACATAAATGAGGAAAGTTCTGAAACGTCTTCGTTAAGATGCGACTGATTTCTGCGCCCTAAGAAGAATTATTTCTAGAATGTTTGATTGGTGACCAAGTGGTGATCGGTAAGATAATTCCTGAGGAGAGATCCTCGCACAAAAAAGAATAAGCTGATGCTGGTCTGAAAAAGAGAAGAGATACCTATTGAGATAGACTGAGGTGATGATGTGTGTAAGCTCGACCATCCACTCGAGTAGTATCTTATTTTTTATCTGACATTTCAAATCCACACTAAGTAACCATTTAAGCACATGTAACATATTGTTAGATAGATAAAAATGAGTAAAGATAACAATAGATGTAAGACAATAGGATTAAGGATGTATAAAGTCTCTGATTATGTTAGAGGAACAGAATTATAAATAAATAAAAAAACATTTAAGCAGGCACTAAGCGACTCTGAGTGTGGCTGTTAGACATGCATGGTAGTCAAACTAGGTGGGGTACTCACGGAAGCAAGTAAATGTAGACAAGAGCGGCATGATGCAGGATCCGGGGCACTCGGGCCGCGGGTCCACCGGCGCCGGCGTGGTGGTGCTCGTCGTGGTCGTGGTGCGGAAGGCTCTGGAATATATCATGTCTAGAGTTATCTGCTTCAGAAGACTGGTCTGAAGAGTAGCAGTTTTAATCTACGAACGTGTGAAACAGTTTATTGTAAAGTAGTCGTGACTATTGCGTTTTGCGATTAAGCAAATTCATTCATAGATTCAGATTCAATAACTTTATTTCTTTAGGCTTACAAAATACACTTAGAAAAGTACACGTAGAGTCTAGGCAGTCACTCATAAACTCTTTGCCGCATTTAAGACCTGACACAGGTCGTCTAAGATCTAACGGCACAATAAAGGCTTATTCATGTCGCTCTGAAAGCCCATGTGGGAACACTCGTGGTAACTATCACAGATTGAGATTATGAAGCTTGACACACATGCTAACTGTTACCCTAAGAGGAAGGCTGTTTTATTGCCACGCTTGTACTACAAAAAAGGAGTACCTATTAGAGTCAGCTCGGACTGAGTGGAGTAGGATACCTTCTCGGATTGTGACAACCCATAATCCGTGCGCACTCGGACGACGAACAAGGGTTGCCACAATCCGAATTGCATCCGAGTATGTATCCGAGTCTACTCGGTCCGAGCAGACTCTGATCGTGTCAACTCGGCTTTAGAGTACTTAGTGAGTAGGTACCTTTTTGTCTTGTTTAGCCGCATTTGTGCTTCCCGGGACTCTCAGTTTCCTAAGTTACAGCCGAAAAGGATTTTCGAAGGTGCAACATCTGTTTACGTAGAATGTGCAGAGGAGTGAGACTCACTTGGAGCTGTCGCAGCAGACAGTGGAGTCCTTGTTGCAAGCCGTGTGGTAGTTGAGCGCGGCGGGCGGCTTGCAGAACGCGGCCATGATGCTCAGCATGCAGTACCCGCGGCAGCGGGGAAGGGGGGGCTGCAATTACATTTATAATGGGCATATTGTTTTTTTGTTGTCTTTGCCGTTTATCCATTGTCCTCCCGACATTTGTGTCATTTTTGATAAATCTAAATGTTTCATAGGCATAATTACATTCATGAAATAATACAGTACAGGCCTCTAGAATATGCTTAAATAATCTTCGATTATTAAAAATTTTCTTATAAAAAATAACTTTGTTTTTTGCTAAACATGATTTGTACGATGTCCTTCACATAAATCGACATTTTAAAGTCGTTTTTTTTGTTATTACCAGTGCAAAGGTATAATAATGTAGGGAAAAGAGCCTTCGGAAAGTTATTTTTAAAAGCTTTCTGGCATTAAAACTATTATATAACAGATATAAATTTAAAGAAATACAATTTTATGTGTGGACTTAAAATGAACCTAAGTGGAAAATCCTATTGAGTTACGAACTATTTCTTGATTAACTACCAAAATACTACTAAAATGATATTTGTTTATTGAGCTAGCAACACTAAACAGACGAAACAAGTAAGCCAATTTGATTTTGTCTGTCCTGTTTGAACCTGTGTGCCGTGGCAGAAGGCGGCTCTCGGAGTGACTTTTTTGTATTCCATTGAAAGACGGAGTTTTTGGTGGTAAGTAGCTTGTTTTATGTAGCAAAATGAAGTTATTTCGTTTCCTCTATATTTACTTCAGTTAAAATGATTTAAAACAATAGGAAAGTAATCGTCTATTCCATTTTATTTGAATTTAAATTTTGAATCAGCAAACTGTTACGTTCCGTTGAGAAATTTCGTAACTCAACGGAACGAATTGTAACTCAATGTAATGCTAAAGCCGCGTTTAAGTTGTGATTTTATTCTGGCTAACCTATATGTATAGAGGGTTTTCTGCTAAGCAGTGGTAATTATAAAATAAAAACCAAGAAAATACATTATTATAAATAAATATTCACTGCTAATTATCGCGTTTATTTACCTACCTATTTACGCGATAAATACCCGTGAATATTTATTTATAATAATGTATTTTCTTGGTTTCTATTTTATAATTACCTAGTTTTTATATTATTTTTCCTATATTATAATTACTAATTAGTTTTAATATTCTGTACTGAAGTCCGTTTTGTAGTCAAAGGTGAACGCAGCCTTACATTTTTGTTACGTTCCACTGAGAAATTGTCCCTCAATTTTATTACAGTATTATTAAAAAATACAGGTTATTTTATTTCAAAGTGTATATACTAGTGTTGTTATTTGGTTACGAAATATGTTCTTTAATTGCCAGAAAGTTCCTTGCACCACTATTTTTTAAACTTACAGTTTTATAGGTATGTAAAGATTGTGGTTAAATCAGTAAAGTAACTCAAAGGAGTAACTATTGCGAATATTACACCACAGTTCTTATTTTTCTGATAGTTTTTGTGATAATTTGATAATGTACTCCATTTCTTTATTAAACAATATTAAAAGTTAATACATCGCGTTTTATTTCAATGTTTTAAATGCAATTCATTTTGTTTCTCAATGGAACAACTTTTTCAGACTCATGCAAGTAAAATATAAATATTTATTGATTTTATGTATTATTTTATTGTACTTCTATATAATTAGGTGAGTTAGATATTTATCTTCTGAATAAATGGCATTATAATACAAAAAAAATCATATTTTTTACTAGACCCTAAAAAGCAATGAGACAACAAAAAAAAATATGCCCTAATATCTTTATCCTATATTATACGAGTATTAGTCTTATTTTTTATTGCTTTATTTATTTGGACAACAAACGGTTTTACACGCTTTATATCTAACTTAGTATGTATCTCTTAACCATTTAAGTCCTCGCATAAACTTATAAGCAACTAGCGCCGGCTCCACATAGGTATTTAGCAAAATTAATTTGTATGCGTCACCCAATTTTTTTTATAAAAAGCCTATGTTTATTACAGAAAATATATATAATTCTAATGGTGAAAGAATTTTTCAAATTGACCCAGTAGTTTCGGAATTCAAACAGTCAATCAAGCTTTCCTCTTTATAATATTAGTGTAGACAAGTATTTTTTTGTCGTAAATAAACTTAGACGCCCTTGTCCAGCAGTGGACTGATGTGGGCTGATGATGATGAAACTTAGAAACGAAAACGCATTAGATCTATAATGTAATGATATTTTTTGTGTCTAATAAAGTGAATTGAATTCAATAGTGGTTTTTGGAATTCATTAAAAGTCCAATTAGAATTTTCAGCTTTATGTACTAGGTAATGTGCTTTACGCCCACTTCGTTTTATTCCAAGATAAATTTTAATGATATTGAGGGATATTTACCATGATTAGAGTTTTGATTTTTCCAATATTTCGGCACAGTTTCATGCTCCATGATCACGGAACAACTGACATTGGAAAACTCAAAACTCTAATCATGGTAAATATCCCGTTATAAATGACTTTAGGTCTTTCCAAGTTATACAAGATACTAACCGAAGGTCTCGTGGTGGTAGGTCGGTAGGTAGTGGTGGGGCGCGGGCGCCGGGTGGTGTAGTGCTGCTTGGTGTACTGCGTGGTGGTCTCCGCCTTGGGCTCCGTGAGACAGCACGTGCCCTCCTCGGGGCACACCGCCTCCTCGTCGATGTGGTCGCACAGCAGCGAGAATAGGCCTCCCACGCAGTCCCCGCGGCACTTGCGACCGGGCCGGGGCTTCGCGGTGGTCGTTGTCTGGTGAGAGAAGTATTAGTTGAAAGTGTATCATATAGTCATTAATTTGGCGAATATTTCATTATAGGTATATATCAGATCTTATAACTAGAGTGGTGTCAAGTGTATTCTACCAGCAAGCAGGCGTGCAAATTAAATAGCAGTGAATCAAGTACATAGTTCAAATAATCAAGTAGCTAATAAATAATCTACGACAATAGAACGAAAATAAATAGTTGACTATCTGTTAGTTAATTGACGATCACAGACAAAGCATACTAAATAATTCTAGTTAAAATTAATACGAGTTATTAATCGTCTTCGGGGTGGTCTGTGATGTGTGTCGCCTGTATGTGTCTGCCGTGCTATTGGATTATGAGAGTGAGGGCAAAGAGTCTGTGTTTGTGCACCCACTAGTGCATATATAATACTAGCGACCCGCTCCGGCTTTGCACGGCTTCAATTCTGCCAAAAAAAACCACATCAAAATCCGTTGCGTAGTTTTATAGGTCTAAGCATACATAGGGACATAGACAGACAGTCGGAAGCGACTTTGTTTTATACTGTGTGGTGTACCAAGCACATAGCTTAACGGAGACAAGCCATGTGCGCGGTACATATGAGGTGGCAGCCTCGGCTAGCACATTATCATCATGAGTCACAGGTAGAATGTTTCTAACTTAAACTAATAGTAGTGTATAAATAGGCGAGCTTACCCCTAACCTTGAGCTTAAACCCCTTCAAATATACTTATTAAACTTGTATTGTTTATTTTGTGATGTGTCCAAGAGTCCTGTAAGGTCTAAAGGAAATAAAGCACTTTGATTGATTGATTGAAAAAAGTCCGTGATGCTGTACACGTACCGTAGTAGTCTTCTTCTTGGCTGGTTTGTTCTCGCTTGGCACCACCAAGTCCGCGGGTCTCTCTCGGTCCCCATAGTCCCTCGAGACGCAGCACTGTCGCCCGGCGACGCAGAGAGACTTCGACGTTAGGTAGGCAGAGCAGTAGCGAGTTAGGTGGGCTTCTACGCATACGCCTGGACACGCTATGTTGCCTGGAAGAAAAAGATGGCAATTAGCGTAAACTCAATCAATTGAAATAAAATTCTAATCTTAAATTACCCTTTTATAATTGGTATCTAATATAGTACATATCTAACTAAGAAAAGTTGAGGGTTTTGAAAGGCATTTTTCACTTTGAGCAATGGGCCGTGTGGTGCCGGCATTCCCGTGAATGTCGTAAGAGGCGACTAAGGGAAACACACCGGGGGGCGGGCAGCAGCGCCCTCTGCAGAAAAACTCCACCGAACTGCGATCCCCAACCCGCATGCCCAGCGTGGGGATTATGGGCAATAACCCCCAGATGAAATAACGCCACCTTTGGCGCACATTAGGGGAGGCCTATGTCCAGCAGTGGACTGATATAGGCTGGTGTTGTTGTTGTTGTTGTTGTTTGAGCAATAGGTACCTAATTCGGGTCAACGAGTAGCCGTGCATGGCAAGTCGTTCGCCAGTCAATACCGCGACTGAGTCATTCAACAATATTTACAGGAGACAAAAAAAAACGTATAAATGTTACTGTTATCCTACAATCCTACAAAGTAAAGTATTTTTAACTGCCTAGTGCCTACTCTAATATATTTTATCATTGTTAATACATATTTTTTCAATATTATGGTACCTACTTAGTATTTTGGATAAAAAAGTAACGATCGCGGTTTTACCAATTATTTGTGATAAAATGATATCATATTGGCGGTTGGTCGATCTTCAATTAAAACCGAACAAATTCAAATAAATCTGGCGGGTCCTCAGTCAGAAGGCACAAATGGAATCCCTGATCTGATGCATGTCACTTAAATCATTTAAGTTGTCTACGACTACAACGCTTGCTCCAAAACTACATCTAAAATATGTACCTAATAATTACCAGTGTTTTTGTCGGAGGCGGGCGGCGGCCGAGTGGTGGGCTCCTCCTCCTCCCCCTCCTCTTCCTCCTCCTCCTCTTCCTCCGCCGGGGTGGTCGTGTACGGACGTCGGGTCGGCTCCGTTGAGTTGCCTGGAAGATAATATTATGACATTAAAGTATGTACCTTACAGACATTGCGTGCCCGGCACAGTTGAATTGCCCATGCAAATGTATAACCAAATTAATTGTTATTAGAACATATTTCCACAATATGATGCTATTATTTGTATTTGAATAGCATTTATCTAGGTTACTAAATAGTTGGAATTGACTTAAATGAACTTTGTCTGTATAATGTAATATATTGAGTATTGATTAAGTAACCTACTCACCGAACGCGGTCACTCATTTGTTTAGTTTGTCTTATTCAACTTATTAGGTCAGTATCAGTGTGCTAGCCACGTGCTAGCTCATAAAATATATAAATTATTGCATATGCATACACAAGTTTTAAATTGCAGTCAATCTTGATTCTCCACCGAGGGGGTGCAGCTCGTTTAGAATTATAACATTCAGATCTGTACCTAAGGATCATTATTACGCAGGATTCAAATCCTTAGATAACTGTAACTGTAAGTAAAGTAGGTATCATAATCTTGCGTACGTAAGTACCTACACTTGAAACTGTAAGTTTCATTATTTGCGCGTAATACATAGATTGAGCCCTGTCGTTATAGTCCCATCTGCCAACAGCCCTTCGCAATTCACCAGAGCTTACAGTAACTAGCTAAGATATGGCGTCATAATCTGGGGTAACTCAACGGATGCTCATAGAACTTTCGTAGCCCAAAAGAAGTGTATTCGGGCCATATTTGGTATTAAGCGGAGAGATTCATGTAGACCTTTATTTATAACGAATAAGCTGTTAACATTTCCATCACTTTATATTTTTGAGATGTTGAAATTTGTAAGAAACAACATGCCTTTATTTGAGAAGGATGAAAATTCTCAAAATAAAAGGAAGATTGTACAAAAACCACTTAAAGTGCCCCAGTTGAGACTAGAATTATGTAAAAGGAACTGCTACGCAATGGCCATACGACTATATAATAAACTTCCATATGACATGAGAAATTTGACAAATAACGAATTTAATCGTAAAATATATAATTGGCTCTGTCAAAATTGTTTTTATACGATTGATGAATATTTTCAATTTAAATTTTGACATATTGTATACATAATAATAATTTGACTATAATATTTTAATTAAATATAAGAGTACTGAAAATTGCTATAAATAAATGTCTAAGTTAATATCAAATATTTGCACGACTATTAAGTCAAATATAGTGATACTTACTTATTTTAAGACCTACTGTTAACCTATATTTAAGCAAATAAATAATATTTCATTTCATTTCATTTCATTTCATTTCATTTCATAAGCTTGCAGTGCACCGAAGCTAAAGGTCCACGTCCACTTACCCGGCACGTCGTCGACGCAGCACTTCATGTTGCTGGGACACGCGACCTCCTCCAGCACGTTGGTGCAGATGAGGGCCGCCAGCGGGTGCATGCACGAGCCGGGGCAGTCTTTCGACTCCACCTGGGAATCGAGGGTCTGCATGAAGCCTGGAAGGGGGGGAAATGCGATTTAGATTACAATAGTTTTAGTGTTATTCCTATTAATATATTAAAGTTGTGCTCCGTGTTAGCACGGGTGCAATGCTGATAATAATGAAGGTTATACCTACACATAAACCCTCCTCTTGAATCTCTTTATTTATCAAAAAATAAAAAGAAACAACCGCATCAAAATCCGTTGCTTAGTTTTAAAGATCTAAGCAAACAGACGGTGACAGACAGACAGCAGGGGTTTTGTTTTATACTTAGTATGTAGTGAAGACAAAAGCTTGTTACCTACGATCTTACAAAGGCACATCGTTAGCCAAAGCTGTCGATACACGCTAACAGCCAGGGCCGTAGCCAGAAATAATATTCGGGGGGGGTCGAGCCTTAGACCCGCCCGAGACAACATGCAACATCTTTATATATGTACTTATGCTACTTATGCTAGTACCCGGAGGGGTTTTCAACTAAGCACTTTCCAAAAAAAATCGACATAAAAATAACAACCATGGGTAACGGCGAGCGGAGCGAGCCGCGAATTTTTTCAGATTTTTCCGATGTTTTGTAAAAAAGTAGGCAAAAGTGTGACAATAGATGTGACAGCTAGCCCCAAATATTTTAAAAACTGCGGTGGTCTTTTTGGAGATTGGTATGCCAGCAACAAAGAAAAAAATGTGAGAAATACAAAAAATAAATAACTTCGAGTGTCATTTTCGGGTGACAAAAAAGTTAGTAGTATTAGTTAAGGGGTAGGTATAACAATTCACATTATTATGAGAGAATGGCGAGCGAAACCAGCCGCCAATTTTTTTACATATTTTCACAGGCTGATGAAAATGACTAAATGGCTATAGAATGATCGGCGAGCGAAGCGAGCCGCCAAATTTTTTACATATTTTCGGCAGGCTGATAAAACTGACCGAAAGGGTACAGAATGAACGGCGAGCGAAGCGAGCCGCAATTTTTTTACATATTTTCGGCAGGCTGATAAAAATGACCAAAAGGCTAAAGAATGAACGGCGAGCGAAGCGAGCCGCAATTTTTTGTGCGACCTCGGATGATCTATAAATAGAATCAAGAGTGACAAAAGATTATCATTAGCGAACCCTGAAACTTTTAGAGCCAAAATTATAACAGTGAGTGGAGTGACCGCCGATATTTTGTTGTGTTTGCGGCCGCTGAAAATTTTTGAGAAATTGTGGCATTTTCGCAAGGTTGTTAAAAAGCTTAGAATAATTCCGAATTAACGGCGAGCGGAGCGAGCCGCGAAATTTTTTGTGACCTTTTCGGCCGTTACTAAATAATTTAGAAAAGTATGTTATAAATAAATACATGACAGTAAACGGAGAAAGCAATTCAATTACTACGGAACGACAACAAAATAGGTCTATTGATTTATAAAATTAAAAGTAATGTCGTGATCTGCCTGCCTAGCTGGAATCGGCCGTAAATGAATGCGATTCGTGCACCCAGCTCATTTAAAAAGTAGAGACGAATTTTGTCGAAAAAAAGTATGAGTTTTCAAAAGATAATAATTTAAAGAAATATTTAAGTGCTTACATACAGTACAATGTATGTAGATACACAATAGGAATCGCATGGCATGGTGCGCGAGCGCGCCCCGTCCGCCACCGACGACTCAGAGCGCGCTGTTGTTAATCGGAGACGAAATGAGACGAAAAAATGTTTGTGTTTTTAAGAGAGAATAGCTATTTAAAGTAAGCCGTACTTTCCACGTACGAGTACGTATCCGAGAAAATTTTACCTATTCAAGTTTGATTTTTAACGGTGCCTCAACATTTCGGGGGGGGGGGTTTGAACCCCCAAACCCCGCCTAAAACGTGTAAGAAAGCAATGCAGGAATGTCAAGTGCGTTTGCGTACGAAAAAAAATATGTTGTCCTGTTAAGTAAAAAGTTGAAAAGTAACACTAATTGTCTCTTCATTTTAGTTACAATTTTTAACTTCAAACGTCCTATAAGAACCGGTTTTTCATATTATCATGCACCGCAGAAATATTTTACGTTTCGATGCGACGTGATTGCCGTCGACGCTGTAAACACAACTTAAGGTATCTCAATAAACTTCAACCTCACAAATCCTACTTGTCAGGAAGTGGACTAACGGTATGTATGACGTGGTCGGTATCAGTGTCAGGCTAACAGAATAGAAGCAGTCTCCTCGAGTCAGGATGTAACCTTGGCAAGGCTAATTGCGGTACCACTGGTCCGTCTGTCCGTTACGACCGCATTCCGGCCTGAACTGGCGAGATTTACACTCGTTTGGATACAGACTTCGTCTACGAAGTAGATGTACTGCGGTGGGCAAGATTGTTTTATAAATGTATCTTCGTTTTTGTTTTACAAAAAATTTTGAGTAATGAGTGACTAAAGATACGACATGATTAAACTAGAATTTAAACTACTTACTCAATGTATTGTATTGGGTGTGCCCGTAAGAATAGAAGTTTGTATGTCCATGGATTAGCACGGGTAGGTATATAAAACGTTTAAAAAAAAATTAATTTTTACTCACGTTAGGTTACATTATTAAAGTTTTCATACTTTTCATACACAACTTTTTTAAAAATATTTTACAGTTTATATTCTTCAGGGATAATGTTGAATTCTAATAGTAAAAGAGTTTTTCAAATCAGTCCGGTATTTTCGGCATTTATTCAATTCAAACACACAATAAAACCTTTCCTCTTTATAATATTATAGTAAAGGTAACTAAAAATCTAATCAGATATCGTCGAACAAAGCTTCTCGTAAACGAATATGAGGCTAGAGCTAACTCTAAAGATAATTAACGAACGATTTTATTTTGTATCTCTACGTAGCTTCTAAGTACCTCCACTACTCTATAATCCCTCTCGATAAATGCCATCATAATATTTTGCAATGGCTGCACACATAGCTAGCAACATTCAACATTCGATAAGAATACTCGATCAAGTTACTTTTCAAACAAAAACCTTTTCAAAAAAAGGAGAATCAGTTCATCCGATTGAGTAACTCTACCACTAATGCCATGGCAGGATATTTTTAATGGCGAAACAAATAACTTTCATTTTGTAGGTGTTGTTACAGACGGCAGACATGCAATTTTGAGTGATACTTTACTCACCCTTTGTTCTTTATCGAGTACCTTACCTACACACCCTACAACTTAACAATATAATAATCTAATCTCCCAATCCCCACCTCAAGGCCACAGATCCCTGATTACATAACCACCGGTCAGCCCACATTCCTCCCAGATGATCTAAAACTCGGGCCGTTACCCCTCTACCCTCACCCCCTTTCAACGGAGGAGGGAGGGGGGGTCATATTATCAGGGGGGGGGGGACTGACCTCACACCACACTGACATAGAACTTGAGGCTAATGAATGAAGGAAGTTTGAGTTATAGGCGTTCGCGATTTGGTTTGGTTAGATTCCACGATTTGGATTGGCTTGTTTGGTAGAAATCAAAATCAAAGTGCTTTATTTCCTTTAGACCTTACAGGACTTTTGAACACTTACTTTGGTACTTGGTACGTTTTTACTTTGGTAGGCAAAGATAAATCTTTGTTGGTAGGTACCTACCTGTTTTATTGTGAAGGGAAATAAAGGCTTTAGGTTTGTATGGAAAGCGAGAGAATACAATATAATATAAAACTAATACAATACAATATAAAAGTATAAGGTAACATAATTAGATGTACAGAAGTACTTTATATAAGTTAGATCACTAAGTACCTAATAGGTACTCCGTTGTATTGTTATGATTTTATTAAAAGTTTTTTTGGTCTACTTGTCTTGTCCATTTTATTTCTCTGTATGCGCATATGTTGTTAAATAGTCAAGTTAGATGTATCATATTTAAGTTATTTTGTTTTGTGATAATTTTATATTTTATGATCAGTTGAGCTATTTGTAGTTTGTTTGCGACAGTCTGCAGTTAGCTCAATTGTAAATATTAGTTCTAATTTAGTTAAGTATATAATTGCTATTTCTTTGTTAATAAAGGTTTTACTTTAATGTTTTTGCATCAAAATAAATAAATAATATAGTGGTAAGCCCGCCGTAATGAGCGCCATAGATGGCATTTTTTGTTATTTGGGGTTATTGCCCATAATCCCCAGGCTGGGATGATAGATATGATATAAATATATACCTACATATATTTTATATGGGCCTTAGTTTTTAAGTATTTTCCATCCTGTTCTAGACTAAGTTGTCTTAAATAAATGAATTATTATTATTATAAATCCTGCCTAGATGTCCAGCAGTGGACTATTATAGGCTGATGATGAAGCTCGCGGTCGTCTGTCCCCTGCGCCTGCTCCAACAACCGTTACCCGATGACCTAATGCCGGCAGAGTACTACACTATCTGTGTCGGCGGTGAAATCTCGCCGAAAACGAAAGTACCTGCGCCTGCGCCGACGTCGACGTCGACCGCCTCTAATTACGACCTCGTATTCCGTTCCAATGTCAAAATGGTCCAGTTTAGTTTTGGCTTGCCGTCTGTCTGTTGGTACCTTCCATATATTATAATATTCTAGTTATGGTATACTGTTTTCTAAACAAATAAATAAGTTCTTCTGTTGGCTATAATGTTGTATACATTATATAACAATAACTTTTTATCAATTTAATCTTTCTCTCCAATCATCTCAGGAAGTGAAGCATATTCCCCAAATTTATCTATTCTCAATTCTTCCTTTGTGTCGAATTTTATATCATTTACTAAGTATTTGCATTTATTTCATTACATAGGTAGTGGGTAGTAGGAGACACCCACGATAATAATATAATGTGCTGGTACCTACCAAATAAATCGGCAAGCCCCAAACTACTACCTAGTTATTGGAATTAAATTATATAAAACATAGACAATAATATAAAAATAAATATAATTGGAAAATGAAATTCATTCTAACAGCTCTAGAATTAGCAGCCTTACCAAACATTCTCCTATGCACTCTACACAAAACCACTTCAAATAGGGAGTTAAACAGGGGCCTCACAAAGTCACAGACGCAGGCTAGTCTGAGAATCTAGAAATGCCTAGAGTTAAAGGCAAGGGGCAAGACATAGATGAATATATCTTAGAAGAGTCTAGGTAGGTATCGTAATTAGCAATGCAATAAACATGTCAGGCGCCGGACTTGAGCAGGCGACTCTAGGTGCTTTCTCGCGGGTCAACGACCGCGAGAAAGTCGATGATTCAACAATGACGACTTGTGACGTCACTCTTGAAATAGATAATGCTCACGGGCCTGATAACGCGATGTTCATGCAAAATGAACTAAACTAGATAAATTGATATGCAATTCAATTGTAGAGCTTTAAATATACCTACATTTAGGATAATAATGTTTCATCAGAGAAATTCCCGTGGCTGTGGCGGAAGAATTTACCCCTACAATTGAGCCCGTGGTTGTACGAGAAGGGCAATGGCCTTATCTATCTGTATTTTTAATAAACACATCTACAAAGATCACCGTTTCGTCTGACAAGCCATGGCAACAACAACAATGATTATGGCCTCGAAGCGTGTTCAGCAGAGCGTATATCTTCTGATGAGTTACAATATAGATATAATAGTTACAACATAATAATTAATAACGATAATTAAAAAGTCAGAACGTTAGGTACCTAAGCTGGGTAAACTCGAGATAACGTACGCTATAGTGTAAGAACTCTACCTTTAGAGAATTTGCTCCCGGCCGCTATTCAGAATCAACTACAGGTAATCCCAGGTGGCAATAAAAAGATCAGATACTATTAATTGTATAATTTATAATAGATGTAAAACAGGAATAATTCGCAGTTTATCCTGTTTTTTTAGCACGTAGCACACATAACAGCACTTAGAACACCGTACATCCGCTTAGATTTTTTCTAGTAGTCAGATGTAATTCTACGCTAGTAGTGCTCGCTAGTATTGTTGGCAAGTCCCTAACAATAATGGATTTATTAATTACTAGCGGCCGTTCCTTCGCACGAGTGCAATGTGTAGTGTATTTTAGTACCCATAACACAAGCTCTTCTTAGCTTGGTGTTAGATTATGCTGTGTGGATTGTCCAACATTATTTATGTATATACGAAAAATATACGAATCCAAAAAACTCATTTCACCAGTCAATAAGCAACTACCTACCTTGTCTTGCAAGCTGGTAGTTACATAAAAAATTTAAACTCGCGCCTTATAATCGTCAATCTATATTCCAATTGTGCCTGCTTTATCAAATGGTAGGGTAAGTAACATAAATAAACATTATTAAATAAATGATGGATTTCATGACAGCATCAGTCTCGGGTGGCGTGTGGTGCATGTTTAGCGCTTAGCAATCACCCTGATGTTATTAGGGACACGTTATAGAGGCTTATGAAAAATTTAGGTGAGCGTATTCAGGCATATCCAGAATCCACAGAAATGTAATTTGTATCTGGATGCACCAAGTTTCAACAATATTTTTGACGGTTAGTTTCAACATAAAATCGGTTATGAACATACGTAGGTATCAGTTTACTGCTACATACAATAAATTTTGCGCAGTCGGGTAAACATAAACATACAGCGGTAGTTATTTTATTTGTTCAGACTTTTTGTGCTTATGTTAGTCTGTAAAGGTATTTGTGGCCCATATCAACAAAAAAGAATAAGAGAGAATAAGTTTTTTACCATCCTTAACTGTTCTTACGTTGCCTGAAATAAATGATGTATTTATTTCGTATTGACTTTGATGAGGGGTGTTAAAAATTATGGCTCGTCTTAAGAGTCGACCATAAAAGATTGTCAATAGTCGACTGCAAGTGTAATTCAAACCCCGATCAAACATTATCATCTAATAAAGTCATGCAAGGATAGCGTGAACCTGTGAAAACGTCGGGAAAGGTAGTTAATATAAGTAAAGGTATAAAAATAAAAATAGACGCGTTAGTCAAAACGATGGATAGATTGGTCCTCCTATGATGACGTGGTATAGCTCATACGTAAACTACTGAATAAAACTGCCCCAAACAAGAAGGATTTTGTCATAACCACCACGCCAGGAGGATTTTTCATTGCTATGCAGCTGTAAAAAATAAGTAGAAGTATGTGTGTATCAGTATACAGAATTCTTCCTTATTAGACAGTTATTTGAATCTTGAGTCCGTCCCTCCTGAAGCTGGTGAAACCACCTCACGCGGCGCGCCGGCTGCGCACGCGCCGAAAGTGAATTACTGACATGCGCAGGCGCCGCCACCGCCGCCGCGTGCGTCCTACTACGAACCCGAGAACATTAGAAAATTGCACTCTATCTTCTTGACGAGAATATGAGAAATAACTCTAATCACCCGCCTTTCGTTGTATACCTATCTATTTCATTTTCTACTTTTTATTTACCTATCTCCGAAAACAGTCTTTATTATGTCCAATCGTAAGGCAGGGGTCCCTCAAATACACAATATACTAACACTAAGGGTCCTGGATCCTTCCATCCAAGCTTGCGTGTTACACAGAAGGCGTCAGTAGACACAGAAGAAGGCGATTGCAAGAAGACGGATTCTAGCAGACAGCGGCGTTACGTGTCATACTTGGCTTTACACAGCTAGGCAAAATATTAGTTTTACTTCTGTTGTTAACGGTTTAGCTCTATCATTTATTTGCCGAGTACATTATTACTGTACGAGTATAATTATGTAAGGTCTTATAACTAGAGTGGTGTCAAGAGTGTTCACCCCGCAAGCAGGCGTGCAAATATTGGTATTCGTCAATAAACTAATACCTACCATTGGTATTATTTTTTTGGTACAAGACAGGAATAGATCATATTAAATAGCAGTGAATCAAACAGTTAAAATAATCAACGACAATACAAACGAAAATAAATAGTTAATTATCAAATAATTATTTAATTAATTCAGGCAATGCAACCAGCGTCTCGGGTACACTTCCAACTGGTATTGATATCAGTTGAGCTACCGTTGTTTATTTGCATTAGTCTGCAGTTAGCTCAATGTTTCAATTGTAAATACTAGCTCTTATTTAGTTACCTACCTTATATAATGAAAAAATAATTCATACGCAGACAGAATATTTCATTCGCAGACAAAGCTATAGATACCTAGTTTAACTTAAAATTAATATTAGGCATCGTTCAACCAGCGCACAATGGAAGAAACTCAAAACTCCAGCGTGCCTCTGCAAAGCAACGAATGCTTTATGTTCTTCTTGTACGAGTAAGTGAGTTTGGCGACAGCGCCGCACTGGACAACTATCTGAACTGAACACTTCCTTCTTTGTTTCCTTGTGCTCCTAGTAAATTAACAACCTTACAAGGTAAACATTTTGTGTTAATTTCTTTTATTACCTTATAAAGTGAATTAAAACTCAAAGTGACCAAATTTTTTAATACTTTCTTCATTGGATATGTACCCAGGTAATTTAAAATTCTGACAGGTCCTAGAGTCCTGTAAGTTCTAAAGGAAAGCTCTTGAATTATTATTTTTTTCCAAGAATCATGTCAGGTCATTGGGAAATAAAGCACATGAGTGAATGTTGTTCTAGTCGCTTTCCAACACAAACAAGGTTTGTTGGTAACCATTCATTCTTAATAATTGGGTCCTATTTGTTGGTATGTATATAAACTAGGTCTGATGCTCATTAGGGGAGGCCTATGTCCAGCTAAGGACTATTTATAGGCTGATGATGTGATTTGAAACTAGGTCTAATTTCAGTATAATCGTAAAGGGTTTGTCGCTAGCAACAGCGCCGGCGGCGGCGGCGGCGGCGGTCCATTGATGGCAGGCATCCCTCCCATCAAGAGAAAGTCCTCAGACGCGTCGTCGCCGCCGATTAATGACTCGGACCGGTCCTTCATTGACAGACCACACAGGCTCTTGCGCGTACACTCAGCGGATACTGGCCTGGCACTCAAATACACTAAACTCATTACAACCGCGCTCTATACGCTGTTTAGAGCTTAACTGCTAATTTTGATTGAATAATTTAGAACGTGTTCAAGTGTCCGGTAAGGTCTAAAGAAAATAATTACTTTGATATTTGATTGATTGATTTGAGACAAAATCTAAAGTAATCGAAGCTTTGATTTTGTTTTTAGATTAGCGATTCTTCAGATTTTGTCAGTAGTTTTTAAAATGTTAGGGACAAAATAAATTCAAGGTATTAACGGCTAATTTATCACGCTTTTTTACCTATTTTTCCGACATTTCAGCAGCTGTACTGTCGTCGTCGCCGTCACGTAATGACGGAGCACTGAAATATAATTTGACAATACAAGTCAAAAGCAGACATTGTAGGTCAGCCATCAATAAAATGAAAATTTCAATAATGTAACCTAACCTAACCTAACTTGTACATACGTTTATAATTTTTTGTTTAATACCCGTGCTAAGCCTGGGCGTACTGATAGTCTCATCAATAAGTTTTTGTACTTGCCCAGGCAGCGCGTCCGAATCGTCGGCGGGGGCGGCGGCCGCGCACTGCACCGGTACCGTGGGAACCAGGCCTTATTTACAATGTGAAAACCTTCGGTCGAATCCGTCGTGATTCAGTTTTACTTTTCAATTATGTAGGTGCTTGAATGCGTCCTTTATAACTTTATGTTTCTATAATTTTTCTTAGCTAGCAAAGATTTCTAACTTATCTAATAAATTATTAGGACAATTTTGTAAAAATTGCAATTACAACATATTATAACTATTATTCAAACAGTTGAGATGACTGCAGACTGTTGCAAAAAAATCTAGTTGTAGTTTAACTTATAAAAGGTGGATAAATTTTGTGTTTTTGCTTGTTATATGTATTTCACACCTTATGGGTAAAGTCATCTCTGAACTTATACATACACGTATACCTACTGTTTCGATTTCAATGTTAGATTTTGTAGAAAACTCGCACTTGGGCACAGACAACATAATACTAGTACTTACTTGGGTATGCACGCCGCAACGGACAAATTAACAGAATTCATTTGTTTCACATCGATTAGATTATACCATGATTCAAATAGATGCACCAGAACAGAGTCCGAAGTGGAAATGAGGAGATGTTTTTCAGCCAGGGCGTATTGAAGCGGTGTTCAGGTACTACCTGCTCACATCGAATGAATTTACTCTTTTTCTAGACTAAAAAATCTATAGGAAAATCTTCACTAAAGGTGGATTTAGAAGCAACTTACAACAGTTATTATTATTATGTAGATGAGTATAGGACTGTAATCAACGAGAATACATAATCAGTGTTCGACCCACTTGTAGATAACTGTTAAACATTCTAACGGGAAATGATTGTTTCCATAGAGAGAAAAGTTTTTCGCTTGTTTGTTCCATTGAAAAGATTTCAACGCGTTTGCTTTGGGTGTGGAAATATACAGGGCGTCCCACGTAAGTCCACATGCCATATGGAGGGAAAGTACCTTAAATTTTGTAGATAGAACATTTTATAGAAAGAGGATACTATCTTAATTTAAAAAACAATTTAATCTGCATTCATAGATTTTTAAATAGTTACATGCCTGAACCGGGAATTGAATCCGCTAAACGAGAAAAATAATTACCTTGTAGCTTTATCATACCGATCGAAAGGCTTCATCATAAGGATAATTTTTTGCTAATTAACATAAGGTCAGAAATAAAAGGGAGACAGAGTTTTTATATTTGATGTGAAATTTTGTTCAGAAAAATTAAAGGCTGACATTGCCGCAAGGACATTATGTACTAACATTTAATATACCTTGGACAAGTCCCTACTCTACTTATAAAAAGTGTTATTCCCCAGAACGGTCTGTCTGAGCGTGCTTAACGGGCGCCGACACCGCACCGTTAACATCGGGTCCATCCATGCCACCAACCAACGCAGTGCAGCGCATGTATGCGGAGAATTGTTGTGATAACGTATCCCACTCTATTGGTGAAAGATTTTTTTTCTAATCGAGAAGTTTCGGGTTCTGTTCATTTTATTTTTTTTATTTTGTTTGATTTGGGAAATAAACAGTACATAATACTTAAAATTACAGATCACTTCAAACAAACAATAAAATCTTTCGGTTTCGGTTAAAAGAATTTATTCTCATGAAAAACTTAAATAGTTCACTTTAGATTAGGTACTTATGATTATTTATTTCTAGTTTCTTTGTAGCTAGCGACTAAGCTTTAATATTACGAGTGTTTACATTTATTATTACTAAGATGAAAAGAAAACATTAATTTTTCCTCTTTTTAATATTATATTATATTATATAAAGGAAAGATTTGATTGTTTGTTTGTTGGTATGTTTGTTTGTTTGTTTGAATTGAATAAGGCTCCGAAACTACTGGACCGATTAGAAAAATTCTTTCACCATTAGAATCCTATTTTCCGTGATGAACATAGGCTATATAATATTTTCAAAAAAGTTAGGGATCCGCTTGAAAAATTCAATAATTTAACCGTGCGCTGTATATTCAACCTCTTTTTCTATTATGGTGCGTCACGTGCGTCAGAATAGAAAAAGAGGTTGAATATATAGAGCGCACGGTGCTTGCTTTTTCTCTACGGCCAGTGTCAGTTATGGAGTGTCGAGTCAATGTCAAAAATCCCAATGCTGTTAAAAAAGTAAGGGATCCGTATGAAAACTGTGAAACCCATCGTGTTAGTGTGTATAATTTCTGATATTTTTGTTTAATACCCGTGCGAAGCCGGGGCGGACCGCTAGTAGATTATAAGTAGCTTTGACTTATAATCTATAGGTCTTTGTTGTATGGGTTTGGGTGAGTAATAAAATTTTATTTTACTTTAGTTGGAGAACAAACAGTTTACACGTTTTATGTCTAACTTTAATACTAACTCTTAACCATTTATGTAACTGCATTAGTAATAGCAAATTATGAACTAGGAAAGAGTGTATTTTATAGAGTCAGCTCCTGCTTAGACTTTTGTCGAGTGTTTTGCAGGAAGGCATTGTTCATATCGTAGATAGATAGAAAGCGTTTATTGATAATTACGACATTGTTTATGGTAGGTAGAGTCTTAAACCGTGAAAAAGGTTTACACTAGAGTTTTACAAGTCTCTATTATAACGATTCAAAAACATGCCTAATACCTATGAAACTTATGCTACAGACACAGCGTAGTTGTGTGTCGTGAACATCGCTGGCTATTTACCATTATGTTACCTGTGCCATAAGTCTAAGCTTAGGTCCCTAGAACACTTGAACATATACTCTACGATGCGCTGCGATCCACAACTCAGGCCAGCACGATCGGCCTGCGTTGAAATGTCGGGAAATAAGATCAACAGTACCGTAACAGTATAAACACGGGTAGTTATCGCGTAAGTATATACAGGGTGGAATTTTGTAATGCCACCTGGAGGGAAAGTACTCTTAATACTGTAGATAGAAAATTGTACTCAAAGAAAACATTCCTTTAATTTTGAAAAGAAAGAAAACGGCATTCAAAGATTTTCGAAAATTCGCTTGCCACACCCGGGAATCGAACCGACTAAAATCTGTTAAAATTACACCCTGTACTTTAATTGCATAGATCGTTAGGGTCAATAATAAGGATGAAATCTCTCTTACAAACTTAATAAATTAAATGAAAGGAAAACCATGAAATCTTAAATTATAAATTGAATGGGTCAAGTTAAGCACTTTAACTTATAGATCCATCTGTTAACTTGTGTCAGTAGTAGCAGAATCACTACTGCCTACATTAATAACCATTTTAATACCTGGATTGGTACCAACGGCACAATCAGATGGCCTGCGAGATCACCAGATCTCACCCCTTTAGATTTTTTTTTGTGGGGATATGTAAAAAATCTAATTTACATGAAATCTTATGCGAATGTAAACGAGTTGAGAGTTGAAGTTCAGAATACGATTTATAATATTCACCACAACACGTTATTAAAAGTTACTAGAAATGAATTCGTTAGAAGAATAAATTTGTGTATCCAAGAAAATGGAGCCGAAAAGTCAACTAACGTCGAGCAACTAATTAGTTAGTTGACTTTTTATTGTAAATAATTAAAATAATTTAAGATTTCATGGTTTTCCTTTCATTTAATTTATTAAGTTTGTTAGAAAGATTTCATCCTTATTATTGACCCTAACGATCTATGCAATAAAAGTACAGGGTGTAATTTTTACAGATTTTAGTCGGTTCGATTCCCGGGTGTGGCAAGCGAATTTTCGAAAATCTTTGAATGCAGTTTTCTTTCTTTTCAAAATTAAAGGAATGTTTTCTTTGAGTACAATTTTCTAACTACAGTATTAAGAGTACTTTCCCTCCAGGTGGCATTACAAAATTCCACCCTGTATAGATACAAAATTATAATACTACGCGACGCGATAACTACACATATTATACTTTGTAAGCAGTCGCAATAGTTTAAAAATTGTAAGAGTATAAGGTGCATATATAACATAGCTTTTTCGTCAACTGCCTCATTTCGCAGGTCCTCATGCCACCGGGCAGGAAAGCGACAATACATTTGCCAAGTCGCGGTCTCCACTGATGAACACATTTAACCCACCGGTTATCTAATATAACTTAGTAATCACAAATTCTCTTGTATACTGGCAAAGTTCTCGTAAATAACTCATACCCGTAAAAACAAAAGTGAAAATCACTGGTTTATTTTATGAGTCATTCATTCATAATCCTAACGTAGTAATTTTCTCCGGAAATTGCATTAGTCACCTTTACAACCTCTTGCTCACTGCAGCACTATCGACTTTAATTCATTGGTTCTAAAAAGCTTGAGAACTTATCAAGTTGTTCTTATTTTGTAACTTTGAGACTAAATACATGTTCTGTAAAGTAGGTATGTTCTACCAAGCTTCAAACCTTTAGGCGGAAGGATGTTCTCGTAGAAGTAAATATAGGCGCACGCGTCGGTAACGTTGGCTTTAGCTCTGCTTAGCTTGGGACTAGATGATGCTATGTGGATTGTCCAGCATTATTTATTAATTTATTTATGTTCACTTGTGGACATAGGTACCTAAATGCTGATGAGGTGGAAATTTATTTGTTTGACCAATGGTTGACTCCTCAATTTTAGGCGAAGTGAAACTGAAAGAGTGTGCCGTGAATAAAGTAGCCAGTGGTCGCCGTGTGCGTGCTGCCTGGTGAAAGTGCACTATTGTGGCTACCGTACACCACACCTTGGCACTTCGTCTCTTAGAGCGTCTCAAACGGATACTCAATGGTGTGCATACACTGTTTGTGGCGCATTGTCCTTAACAACGATCAGTATGAATGCATATATTGTTAAGAGGATTAACTCACAAATAAAAGTTAGTTCATACAATCGTTTAGTTTAGAAATTTCAGTCCAATGCGGAATTAAAGTGGGAAAAAATATTGTAATTTATTTATAGCAAAGTTAAAATCTTGCTTCATTGTTGTTATGTGTCAGATAAAACTTGAATAAGTATAATTTCTTTTTCTTTTATTATTTTGTGTATCGGTAGGTATATAATGATCCAGATTTTCGGTAAGTTTGATAATTTATAATAAACAAAACTACATGTCCTAGTTTTACTCTAATTCCAAAAATTATAAAAGCTCTTTGTGATAATACCAAGATGTAACAAAATTAAGATTTATATACACTGTGCGCCTCGCCTGGAGGTAGACCTAGTGCGCCTGATGTTCCTGACCTCTTCAATACTCCTCGTCATATTATTGTATTATATATATCAGTCATCTAGTACCACAAGCTCTGCTTAGCTTGGGGCTAGATGATGCTGTGTGGATTGTCTGGCATTATTTATTTATTTATTACCCAATTTACAAAAAATCTTAATATTATAAACCAAAACCTTCCTTATGAATCATGTCCGTCCGTTGGTGAAAGCTGCATGACCATGTCATAGTAGTTTTGAGTTCATCGCGTTTGAACTACAGACTTTGTTTTATATTACGTAGTAGGTAGTGTAGTGATAGAGATCCGCGACTTTATCGTATCAGCTCAGATTTCTGTTATGTTAAGCATTTTGTTTCTGTTAAGCACTCGGGGTAATCTCTAGGAAATTAAATAATATTCCAAAAGTTTTAGATTTCGGGTGATAATGCAAAAAATTTCGTAAGGAAGGTCGCGGGTTCAAGTCACGCCAAAATCAGCCTGATTTAGTGTGATTTGAGACGTATGGACGGGGAGAGAGTTCCTATGTAGTAGTTATGCAACTCAGTAAATTGTAAAATAGGCGTGTTGGTTAAGGCGTAAGAATTGACCCCATGCCCATGTTTGTTGTAAGATTACAATTAAGGAAACATACAGAGGAAGGCTTTTTTCTGTGTATTTTTAACACCTTTACTGCGGTCACCAATCTATCCGGCAAGAGCGGTGATGTTGGCAATACCCCCGTTCGGTTAGATGAGTGCTCATACGTATATTGTAAAGTTTGTAATGTAACAAATAGAAATAAATAATGCTGGACAATCCACACAGCAATATTTAGCCAATTTTTTTATTCTAGCATTCACTAATTTATAATACAGAGAGCCTAGCGACGTATTCAGTATAAAGTATACCAGACAGATCACTTAGTAATTTAAGGCTCCGGCGACGGATGAGTTTCCCATACAAACGATATGGATCAGTTGAGCTACCTGTAGTTTGTTCGCAACAGTCTTCAGTTAGCTCAATTGTTTCAATTGTAAATAGGTATTAGTTTTTATTTAGTTAGATCATTGTAATTTTTTTACAAACGTAATACCAAAATTATTTGTAATTTGAGCATATTTTCACCATGGTTTTCTATTATTTGTATTACAATAGTATAGATTCCTGCCACAAGCTTTTTTGAAAATATTTATCTACACAATATTATTTATTACGAAAACATTTAATTTTTTGACTTATATATGCGAAAAATTTTTGGAATATCTATTTGAATTAAATGTGCAATAAAGCATATTTTATTCTACTGTCTGTCTACCAAACATATCCAAACCAAAATCAATGTTTTCTTTCAGATTATTTAATTAACGATGGAAATAGCATATATTGACAACCTCTATGGTGCAGGTAAAGGTCCGCTTGCGATGCAGGTTCGATTCCCAGCTCGGGAGAAATGTTTGTACGATCTGCAATGTCTCTTTCTATGTATAATAAAACATATTTATCTATTTAATATATTGTATTCAGTCATCCAGTACCCATAACACAAGCTCTGCTTAGTTTGGGGCTGGGTGATGCTGTGTGTCCAGCATTATTTATTTATATTTATTTAATTAATTATTAGATTGTTATAATAACGCTTGCCACAGATCTATTCATCGCAAACTTATAGCTTCTCTCTAAGGCTGGGTGGTTAATTATAGTGTTTGTTTCATAACGAACGTTCGCGAATAGTTCTGAACCAAATAAATTTCTTTCTTTTTAGCATACAGCGAGGCAATATATAGAGTATTGATATGAATCAGTTGAGCTCATCATCGTCCACTACTAGACAAAGGCCTCCAGATTCAGATTCAGATTCAATAACTTTATTTCTTTAAGCTTACAAAATAAGCACTTAGACACCCCTAATGAGCGCCATAGATGGTTATCATTTGGAGGTTATTGCCCATAATCCCCACGCTGGGCATGCGGTTTAGGGATCGCAGTTCAGTGGAGTTGTTCTGCAGAGGGCGCTGCTGCCCGCACCCCTGGTGCTAACTAAGGGAGACATAGTCGCCTCTAACGACACCCACGGGAAGAATTGGGGTGGTGAAAATTTGAGCTAACTGTAGTTTATTTGCATGAGTCTACTGTTAGCGCAATTGTTTCATTTGTAAATACTAGTTCATTAATAGTGCAAACTTCTAATATGTATTTATGTCAATATGAACATAATGTACTTTACAGTACAAGAGGCAGTTGAATCTCAGTTTCATTATGGTCTATGAAACTCATATCAGAATATTCAGCAATAGGTGCAAACTAAATTATTTGTACTACCTACTGCTTAATTATTTATATTACGCATATAATTATCATTATAATCTTTACATCGACGACTGTCATCCTTCAGTTAAAAAAAATCAGTAAGATAACTTTTTGCACGAACTTTTGCTAAAAGAGCGCGTTGAAGTCTTTTGTATGTAAAAAATATGGCAGCTTTTAAAAATGTTGTTAAATGGTCTACCATAATATAATATAATACAAATATTTTGTGATTAAATTCCTAATCAGCAGAGGTAGAAAATCATTATTATAAACCTTTGAAGAATCTATATAGGATTCTTTCTAAGAGTTAAATTTGTTGAAAATTTCAAAATACCAAAAATAGTTAGAATGCTCTATAAAACTATAAGTAGCGGTAATATTAAAGTCTCATCGTTTGAACTAAAAACTTTACTGCTATGTGATAAATAAGTTGAAAATGCAAAACTTAACCGACTTATCGGACATTGAACTAAACGATGTGAGTTACGGGAAAACCAACAGGTCGTTTCGTCTTCTAATCAATAATAAAGTTTGATGCAGAAATTGGAGATCAAGACAAATGGAAAATTGATCTATAAATCACGGAAAATCGGTAAAGTTGGCAATATTATGATTATTGAATGGCTGTCGTATGAAAAGCATTGGTATTGCTACCTACTCTAGACTACTTTAGCAGACCTACATTAGATAAGGACTACCTAGGTATTCAACCAGATGATTGCTTGCGAGCTTGCGTATAATAAGATATTTGGCTGAAATTATAAACCAATATCTAGCACATTTTATTCCGCAAAATCCTTTTCTACGTCAGAATTAACATTCTACAGCTAATCAGAGACCGACCAAAAAAGCCAACGGAATCGTAGCAACATGCCTCACAATCGTGTTGGCAATCGTCACCAAATTCCTAAAGCCACCTAACGGATTTTAAACATACCTATGTCCATACCAGGAGGGTCACCTAATAACCCCTTTCCAGTTTATACACACTGACCGAAATAACCGACCCATATAGAAAGTTGCCAGTTACTCACTAGAAAACAGCGAACTCGCGAAGTCATCCTGGCAAAACCCTGGTGTTACCATTACCACCAGGAGTAACAATCCCGCTTTTGACACTGTCATGGTGCACAAACACTGTCACTGTCAAACTGTCAAGAAAAACGCGGGAATGGCATGGCGCGTCCACTCGGTCGGCCGCGGCGCGTGCACTGGTGAAAGAAGAAAGGCGTTCGGATGCGTGCGATCGGCCGCAGATTAGGTACGGGTCTAGATCGGACGGCGGGCTCGCTGGTACGTTGATTCTTGAGTGCAAACTCGGTGAGGCTTGAATAATGTACTTGTTTCAGAGCTTAGAATACAAGAAAAGACATAACGGCCTGCTTATCGCCTGTTTCTGACTTTATCGGAAGAATTTTACTACCTAACAACTATTTTCAAAACGTCTGTTATTTTAGGTGACTTTAGGAATGTAATTTATATTATTGTTTGGAAAGTGGAAAACGTACCAATAGTTAATCATCGACAAACAAAAGTATATAGCAAAGCAGGTATCGTTGATATTGTATTTAAAAAAAAACTTGTTAGGTATGTCCTTGTTCACATCAAAAACCTAAAACTCTTTGGTTCAGATATAAGTAAATAAAATAAATACATAATGCTGGACAATTCACGTAACATCATTTAGCTTAAAATTAAATGATCCAGTGTACTGGACTTGTATAAATTTTACAATTTGCCCATTCTCAAGATCCACAGCGTCTCTATAGGATAGCAAGGTTTTCCACCTCGTCCCATCTGCCCCTCGCTAATCACACAAGCATCGTTTAACGGCATACAGTGAGCCGATTTTAATAAGAATCGTATCTTCAATTACAACATCCTAATGAGCGCAGTGGCAGAGTTATTAGCACCGATTTCAAATAGAAATCATTGGGAGATTGACTCTAGGTGTGTCGGTCGGTGAAATGGCAGCTCTGACCTGGTTTGACCCCATTGGACGGTCAATCAGGAAATTATTTTGAATCAATCATTCTTAAACTCTATTAACAAAACTTTAATAAGTATGTTTTCCTTGAATTGATTTACTAACTCGATCACACCTTCATAGGAGCATTCAGCTGTCTTTTGCTTGCACTAAAATTGCTTAAAATAATAAAATCGCTAGCAGTGGTACCCATCGATCGATATGTATATTTAATTATAAGACAATACACATAATATAAAGCATTAACAATGAACATAATTATTAAGTTTCATAAGATATAGAAACTTATAACAGGCATGCACATCATTTACTTGGGTGCACAAACACAAACAACATGTACCTAATAATATTGCCCTGTCAGAAGGGATTACCTCTATAATAGGTATAATTAAAAGGAAAAAAAATAGAAGTTAGTAGACTTACACTTAAACCAACTAGGTACTTATGAACAAAAGTATTTATTTTTAAAGATTCAATGAGTCTGTGATAGTTAATTATACTTAATTCAATACCTCTGGATTAGATAAAAGTTAAGAGCAAGATTTGTTCTTGTGAAGGGAGTTCTGAAAATTTTGCTGATTGGCTTTCTGTGGAAACTGCAAGTTGAGGTCACTGTAGATTTTTTGCAACAGTCTGCAGTTGGTTCAATTTTAAATACTAGTTCTAATTTGGTTAATTATTTAACTGTAATATTCTTTGTTAATAAAGTATTTATGCCCATTGTACGTGTAGGTAACTTTTTTGTGTTCTTGTCCTGGTGTACTGTACATGTAGCATTTTTGTAATGTATTTACTATAATTATGGTACAAATTTCCTTCTCGTATGAAATTAACATGATATTTAATAAATAGGAGTAAATCATCTAATATTTTGGCGTGGTGTGCGTGATGCCGCGCTCAATTTGAGTATTATCTATACTCAAATTGAGCGCGGCCTAACGCATGTACCTGAGTAACTTCCTACCTCACCGCACAAGACGTAGGCGTGAGCTAATAATCTTCACAACTTTTACTCTTTCCTCGTGAGATCATACTCAAATGCGTCAATATTGGACACCGAAATGGCTTTCGCTAACTTGCAAAGTATCGTGTAAACTTGGACTTTTGACATTGTGTAAGAAGCTTAATTTTTTTTTGCTGGTTGCGACAAGCTGACTGGAAAGCAAGACTGGGCGCTATGGCGCACATTAGGGGAGGCCTATGTCCAGCAGTGGACTAACATGTTGATGATGATGATGAAGAAGCTTTATGCTTACATTTTGGGCTTATTAATTCAAAGTGAATGAATAAGCCCAAAAAAAAAAATTCCACCACATCTTCTCTTAACCATGTACATTTCAAGTTATCTTTGCAAAACTAGAAAATAAAGTGGTCTCTTTAATTTTGTTTTCTTTTCATCTCCAAGGCATAATATTTCCGTTCCCATATGCTTTTGTTCTGGTTCCCAGGTGCCACTTAGCTCAGCACGCACGTCTCATGCAAATCAACCACTTTGATGTAGGACCGGAGCCCCCTGCGGTCTGTGACGTCACAGGCAGTCAAAACAAATAAGATTGCAACGAATTACCGCGACAGAGGATATTGAGCGGGTAGAAGTAACGCAGATTTTTGCTTTGAACTGAGTTTGTGAAGATTCAGATTCAGATTCAATAACTTTATTTCTTTAGGCTTACAAAATAAGCACTTAGACAAGTCAAATTTCAAACAGATAATTATTAAAATAAGAAATAATTAGTTATTGATTTCTCTTCACTTCAATTTTTTGTCCACTAGTGGAAGTTTGTTAATTGTTGTATGATTTTTGTGGTCCTGTATATTTTAAAAATTGAGACACTGAACCCTGCTACAAAGCCCTCATTTAAATACATTTGTTAATATCCCCTGTTCTTTTAAGTCTATGTAGGTCATATTATCTGTGGTAGGTCGCTCGCAGCTAGCTCTTCCCGGGATGCTTGATGATTTAATTGCTCACGAATCACATGTAGGTCTCGCAGAAATCTTTGACAGATATTGGACAGTGAATGCATTAAGTCGCATTAATTCTTTTAAATCCAGACGTATATTATTTTAAATCTAATAATTTGATGGTTATTAATTAAGAAGTCACTGTATTTACGAAAAATCTTAAAATCAAACCAAAATAAATTGAATGAAATTAAGTTAGACCGCATAGAAATCTTATCATCGGCTACATTCTGAAATTAATTGATAATATTGTTCTTAAGTATTTCTATATGTTTCCCTCATCCGGACAGCAAACCCACGGTGTAACGGTTGGCCATAGAACAGTTAGCATAGCAGAGGGGACAGGTTTCAGAAGTACCTACTTAATGTCGTTAGCGCGAGCCTTCAATCTATTTTAGAAATGAGGTTTATAGCAGTAAATAAATCCGAAATGGTGAGAAAACAGCTGATTTGCGTGACCTAGTTGAACGGAAATAGGTTTTTAGTTTCAATAGGTAACGTGAAAGCTAAAGATTTTACGTACCATTATAGTTCAAATTATCTTCGAAGGATATTCATTTATATACAATTATCATGACTCTGTTTAGCCAATTTTATTTCCTCGATCCACGTTTCACAGTGTGTACTAATCGTAGTTAATTCGTAAAGTTCTGCTTAGCTTGGGTGGCTTGGGGCTAGATGTAGTTACTGTGCAATGTCTCTTATTATTTATCAAAGTTACTCTGTTATTTTTTTATATTGTGAAATAATAATAATACTCATACATTCATACACTCATAATAATACTCTCTATTTTGTAATGTTATGATTGTGTTCTGTTTTGTGTGCCAAATAAATAAATAAATGAAAGTGAGAAACATTGTTGCTTTTTTTTCAACTAAGATTAAAATAAATGATAAGATTTATGGGAAGGCCAGTAAGTACCACATGAGTAAAGTTTGTCCCACCGCAGTAAGGGGCTGGGGAATCAACTGAATATGAAGGACTGAATAGGTACGGTACCATACCGACCGTCAATACAATACTGTCATACGTGTCGTGATCAAGTTCGGCCTAGCGAGCCGTATGTGAACTTATGATAGGAAGAGGAGATCGATAAAGAGGCAGATAAATACAACGTGTAGGTTTGGCCAAGACATAATCAGACATAAATAAGGCCGCCAATTCCGGTAACTTTTAGTTTTATTTTGTCTTAGTCATAAGTTTTGAGAATAAAGAATTATTATCTTATCTTATCTTATAATCATCAGACGTATACCTCCATTGCACAGGGGCTCTCTCAAACATCCTTCATTTTATTTATTTATTCATTGGTACGAATAGCGAACCCGACCCGACTATCCATCAACTTCCTGAGACCACTACAGTTAATAAATGCTGGACATAATCCACACAGCATCACTAGCCCTAAGCCAAGCTGAACCTGTGTTTGGGTACCTACTAGATGACTGATAAACTTAATAATACAATATACAATTTTACAAAACTCAATAAAGACAAGTTTATAAGAAGCCTTACATATCGCTGTATCCATAATAGTTAAAAGCACTGTCCTGGCTAAATTGTGTCTAAGCCCGTTCAGCCTTCTAGGTCTAGCATGTAAAGTTAATATGTAGCTGTACCTATAATGTAATTAAAAATTAGTTTCTTTTAGTTTTTAATTTTTTATTAGAGATTACCTTGATTTTTTGTGATGCGTACCTAATTAGTGATTTAGATTGTGATTTGTAATTAGTTTTTGCTTATAGGTATATTTGTTTTTACGAGAGCTATTGCCGATAAACTGCTTTACAATTTGGCCGAAACGCTACAGTGAAATGTAATTTTGTCTTGAAAAATTAATAAATACAATACAATTTACATTAGATATTTATTTTTACTATACATAGAAAAAGACGAACACCCTACACAATAGCCTTACTAACAAGCTCAATAAAAGCTTATTTTGTCGCGTACATTTTGTTTTATTTTCAGTTACGGAAATAAAACAAATAGGTACAGTGCGCGTCAGAAGTACTCCCCTTGTTTACATAATATTTACGACTACTTCGAATTCCCTTATAACTTATCACAAATTTTCACATGCAAAAATTTATCACGCCGCCGCTCAGGATCGAACCACCCACCATAATACTCAAGGCTCAAGGTCAGACCCAACAATAACAACTATTGTGTCCCACATAGATTGAGATAGGGGGGGTACTTATATGTGACGCGCACTGTACCTATGTATGTTAATTTCTTAACAGACCGCAAAAGTTTCTCCGCAAAGTCGTTGGTCAGTCAAGTGTCTCCGGATTATAAGTACCTATTGTACAATATACCCCTGATGGCGATAAATATTTACTCTAATACTCCTAAGTTAATACCTATTGTGCAGTAACAGTACCCTCTAAATACTTCTCTTTGGCCAGTCATCTTCCAATGCCATATCTCAAGCGGTTTGCTTTACGAGTAGAATGGATACTTTGTTACTCGATTTAAAATCACGATTTTATAACGCGCCTTAAAAGGACCGGACCGTTATGCGTTTTGTTTCGCTAAAATGGATTGTCATGTACAGGGTGACCCGAAAGTACTTTTATCAGAGATTTTGTTACAACATAGGGCTTACTGAAGTTTCAATACCTATGTGAGCGCTTATGATGAGTACCTATTTACATCATTAAGGTAGGCCTGGCATTTTATAGAAAAAAGAAGAGTTCTTCTATTAAACATTTTTATACACCGTCACTTGCGCGCGACTTTACGGCATTTAAACACTAAATCCTCATAAGTTACACATTTATTTATGTATTTGTTAATTACTTATATTTCCATTACATTTCAGCACCAAAGAGATAAAAAAATATAAAACAGATATAACATTTTAGTACTAAATAAACATGAATACCTACACCAACAAGCTACTAACGCTTACTTAATTACAAATTACTTATTCCTTTGTGTCCTATCCAAAAATTGAAAATTGCATCCTGAGTTTTGCCAACTTAATCCGAAGCTAAGGCGATATTATGTTGATATGTTTCGTGGTAGTCTTAATAGCATGTTTAAAATACTTAGGTAATTTATGTTTATGGGATACCTACTAAAATGCTAATATGCACAAAAAAGAATAAAAGCACTGTGATGAACACTAGGTACCAATAGTTATTTGTTACTAGCGACCCGTCCCAGCTTCTCACAGGTACATGTAGGTAGGTAAACTTTACAATTACCTACAACTAGAGATGGGTCGAGGGTTTAAACCCAATTGGGCAAAAAGGGCATAAACTGGACAAATAGGGCAAAAACGTTTTTATGCCCAAATAAATGCCCGATGAGAGGGCAGAAACTACGCTTGTAGTTTTTAGAACTGTTTTTGAAATATTTACACTCACAGTTACAATTAACCGCTTTTTTTCGTCACCCTGATTGCCTATGTTAACTGTCGGCTTGTTTAAAGTTTTGTTTTGTATTGTATTGAGTGGGTACTTTAGCAATAAACTAAACACGTAAAATCTTATTTCGACGAATAAAATTGTGTCACCGATAGCCTTTTAGGAATTTAGTCGTTGTTTGGAATTGTTGCAGTTATGTTACCGTGTTTACATTTCTATTTTCTTATTTATTCTATTTTATTGGTAATACAAAGCGGACATCCCAAGATGAAGGGCACCGATGTTGACCTGGCTCTTCGTGTGTGAAGGGTAGTTTTGTAGTTCTTTTCTGCCATCGTATGCAAAGTTTGTTTAATTTGAGTTTTTAGAGTATGATTATTCTTTGTGAGTGAAAAAATGCCTCTCAATGCAACTGGGTGTTGCTTTGGCTGGCGTGGTATAGCCAACGTGGCATCGCTCATTAACTCGGTATACCTTGAACTACGGAATGGGAAGCCCTCAGATGCTTTAGAGAGACTGTTCCATAAACAAGGAGTCCAGGTTAAGGTCGACATCGGTGCACTACAGCTCGGAATGACCGCTTTGTTGTCAGTACCGTACTAAGAAATCGCTTTAGCACGGCTACTGAACATAACTTTTTGAGGAGAGGAATGTCAGTGTGAGTAAACGCCCTATCACTAGAAGAAGACTGGCTAAAAGTAACCTGAGGGTTTTTTGTCAAGCTCGCGCTTCACAACTGACAGTAAAATACAAATACAATACAATACAAACATACATCGTAGAGCAAGATTTGCATTTGCCCGAGAATATGCGAACGTTACTTTGGAGGCATGGAAGAACTTACTGTTCTCACATTTGAGCAGAATAACCTTAAGTGGTCCAGATGGACGGTAACGTGTATATAGGAGCCAAAACATTTTTAACTTTTTTTTTTTGTTTTGCTCTTGGTCGCTTTTGTGTATTGCTGCGGTATGATTGGCATATTGTGATCGCCACTTAAGCGGTTCACCTCCGAAGCTGTGGCGCTACAGTTCACCACTTATCCTTACAGCTGCTAAGAACTGTAGGATTTCCCTCGGGGTGATATCTCGTAGTTCTGTAAGTCAGGCTTTTAGGAATGCCACAGAAGGCTCAGGTCCAAACTGAGTCTCCATTGCCCCCGACCACGCGAGTTCATCAGCACACTCATTGCCGTTACGTTAATACCTTCGTGACCCGGTGCCCATCTTAGGACAACTCTGTTATTCGAACCCAGAGAGTTAAGGCGTGACAGACAGTCCTCGACTAACCTGGACGTGATGACCACCGAATCCAAGGCGAGGAGGGCAGCCTAGCTATCAGAGTTGATAAATATAGTTTGGTTGGAGTATCGCTTTTGCAGAATTGTCAGAACATTCAAAAATAGCGAATACTTCTGCTTGGAAAATAGAGGCGTACTCTCTTAGGTTTTTACTCCTGGTAAACCTGGGACGCTCTCCATAGATTCCACAGCCTACATCTAGTCCTATTTTGGAACCATTCGTGTACCGAAACTGCAAAAGTAACGGTATGCTCCATATAACAATAATAATAATAAAACTAAAACCGTGGGTCATCACATCAGGGAGGGTCGATAATGGTTTGGGGAGGCATCTCTTACGAGGCTCGGACCGATCTTGTGGGGCAATATGAAAGCTCTAAGATACGTGGATGAAGTCCTACAAGACCACGTTATACCTTTCGCACCATTTATGGTGAGAACTTCAGATAAATGCACGACAATGCTCGTTGCCACACCGCAAGATCTGTCGCTCGATATCTCGATGAGGTCGGAATTGAAGTTTAGTCATGGCCGGCACGCAGTCCCGATCTGAACCCAAGTGAACACATTTGGGACAACCTAAAAATCCTCAGCGAGCTATGGAAAGAGCTATGCTCGGAGTTTCTCTGAAGGATAGGATTCGTAACGAATACATCCGACAGAGAACTAAAGTCATCGACATAGCTCAGAGAATTAGCAAACTGAAGTGGCAGTTGGTCGGCCATATATCGCGAAGAACCGATAACCGCTAAGGTAAACGTGTTCTTGAGTGGAGACCGCGACTCGGTAAACGTAGTGTAGGACGCCCTCCGGCTAGGTGGGATGACGATCTGCGAAAGACTGCTGGCAGATGCTGGATGCGACAAGCCGAAGACAGGGCGCTATGGCGCTCATAAGGGGAGACCTTTGTCCAGCAGTGGACTAACATAGGCTGATTGATGATGATTATGAAAAATCCGTATCCGATCAAGAGTAGCGGCACCTACGACCTTAGGAGAACTCACAGCTTCTACGGTAGAAGAGTGGTTTAATATCTCCCAGTATTCGACTGGGAGATATTGAACCACTCTTCAAGATCATGTCTTGTTTTGTAGCTGATAAAATATTAATAGGTACGCAATGGTCATACAATGAACTTATCGTGAAGTTCATAGTAAAATATAATCAGTGTGAACCTAACGAGCTAGCACAAACAAATGCAGACAAACAAAAACTCACTTTTATTTACTTTGTCTATAGTTATATAAGAAAAAGGTTCGCCCTACTTACTTTTCCTCAGTGTACACTATTTATTTAGCAATATTAAAAACATTTTTATGTAAGGTAAAAGCAATAACATATGAATAACACAATTATAATATCTGCCCTGTGATTGGACATTTAAAGGGCAGAAAAAGACATTTATTGGGCATTTACTCAATACGCCCTGTAAATGCCCGGCATAAACCCATCTCTACCTACAACACTCTATCAATTAAAAAAATTCGATGCGTCATTTTAAAGTTAGTATACATTACATAGGGACAGACAGACAGCAAGAAACGTTTTTGTTTTATACTATGCTAAATTTTAATGACCGAGCAAGCGAAGGATTCTTAAATTATCTTATAAATATTAGAATCCTGAGCGTTATCATGGGAATCAGAAGAGCACGAGGTAAAAAATCTTTGCACTCCAGTGCAACACAACACGTAACTAACCTATCATCCCACCCCCACCTCAGCAAGGAAATGACTATCTAAATGCAGAAAAATTACAATCACATGATACCTACCTTTAATTAATTTTAGGTCGGCGGAGATGCCTCAAGGTTTTATCTTTTTTTTATATCGCATCTGTTTTCATACAAATTTATCAGTTTCAAATGCATTTATGAGCATTTTTTAGACGTGCCGCGTAAAAAATCATTAAGTATAGTGTTATTTGTCGACATGGACATTGGCTGAGTTGTGGCAGTATGTACATACCTATACCATGTACAATTATTACATATGTACCCTTTCTATAGGTATCTATGTACACAGCCATGAAATAAAACCTTGATAAAACTATGAACGGAACACTGGCAGAAAAGTAACAAACCGGACACATTGTCATAACAAAGAAATCACGTCAACTCATACCTAGACTTTAGATGTCTATTCAAAAGAAGAAAACATTTCAGTTAGTAAGTAAAGGCTTCCTTTTTTAACTCTTATTTTTAATGTAAACTACTGAAAATAAACCAAGTGCCTGAGAACATCTTTAGACTCCGCTAGATTAAGAATTCCTACATTATTAGTGTTTGTTGTAGACATAACCCGTGGGGCCGCCCCGTGTCTCACCCCCTGCCTACGCCCTTCATACCTACATAATGGCGAGCTGCCAGCGGCGCCCTATTTTTACTGACGACAGAAAGAAATTGAAGGAGGTACAGTACAGAACAGACACATGATACTGAATTCTGATCGGCAATACGGCTGCCCTTTGAGTATCTAGAACTCAGTTGAAGTTCTAGATACTCAAAGACGGCTGCCAATCGATTACCTACTTACCTACTTTCGACTAAGATGTTAATATAAAAACAAGGCAAAGCTGTTACAAAAAGGCCCTACCTCAGCATAGTGTTGGAAGTCCCCTGAAGAGACAAAACCAGCGTTGGTCTATTTGTAGGTAGGTACTTATTAGGTATTGGTATCTTCATACACAATGCTAAGCTGCCATCGTAGTAGATAGGTTCCTACCACCAGAATTGAACCTGCAACCTTCAGGGACCTTCGATCACTGGAGCTCTTCTTCACACTTATGTCCACAGAAATTAAAGCGAGACAAGACGGCGTTAGAAAAGCGCATAGCTGAACAAACAAAGGAATTCGAATCAGACCGACGACTCACTGAGAGGCGGCTGAAGATGTGGATGGACCCTAAAAAATGTGAGGCATTCGATCGGAGACTGAAGAAACTCACGAAACGTGAGGCAAGGGCCTTAGAGCGTAGGTGGGTGAAAGAAAAATTTTTATTTATTAAAGAAACAATAAGCGGTTTTAGTAGGTGCTAATCTGCCGGCCTGCGAGCCTCAACCTGTAATTAAAAATTCTTATAAATTTAAACGAATAGAAGGACAAAGTTTAGTGTATCTATTTATTAATAATGTTGTTGTCCCTCTTGTGGTCCAGAATAAACCCCCTTTTGGCTTAATAAGTCCATTAGGTACGTAGCACTGCGTATAATGTCTATGACAATGAATGCATTAATACGTTAACCATTCTCATTAATTCCAGGGTATCCTGTAAGCTTAACTCCATAATAGATGAGCGTCGCTACCTGCAATCCCGGACTGTCTTCGGGAACGCAGGAAACATAAAAGATTGTATAAAACACAACAACGGGAAACTAAGGGACTTACTGATAGATCTACAGTGCGATCCGGACAGTGGAAGCAGTAAAAAAAAACAAAGACAAAACAAAACAACAATAGTCTGTGGGGTCGGGTGAAGAGGTGTTGGAAGGACTTGAAAAAGTCTCTACGAAATATGTGAAAATGATGTTATTTATCGCACGGTTTCCAAAGCAGTCATATTTGTACAAACAACTAGTGGCATTCTGCTAATAAATGCTCTATTATGACAATGGTATCGTCATAGAGTGGCACACCTTGATATTCTACCTACGTTAGACAAAGATTTAAATCGTTAGTTAAAAGAAACTATAGATGGAGGAACACGCGTCAGAAGTGTCAAGGTTGAAAACATTCAATCAATCCGTGCAACAGACATCTAATAATAATATTCATTTATCTAAGAATTTATGTAACAATACCATTTAAAGACAAGAGGAAGATTTTTAAACGATTGGGCCGTGCCCGGGGTGTACCTTGTATGTGGCCCAAACGAGCACAGATATAAAACAAATAAATGATATATAACGTTACATAGGTACATACATTTTGTATGATAGGGTTTATACTAAACAGTGCATTTTCCGTGTCCCGTCCGGGCCGTCTACTAAAAGCAAATAAAATAACTATAAATCTATCTACTACCGCCCGGCCTCGGCTCGGCCCGGTCTTATATAAATCTTCCCGTAGGATCATGAGTAGTGGGATCCACAATGTATCAGTTCATCGTGCCATTTCCTTTTGACACCATACCTACTTGCTGTATGGTAACATTTGATTTGGTATGGCTAGGGCATGAGACATGGGGGAGCACAAAACAAAATAATACATAATTATGTAGCTATTAATGATACTAGCTCTTCATCTGGATTTAAATGGATTTTTTTTTATTATCCCGGAAAAACGCATTCAATGCTAGTTTCTTACACTCTGTACTTATAATATAACTTAACGACAAACTTGTTATTAAACTATACCCAAAAACATAATGAAAATGTTTTTATTTTCCGTTTTCCTACATTTAGTAGGTAGGTATGGTGTTTTTAAAATCCAGTTTAAAGTGATAGTCCACAATAAGATATTTTCTTCATTAAATAAACTCTTGTTCTCGTAATAATAATCAGGAGTTCAATTAAACACTTTTCATGGTATAATTAAATTTATTTCTTTAACACAGTCATACATCAGTACTTCATGCATAAACATTTTTGAACTTTCTTTAAATAAAAGTATCTTTCTAGTTTTACTCATATAATTCAAATAACAATAGAGAAAGTAGATTTAGATAGTCATAATTTAAATGTATTTTAAAGCTAATGTCCAACAAGAAATAAAAGTTTACTATGAGACGTCAAAATTCAACTGGAGCCCAATTCTGCTAACCAATGGCATCATTATAATTATAATTATCGTCGTAGAATTTTCACAAAGAATCCTTAGGACCTACATTACTACTTCTATTACCAGACACACGTTACCGCTCAAGCAATAGAGTAAAGGCTTGAAGCTGTAACATCTTGACTGCTTCAAGCTGGCATATATGACGTAAGATGAAAGAAATTCTAGTCTGTGTGCCGTGGCATTTGCACGGAATTACATAACGGTACCCAAAATATGTCATTATTCACGAAACTTTTGCCAGTTTCGTCATAGAATGACATATTTTGGGTATTCAACATTAAATGAAAGAAAATACAGCAGTGAGACACGTCAAAACTGTCAAGGTTATACCGTAGATATATTATTGCCAAAGTGATACGACTAGTTTGCAGAATAGGACCCCTGTTAAATAAACATACCGTTAACCTTTTGATAACTTAGGCGTAAAGATAATAGATAAGTCAGAATAATATACGTAGACACACATCAAGGGAATAAAGCCTTATTTGTTAAAAATATAAACGAAGTTATATTATTATATAAAAAGAATAGTTTTAATTGTTAATAGTAGGTTTGCATTTGCACTACGTAATCTAAATAAATAGGTACATATTTGTCAGTACCTTACACACATTCTTTTCTCGACGACCGCAGGTCAAATAAAATGCCTTATCAAAGCACGTAAGTTCACATTATTCAACTCGAAAGAACGGATTCTTAGAGCGAAAAAACAGAGGATAATCAATTGAGAGGTCAATAAAACAACTAACAGGATCGGAGTTGTTTCTGGCATCATATTATTGAATATCGGCGGGGCTCCGTCGTAAACCGAGAGTATATAATATAGCATAGCATAGCTCTAAACTAATTTCAGTATGTGTCAGTTGTCATTTCCATTTCTTTCTACGAATGGTTTTTTGTGCGACGCGGGCGCCGGCAGTTTTGAAGGTTTCTTGTAGTTCATCGAGCGGTTGGCGTTCTCTTTGCCGTTGTCTTGATTCTGCAATAAATATAGCTAATTAGAACTGTCGCCGCGGCTTGCTAAGCGTAGTGTGAGGTAGATTCCGGTAAAAATGTATGCATGCAGAGGTAAAAAGAGGCTACGCTCACATTCACAAGAAATACACGAGTAAATCGCTTCGTTCCTTTATGTTCTAATAGCGACGCGCTCCGGTTTTGCACCGGTGCAATGCTGATCAAACTTTGCTCTTGAATTACTCATATCCCATGTGTAGTTTTAAAGATCTAAGCATACATAGGGACAAAAAGATGACGGCGGTAAGCGACTTTGTTTTATACTATGTAGTGAAGCTTCATCGATGCTGAAAGTAAGCTGAAGTCAGGGCTCTGTAGCCCTCGGTGCCCGCGCTCTGGCGGTGGAAAACCTTTCAGATTGAATTGAATTTCACTTATTATAGCACTAGATGATGTCTAACTCAAGTCAAACGTCAGGGTCTCTTGCTGCGACGTGGCAACCAGCGCAAGAATTACCATCGGAACGGGGGTGTGGTGTAAATACAAATGAACAAATAATGCTGGACCATCCACACAGCACCATTCAGCCCTAAGTAAAACAGAGCTTTTGTTATGGGTACTAGATGACTGATATACAAATACTCTTTATTCTTTATTGTACACGCATCAAAAACATAGAAAGAACTTAAATTTAAAAGGTTATGTACATAGGCGAGCTTAACCCTGAAAAGAGTTTTCTTCCAGCAAACCTTAGAGTTATAGGAGAGGCGATGGAACAGATAGAGGAAGTGTACAAAGAATGAGTCGGAATGACAAAATAAACATATATTTCTTACTTATATATTTTTAATACTTATATATTTTTTCCCAAATATCTGCAGTTCGTACTTAATTATATAGGTCCGGCGGGAATCGTCGTCAAGTAAGATTATGTGACTCACCCTCTTATAGTATATGTCAGTCTCGGAGGTGCACTTGACGATGGGGTGCAGGCGCGGCGTGGCGGGGGCGGGGGCGGGGGCGGCAGGGGCGGGCGCCGGGGGCGAGGGCGCCACGAACACCGAGAACTCCTCCGAGGAGGAGTCACAGTCGCTTGCGGTGCGCGACTCTATGTCTGACTCTACCATTATACAGTCCTGGGGAATACACACAACTTCGTTTATTTATTTTGCGTTATTTGGTGAACAGTTTGAGACGCTTTGTGTTTTAACTTAAATACTAAATCTTAACCATTTGTGTCATCAAATGTAGTAGCTTAAAATACTGCTTGTTGCGGAGAAATTATTGATGATTATTATTACTGTCTTCACAAAAGATATGCGACGTGCGAATAGGGGGGAATTTAAAAAAGTTGCTCTAAAAACACATCATGTGATTCAGGAACGATAACGTGATCCGTAGATTTATTTTATATCTAATAATTTTATTTGTATCTAATAATTTAGCTGACGATGTGCCAATGGTGTCAATTCATATGGTGCAGAAAAATA